>OX352293.1:35839947-36439947 GCA_947086415.1 Pammene aurita
TACACCTAAGTATGAAGTGATTAAAATATAAATTAAAAAAAAACACTGTCATTCTCACCGAAAAAGCTACCATTCTGAAAAGATTTTCACCGTTATCCATTTCTTTTATTCCGTAATTTTTGTGTATAATGTAATTATTATAATTATAAAAGACAGAATATTGTGAATGACATACAGGAAGAACCCACTAAGGGCTAATTTCAATCCAAATCTCCATTTTGTCCAGCTAATTATGCTCAAGCAGATTTAGTGGGCAGTGGGCCCAGGGGATCAAACGCTTTAAGTGGTCCGACCGTGACGATTAAAATTTAAAGTCGAGCTAATGCATTCAGCGATACATTCACGTTGTGCGGGCGAGACGGGGGCCAATGTTATGTGGCCGCAAGATCTGTAGAGACGCCGTTTATAAATAAACTAGCGACCCGTCCCGTAGATTTGATCTATCTTATCTCGTAGGGTTCAGCCAGCGTTTGCAATGTAAGCGCAAAAAAGTGTGTTTATTTACGACATTGTATTATAAAACTCAAAAATTATCAGTGTTTCTCTACTATATTATGCATGTAAATATTATAGATATAAACCTTCCTTTTGAATCACTATATCTATTAAAAAAACCGCATCAAAAACCGTTGCGTAGTTTTAAAGATCTAAGCATACATAGGGACAGACAGCGAAAAGAGACTTTGTTTTATACTATGTAGTGATAATAAATAAGTATAAACTTATATAGATGTCATATACAAAGGAAAAAGTGACCTAGGCCGCGAATGCAGAACACGCTAGTCCGATTCCAGCCTGTTAAAAAAATAAACAACTCAAATTAATAAATATTAAAGTCAGCAACGTGGATATGATATCTCTGGAGTTGCAGGCGTCCTTAGGTTACGGTAGCTGTTTACTATCAGGCGGGCTACTTGTGAGCAGGGTCTAGTGCTAATTGGAATCAACATAATTTGTGGGGTTTTATCTAACTCACATGAACTCGAAGCTTGAAGCGATTGGAACTACAGACCAGGGTTGTTATTTCTATCACTTTACTAGCACTTGCCTCAAACTTAATTTTGACATCACTGCAATATATCGCTTTCACTTATAAACTGGTACTACTTTTAACACATACTGCATCCATGTTGCAATTTTAATTTACGTCCCATCCAGATTTTAACCCTGTATACAAAAACTATCTCCCTAGTGCAGGTACCATAGGGAATCACGACGTAGCTCAGTCCATGTGTAACAATCATAAAGTTATATAGCAAGCTTCAATATTGCATCAGAGGATGGCAGGGGCATTTATTATGTACCCTGTGGGAGCGTGGTATTAGTCCGATCAACGAAGCTGTGGGATTTGACAATAATTGGCTACTTTCCTAAAAAAAATATATTTAGTCCGTCAGTTAGATTATCAAAAAATATTAGACACGTATTTTTTATTTTGTCAATCAAACAAAAATTGGTGAAGATATAGCCCGTATATATTTTTTGATAATCTAACTGACGGACTAAATAGAATTATATTTTTTTTACCCAGGAAAGTACCCACTTCTGCAAATCTGTGAGAAGGGATTCTTAACGAATCCGTCGTAAGTAGGGTTTCTAATGATGCTGCCACAAGGACACTGTTATAATTATTAATAACGGTTGTAGAACTGCATTCTGGCAGTACCATTAAGGCTAGTTGCATAACACGGCCTCCGAGCCCAGTTGGTAGTGACCCTTCCTACGAAGCAGGAGGTCCCGGGTTCGAATCGGGCCAGGGCATTTATTTGTGTATATAAGTATTTATTCATATCCATCTATTATATATTTCGTCGTCTAGTACCCATAGGTAACACAAGCCTTATAGAGCTTACTGTGGGACTAGGTCGATTTATGTAAAAATGTCCCATAAAAAAAACAATGAACACTAAAGTAGTATTTTTGATTCAACACAGTATTCTGACAGCTATTCATTATAAACCACTTTGTATGGCAAGGGCTGTCAGATTACAGAGTTGAATTAAAAATACTACGTACAAATAATTAGTTTAAATAATGCCTAGCTTACGTAAAAAAATTACATTAAAAAGTATTAACGATTTGCATAGATTTTATATTAAAAAAAACTGTTACTCGTAGTTTGACATTGTAAGGTACCTAACAACATTTATTTCTACAGTTAAATTAAGAGCCAGCTTTTTGTACCTCAGTAAAAAACATCTCCTGAATCTTATCCCTTATTGATGACAAAGAGTAATTAAAAACGGATTGACGATCCCTTTTTTATTTTTCCAAAGTTCGTTGACCTGTTCTAAGGGAAATTTATTTCGAGGCATATTAAAGTTGCGTAAGTATTTAAAAATTTACTCAGCGAGTTGGACTGTATTCCATTTTGACAAAGCTCAAATTCGTGTAACATTTAGCTTGGACTTAAGAAAGATTTTATAACATTCATTTTTATAATTAATGTTGAATAGTAGGCTTTTTTAAAAATTGATATTCGTTTTTTTTATCCAAACAATTACCGATATTTATTTTCTGATAAAAGTATCAAACTATGTGAACGAAGTTAAATTTCAGCTTTAAACTTTGATATTCCTCCTAAATTGTCAGAATCGTTGCTTAACCTTTCATCATCATATCAGCCGAAAGACGTCTACTGCTGAACATAGGCCTCCCCCAAAAAGTGCCACAATGACCGGTCCTGCGCCACCCGCATCCAGCGGACTCCCGCGACCTTTACCAGGTCATCAGTCCACGTTAACCTTTAATACTATTAACCAATTTTGTACAACAAAAGTTAGACCCTTTTGTTGGACATTTTCACCATGATATTAAGATGTCAGTAAGTAAGAACCTGTCAAATAAATCATTCTAAGTTAGCGTGACACGCTTAGACTGTCAGTCGCTAGTTGTAACGTCATGCACCCTTTTCAACTTGACTATTATACATGTATCATTTTATCCCATAGTAAAATGCTTTGTGTGGCCTACTTAATAAACTCAGACAATATGGCTGGGCCGTGATTCTAAAACAAAAACACACACACTGGACAGACACAGCTCCAACCCAACTCAACCCAACTCAACTCAACGCTATAACGACATTGACATTTGCTATTCGAACAGATTTTCATTCAACATTGGTCACACATTGGTCTCACGTTGGTACAACATTGATTGGTACAATGTGTGACCAATGTGAGACCAATGTGAGACCAATGTGAGATCAATGTTGAATGAAAATCTGTTCGAATAGAAAATGTCAATGTCGTTATAGCATTGAGTTGAGTTGGGTTGAGTTGGGTCGGAGCTGTGTCTGTCCAGAGTGTGTGTTTATTTTTCGAATCGCGGCCCTGTTGGTTAAAATATCACACTGTATATTAGAAATGTCATGGATTACCAATAAGAAAGGATTTTTAAAAATCCAGCCTCTAAAAAGGTGAAAACTGTGAAAAGTGGGTTAGTTAGGGGGTCACTTTGTTCCAAACAAAAATACCTGTTTTTACTGGCATCGTATACAGTCAACGCCAATAATGTGTATACTTTTGAACCTTATTGCAATGGATTAAGGTGCAAAAGTGTATTTAATATATTTTTGGCGTTTACTGTACATAGTTCACATCCGTTCATCCGTTTACATAACTCCAACTCACTACAAATAATCAACCAATATTGAAGTTGTGTTGGAGTTGCATTGAAATAATTTTCAAGCAAAGTCTGATACTTTTGAGTTAGATGTTTAGGCGCTAGCTGTATTGCGTAGTTAATGCATTGGAGTTGTATTGAAGTTGGATCGTATCTAAACGTGTTTTAAAGTTAGAATAGGTCCCTAGGTGCTGTATTCTAATTTTAAAATACATAAGCAATACATTGAAAACTCAAACTATCTCAAACATAACTCCAACACACAACAAATATTCAACCAATATTGAAGTTGCATTGGAGTTGCATTGAAATAATTTTTAAGCAAATTCTGATATTTCTGATTCAGACGTTTAGGCGCCAGCTGTATTGCGTAGTTAATGCATTGGAGTTGTATTGAAGTTGGATCGTGTGTAAACGTTTTTAAAGTTAGTATACGGCCCCAAGTTAGTATTTTGTCGATTCTAAAATGTGCCTAACACCTGTAAGCGTAGCAGCGTAGCTCCGTAGCGGCTACGAACGCGTAGCTCGTAGCTTATCGATCGGGCCCCTCGGGTGTCGTCTGCGGTCCGGCTCGGCTTCTATTTGGGTCCCATTAGTTGTGTGAAACTGATACTTTACGCGAATATAAACCTTATTCGTTAAGGATTTGTTTGTTTAATAATTGAAGATTCGTGTAACTCAACGTCCAAGATAGGCCTGGATACAACGAAGTGAAAGCAGTCACTTGCAATACGAAACGGAATACTCAAATATATATATTTATATATACATACGTTCAGACGGAATATATCGAAGGTTGCGAGGTGAAACCCGATAAGTAGAAATAATTTTTGATTTAAATAAGCACCTAACGTATGTCAGCTTATTGTTCTATTTTCAAAAACCTATTAGCTCGAGTTATCGGGTTTCACCTCGCAACCCTCGATATGCGCAATTTGTTCTGACTATGCAGTAATGCTTGACAATACATTATTATTATCGTTTTGTATTTTATTGACATGAATAAATAAACGCTCCGATTAAATATGTGTACAATTTCCCAATTTATAAAAAAAAAGTTGCTACATATATTAACAAAAACTTTTTCACTTTTTTAGACTTGCCTTGCGGTTTATGTTTATTATGTCTCAAACAATTTAAACTGTACTTCAAAAACCTAGTAGTACCTCCAATATTACCACAATATTGTTCCTTGTAATAACTTCCAACACGCATATAAAAGAAACCGTGAGCATTAAACTGCCGTAACAGTAACAATAACAATTTGTTACGACGTAAGAATTCATGAACTTGACCCGTTGTTGTTACTTTGTCTCAACTTAAACGGGGAAAAATAAAGAGACAGTATAATTATTAAGACTGTTGTAAATATTTTTTTCTACTCCAGCATTATAACGGCCATAATTTTAACAGCCTCCTAACCAAGTCGGTAGTGACCCTGCCTACGAAGCAGGAGGTCCCGGGTTCGAATCCTGGTCTGGGCATTTATTTGTATTTATCACAGATATTTGTTCCCGAGTTATGGATGTTTTCTATGTATTTAAGTATTTATCCATATTTGTCTATTATACTCGTATATATCGTCGTCTAGTACCCATAACACAAGCGTTATTGAGCTTACCGTGGGCCTACGTCGATTTGTGTAAGATTGTCCTATAATATTTATTTATTATATATAATCTGTCAATTAAATGGCTGATAACTATATTCAAATAATATGCTTTATATACATAGGTTATTCAATAAGAACATCGCTGACGATGGTCTTATGTATTTTCTTACAATATTATAACACGCCGGCACAATCCATAGGGATATTGAGGTAACTAAATTTTATAGAGGCAGCAGTTTGTAAGGCATTCATCGAACTCAATTCTTACCGGCTTGCCTATTCTGAGCACTCGCAGGAAAAGTATTTTATAGAATAGTGTCACAATTAAGATTTTAAATCTCGTAACCTAGGTACTCGACTGAAAACCTATTCATTATGTGACGATTGAATAATAGTAGTTTATGTAACTGTTACGTAATAAGGGTCCTTAAAACATGAGTGTGGCTTTATGAAACGAGCCGCAGGTGAGTTTCATAATAAGATCACACGAGTGTTTTAAGGCCTAATTAGGTACGTACAGTTGCATACACTGCTTTATCTACACTCATATTATTTATCCTAAATGCCGTATTCCGAAACCATAGAATGACCGCCATTGCACCGCCATGGCCAACTCGATTGTGCCGGCGGTCGCGCGGGCGCGTGTCGGGCTGTCGGCGGATGCGCGGGAGGGTGCAGGTGTACATTATGTTATCAAAACTCATAACACATCAATTGTTGAGCATGTAAAGTTAAAATTACGTTACTGCCACACATAAAAAGCTTATCATAGTAAAATCGGTTGTGGTAATGCTAGCCATTGCCTACCGTTTTTGAACACGTTTTAGAGGGCTTACAATGAGAGTGTAGATAAAATACCATTTTTAAATTAATTACTAGATTCATTGAATATTTACATAAAAACGGGACTTAATCGCAGACTGCCTGAGGCCATGAGCATTACGACACGCTCGAAACGTTAGAAAAATAAGTGTACACGATTAGGTCCCGTTTTTAGGGTTCCGTAGCCAAAATGGCAAAAACGGAACCCTTATAGTTTCGTCATGTCCGTCTGTCCGTCCGTCCGTCCGCCCGTATGTCACAGCCATTTTACTCGGAAACTATAAGACATATCGTAATAAAATCTACACATAAGGTGTATTTTGTATGCTGCTACTTAGTTATGTAGTGAAATTGCAGAAACATATTTTAGGGGGGTCGCTCCATACATGTAACTAATTTCCAAATTTTTTACCAAATATCAACATGTTGCGTATTAATCGTTATCGATTGATACGCAACATGTCGTCTTTAAAAATAACATTCTTTGAACATTTTGTGATTAAGTGAATATTTTCTGAAATAATCTCATCGAAAGTCAGAAAAATTGTTTCCCCCCCCCCCCCCCCCTGTAACCAAAAAATATGAAAAAATTTGAGAAGATGCGCCTGATTACAAACTTTCTACGAAAATTGTTTTGAACATTTTCGGTTCAGCGATTTTTGAGTTATCTCCAAAAACTTCTTCCAAAGGCATCAGATACGACCTTTTGGTATTAGTTTGTTTTTTATTCCATTGAAGGTACGGAGCCCTCCATTATGCGTGGTCCGACACGCACTTTTCCGGTTTTTATAACAATATCACACAAAAGTGTGGTTTTGACCATCATTTAAAAAACACATGTAAAAGTATATCATCATCGCTCTTCAACCGAAAAATCTTGTAAAAAAGTAATAAATTAACCAAACGTTGACCATAAATCTAACTGGCATTTTTTGTACCGAAAAGATGCAAAACACCCTCCCTCATCCATCATACGGCCGACAGAGAACATAACGCGTGGTTACCCTGACTATATCGTGTACGGTTTATCGAACGAGCGGAGCGTAAGCGAACTGAAGTTCTTACAAACAACTTCGGCTACTGGGACGACTCGGCATTTCTGATTTTGATTTTGAGGGTTTGTTCCGCGATAACTTTAGTAACGCTTTTCTGATCTTTATGAAATTTTTTGGGTAGCAGAGATACATATAATTTGAGAGTTCGTATATGAGCAGGATCGATCAAGGGGATGTGGAGCTAGAAGGCGAAAAAAAATCTCCAGAAGCATCTTGTTATATTGGTCATCTCGTTTATATTATATGTATCTCTGCTACAAGCACAACAAATTGCTTAAAGATCAGAAAAACATTGCTAAAGTTATCGCGCAACAAACCCTCAAAACCAAAAAGCCAATCCAAAGAGACATCCCAGCGGCCGAAGTTGCTTGTAAGAACTTCAATTCGCTTACGCTCCGCTTACGCTCCGCTTACGCTCCGCTCGTTCTATAATATTTAATCTTTACAACATACAACAAAATCGCCTTCCGTCAGGCGGTACCTTTTCCAAAAAAGTGACACGTTTATTGCAAATATTTCACAACCCTAGTTCCCTCTATTCGTAAACTATGAACATACTAAACGTGCTACAAATTCCGCTAAACAAGAACAGTATAAAGTTACGGACAATGACAGAGATAGTAAACTTTTGTCGTAACTGGGTTACGTAAACCTGTCTTCGTAACTGGCCGGTCTGAAATAGCGACACGTGTGAAATCCAGTATAAAGTAACAATGTTAGAGTACGGAAATATAGAGATAAAGCACAATGATATCAAATTGAATTGTATTACTGTTTTTATTTTTATTAAAGCGCTGATTGGTTGATCGGTAAGACGATTTTCAATCCGGTGGAAACTGCGCCTGATTTGGTGTTCAAACCACTGAGTTTTTCAGAAAGTACGGGGTACTGTGCGTCAAATCCGGTGGTTCTGATTTTTTTCAGACTTGTTTATGATGTTAGCCCAATGAATAATCTAAGTCTGTGACCTCGAGCGCCGAACGCAACTTTGTCAAAAATCGATTTTTTTCAGACTTGGGCGATTATGACCCTAAAAACTGGTTTCTGATAGAGCCTTTTTTTTTAATATGACTAAATTTGCTACAATATGAGACATGAATTGTCTCCGAAGACCCAATAGTTTCCGAGATAAATCTTTTCAAAATAGAACCATTTTTCCCAGAACCGTTTACCATTTACCCTTTTCCTTTATCTCGGAAACTATTGGGTCTATAAAGATAATTTTTGTCTTATATTGTAACAAATTTAGTCTACTTTAATAATGCCTTAAAAAGGTACTGTCAAAAACGAGCCCTTTCGGGTTATATAATCTCAAAAATCTGAAAAAAAAACAGATTATTCGTTTTTTGACAAAGTTTTTTCACAAACTTGGATTATGTATGGGCCAACATCACTAACAAGTCTGCAAAAAAAATCAGATCTACCGGATTTGACGCACACGATGATTGTATAAAGTTATTGGATTAAGTATTTATTTAAGAGTTTAGATAAGTTGAAATAGCACCGACTAGGTTGGAATGCTATTTGAGCCGATCAAACAAAAAGAGAATAATGTTTTCCGCTATTGATCAATACTATCAATGCATATTTTCTATTCACCACAAAAGCACAATTAGTGGCAAACACAAACGAACTAACAAACGCACTCTGATTGCGGTATGCAAATATATCTATTCACAAACCAAGCATTCAAATGCAAAACCTAGTTTAATTTGAACCCGAACGCGTTTCAACTATATGTAATAGCAGTTCAGACTTATACTGGTCGTAAAAGTGCCAAAGCCTCAACAGTAAATCTAGTGTAATTTGACCTCTTGACACATTACGACTATGCGTAATCGCAGGTAAGACATATACTGGCCCGCAAGGTGGTTTAGCTATGATATTACACCGTCCTGTATACACGCGGATGCGTGATTGTTCACTGTGAAAATTGTGGTTGACCTTAGAATTTCAATAGGATAGTAATTTCAGAGCTTGAATGGGAAGGATATAAAGAGGTTACACAGTGCTTAATGTTTGATTTTATTTTAATCACTCCATTTATACTAAGCAGAAATCCAAATATACGCATACTCGAAATCGAATAACTTTCCTTTGTCGTTAAAACGCAAAATTAAAATACCCACCTTGCAATTGATCGCAGAGATAAATCATTCACACCGTCAATGGTCCCCTGATGACCAGGAATGTCGAATGCCGAACATACTGCATTAATATTGGATTTCGATGGGTCAGGGGGATAGAGGGGGTCCACAAGGGGGGTAAATTCCGGGACGCGCAGGTATGCAACTGAAATAAATTGTGTGAAAGGTAGAAAAAAAACGTGGTTTTTTGGACGTAGGTCGCCGGTCTACTTTCAAGGCGTGATACGAAATTAAATACGAGTAAAAAAACCGTGTCAATGAGATGAACATGCTAAGGTGGGAAGGTGCTCGACTTGATAAAATTCGTATTGAATTTATCCGAGGTAGCTTTGAAATCGCACCAATCACGGAGAAAATTACCGAAAACCGCTGAAGATGGTACATGTTAAAAGATCGGGATCGACAGATTGGACAGATCGCGCTTTTACCGGAGCATAACGGAGGAAGAGGCCACAAACTATCGATCTGGTGGTCTAAGATAAAAGGAGACCTCAAGCAACCAGTCAGCCATGCATTTGCCAGAAACTACAACCCAAGACACAATAACTTGGCGCAAATATTTGAGGAGGCGCGACACGAAATAATGGGACAAGGATGGAAAAATAAGGAACTAACGAACACAACAAAAAATATACAATTTATTTAATATAGGTAGTAAATAGGGTTAGGTTACTTATCCAAAGTAAACTAACCCTATTTACTACCTATACGAAATATTACTACTGGAAATATTGTTGTCACTAGTTAGGTTAAGTAGAGTTTTAAGTTCTGGTTGCCCTGAAAATCAGCGTTGTGGCTAACCTGCCATGACTCATGCTGAGTGGCAAAAATTTTGGTGTAATTTTTTTCTGTATGTTTCATGTTATGTTTCTCTTCTCTTTGCACCAAATAAATATTTTTCATTTCATTAATTTTCATAAATGTCTAATTTTATGATTTTTAATTGTTACAGGGTGAAAAGGACAGCGGCAAAAACTGCATATTGTCGTGCGAAAAGCGAAAGGCGGACGACACAGACATCAACAAAGACTTGAAAAAGGTAAATACAACTCAGGCGGCTTAGCATAACATGCGTTGTCGCGCGCGACTTTATACTTCGAGTCGCGCCTGAAGTATGGAGAGTTGCGTGACAATGTAAGTCATGTAAGCAGGGGTGACATGGTTTTAATTATGTAAAGTTTCACTTACGTATCTTTAGTCACTTCGCGCGACATGTTTCGGAGAGCCTAGATCTCCACCTTCAAGCACTAAGAGTGCTGTTCGAACTGGCCCGTGGCGCACTAGTGTTAGTACGTCTCACGAAAGTTTAAATTTAATAGCATGTAAAGTTTCTATAAGGCCACCAGACACTGTCAGTATTAATGTCATTATTTCTGTACCCGTCCTTTTCTATGTATATGAAGGATCAGAAGGATAGATAGAGAAATAATGTCATTATTACTGACAGTGTCTGGTGGCCTATAAAAATATCCCAAGAAAGACATTCTTCGATTTATCCTCATACCTAATTTCATGTAAATAGGTTTAGCAGTTTAAGTGCGAAGAGGTATCAGATTGACAGTTACTTTCTCATTTAAATATCTTATGAGTATGGATAAATGCGTGCCACTTTGCAAAAAGCTCTATGCAAAGATGCAATGTCTTGAAGACTCTCTTGGCTCTTTAGCTGTCAAGAAAAGTGAATCTTCTTTTCTAAAGCGTCGGTAACGAGCATGTGACGCCTCTGAAGTTGCAGGCATCCATAGGTTACGGTAGATGCTTACCATCAGGCGGGTCGAAAGCTAGTTTGCCACCATCGTAGTATAAGAAAATGCAATTCAATGATTTGATTTCTAAATGAGCACCTAAATGAACATTTTATGTTATTTACGGCATTCAACAACTTTAATGGCGCCATTAGCTAATTATTTACCATTATCGCCGATTATCTTTCGGTTACTCCGGGCGTATATCACGCCCTAACGACTTTGGTGGTTCAAGGGCAAGTAACGGTTCAAGTATACCACTGGGTATTCTCAAGTTAATTCTGAAGTTGGCAGACGCTTACAACTAGAGAACAAATGAAATTATTTCAATAAACTCGACATGCAACAGTGCGCTAAGCCGGTTCAAGTAGCACTCTTAGTGCCAGAGACCTATGCTCTCCGAAACATGTCGCGCGAAGTGACTAAAGTGACGTGAGTGAAACCGTTATATTTTATATTATTCCAATAAATATTGCCGCAAATGCAGAAAACACTGGTTTGGTTCAAGCCTTGGTCATTTATTCCTTTGTATGGGAGATTTTTCAACTATTTAAGTTTAGCATACACTTAATAACTAGCACTCCGCCTCGAACTGAGAACTCGCGATTTACTTGCAAACGAAATGACCGATATAAGAAGACCCTTCTGAAGATTTTTTTCGTCTTCTAGCTTCATAATCCCTTGATCGATCCTGCTCATATTCATACGAACTCTCAAATTAAATATATGTCTCTCTGCTACTACCCCAACAAATTTCATAAAAATCAGAAAAACGTTACTGAAGTTATGGCGGAACAAACTCTCAAAATCTTAAAACCATTGAAATGTGAGACGTTCGAAGTTGCCGAAGTTGTTCGCTTCACTTCGCTTACGCTCCGCTCATTCGATAATTTGTAATCGTTAGAGTTTAATCAACGAAAACCCGTAAAAAATGTTTATAACTATATGCACATTGAACGGCACTACAGTACATTGTTGTAGAGGCTTGAAATTGAGCTATATATGTATAAGTGTGACTTAGGTCGAAGTTAGGTCAAATATCAGCCGAGACATTACATAGTGCTTGTCACGATGAGTGGAAATTAATTAATATTTCCGTAGGTAGATACCAGATGCCCGCATCTATTAATATAGATAGTACGTAGCAAACTAACTAGAGGGGTTGCGATGCTCTCGTTGTGTCATCTCAAGGGCTAGCTCTCCGTTTATAAGAAAAGATCAGTGTGTGTTGTGATTGTGACCCACTGCGCGTCGATTTAAGGACTTACTATTTGCCAATGAGAAGCCCCTTTCAGGAAGCAACGGCCCGAAATAAGCTGTTTTGCTGACCCTCTCAAGAGATACTTGATAAGAATACGATCCTATCGTATCGATGAATATATACCGTATACTGCTTGTGCCTTTGATGTAACCACTAAAGGAAACAAGACGCAGGTTGTGAAGTTTTAAATCGATATCGCAATAAGTATTTAGTTAACTGTTAATTAACATAGTGATTAATTAAAAAGAATGAGCAGCAATGTACTGCGTATGTACACTAATTTGACAAATATCAATTGTGACGTTTTAAAGAAAATAGACACATAAATACATACTTACATACACACGCCTATGTAAACTCGAGAAACATTTATTTTCTTCTTCAGTCAGAAAAAAAAACAACTCAAGAAATGCAACCACAAAAACGTCTCATCATTAGCCCTCACGCCCCAAAAATCACCGCTATTCGGAGCCCCGTTTCGCGCCCGCGGCGGAGGTCGGCCATTTCGTTTTCATTATCTCCGCGGAACGGCGTGTAGAGGGCGCCACCAATTTATGACAACGAGCTCTGTAGGGATGGGACGTGTTGAGTTAATTGGACTGGTCGATAAAAATAATTGAGAGTAAAAAATACTGGGATTTTAAAAATTAAACAGTGTACCTAATAAAAACGATTATTATGAAAAATTTCTAGATGTTTTATAAATGTGGTGACTGCTAAGGTCACGTTAGGTGGAAATAGTTATGACTTGGGAATACGTATGTTAACTAGATTTTTTTATATTGTCAATTTAAAGATTTTATGTAAAAATTTATCGTGTGAAATGTCTGGGTGTACTATAAATCCGTTGTTTGTTTTTATTTATTTTGATAGTAAAAACTATAAAACGATAATGTTTTAACGGCCTCCTAGCCCAGTCGGTAGTGACCCTGCCTTCGAAGCAGGAGGTCCCGGGTTCGAATCTGGTCAAGGCATTTATTTGTGTGTTGATCAGAGATATTTGTTCTTGAGTTATGGATGTTTTCTATGTATTTAAGTATTTATCCATATGTATCTATTATAAATATCGTCGTCTAGTACCCACAACACAAGCCTTATTGAGCTTACTGTGGGCTTAGGTCGATTTGAAGATTGTCCTATAATATTTATTTATTTATTTAATGTGTTTTCAAAAGTTCGTGTTAATTCGTGTTTCTTTTTATGTGGCGTCAAAACACGTCATACTCGTATGTTATATCAAATCCCCACTTAGCATTCTTAGCAACAAATAGCATAGCGCAAAAGCAGATCACATCTTTAAATGTTCAATTATACTTTTTTATAAGTATTTTAATCGTTATTGTAATTCTCATTATTCCATTCTTTTTAAGAATTATGTTTTGTAAATTGACCACATTTATATGTTCTTCTAAATTGCTTTGAACTACAATTTATCATAATTGATTCTACTCGTATTAATCTTTTGTTCCTATTCGCACAACCCAACAATCCCACCAAAAGCCTTAACCTGAACTTAATAATTCGTTAGCATCTGCGAGTGTATCCAGGCTATCCGCCGGGAACTACCGTTCCGTTATTTATTGCGCACACTCACCGTCGGCAGATTTATCGGCAGCGGCCACCGTAAACAACCTATTGCTGAACTAGAATACACCTCGCTGTAACGTCGACAGTCTGTTATTACTAGTAGTCCGCCTTGAACTGAGAACTCGCGATTTACTTGCAAACGAGTTGACCAATATAACAAGACCCTTTTGAAGATCGTTTCGCGCCTTCTAGTTCTATAACCCATTGATTGATCCTGCTCATATACAAACTCTCAAATTATTTGTATCTCTGCTACAACCCTAATAAATTTCATAAAGATCAGAAAAACGTTACTAAAGTTATTGCGGAACAACTATTCAATATCAAAAAGCCATCGAAATGCACGGATAAAGACTAGGTAGGACAGAGTCTAGGTAGCCATCTAACAGTTCCGTTGTATCCGAAGTTGCCTGTTAGAACTTCACTATGCTTACGCTCCGCTCGTTCGAAAAGCTAAGTTATGATCATCATTTTTTTAATAGTTTTACCGCGTTAACTTAGTAATGAAGTGTGGAAGTCTGTATAAATATGAAATTTATGTGATAAAAGTACATTGAGAATTGCAAAGTCTATGCAGAGTAGTCGAACTGTAGTGTTTTGCTAACATTTGCAACAATCATGTACCTCTCATATACCTATACTTTTATTAATTAGCTTTGATCGTCAAATTTGTAATAAAACGTAAAAGAAAACGACCTTAAAATAGTTACCTACTCAACACAACTAACATTAATTTGTTTATCTACACCCACATCATAAATCCTTTATTCTGCATTCGGAAACCGTATGTAAAATACCACCATTATTGCAACCAGTAAAATAACATCAGTGTATTATCTGTGACAGTGTTGTAAAAAAACCGGCCAAGTGCGTGTCGGACCACGCATAGGTGGGTTCCGTACCTTTAATGGAATAAGAACCAAACTAATACCAAAAGGTCGTATCTGATGCCTATGGAAGAAGTTTTTTTGGAGATAACTCAAAAATGGCTAACCCGATAATGTTCAAAACAATTTTCGTAAAAAGTATATGATAAGGCGCATCTCTTAAATTTTTTTCATATTTTTTGGACTTACGGTTCAAAAGTTACAGGGGGGGACACAATTTTTCTGACTTTCGAAGCGATTATTTCATAAATTATTCACTTAATCACAAAACAGTCAAATAAACCTCAATGTTATTTTTAAAGACCTATCGATTGATGTATCACATGTTGATATTTGGTTAAAAACATTTTTTTGAAATTTAGTTACATGTATGGAGCGCCCCCCTAAAATTTTTTTTTTTTAATTTAGCTACATAACTAAGTAGCGGCATACAAAATACACCTTATGTGTACATTTTATTCAGATACCTCGTATAGTTTCCGAGTAAAATGGCTGTGACATACGGACGGACAGACAGACATGACGAATCCATAAGGGTTCCGTTTTTTGCCATTTGGCTACGGAACCCTAAAAATGTACTCCTCTCCAACCGCCGGGACAATCGAGTTGGTCATGGCCATTGCACCCAATGGCGGTCATTCTAATGGTTTCCGAACACATCATTGAGGATTTATAATATGTGTGTAAATAAAGCAGTTTATGCAGCTGGACGTAATGACTAATTAGGCCTTAAAACACTCGTGTTATCTTATTATGAAACGAGCCACACTCGTATTTTAAGGACCCTTATTACGTAACCATTATATAAACTACTATTGAAACGTTATAAACAAAAGTTCTGACTTATATTTAGGTTAAAGTTCAAACATTTTCATCTTCAAAATAATAACTAACTTATACTGTAGATTGTTCATTTGTAAAATACTTGTACTTTATAATTAGTATAGGTCACAATTTAAATGATTATCAATATATGTCCGGCTTGAAAGCGATACTAAATTGCCTTTTGTTATTCCCATGTCCTTTTGTGACTCTTGTCATAATGATACACCTGCTGTTTTAATGCATATTTATGAAAGTGTCTATTATATTGGAAACAAAAGGGTATTCATTAATTAAATAGGTTAATAAACCAACTCAACTGATATATTGATTATATGCCAAGTCATTGTCCTGCAAGCTGCTCCCTATAACATTGTTTTACAAAATTGGATAAAGCTTCCTTTGTTAAGTATATCGTAGACTCACGAACAATACCCATTTGTGGTTATTTGAAATGTTGACATTAATATTAAAACTAGTAAGTGTTGTTCATATTGTTACGATGTACATTTGCTTTTTTAACTGCCCCGACACGTTCTTAATGAGAACAAAACTAACAAATTGTTGACTACATTGGGTTTCCTAACATTTTTAGAAGTATCTGATAAAAAAACATTTTGGGACACTCTTACACTAATCAAGTTAGTCCCACAATAAAGGTTGGGTTGTAGGTACAAGGCGACGATATATATAATATATATGTAGTTGTAGATAAATACATAACTTAGGATTCGAACCCGGGACCTTTTGCTTCATAGGCAGGATCACTGCCGACCAGGCTAGGAGGCGGTTAAATAATGTTAGATAAGTGAAGCCTTAGTGGATTTCACATACGTGTAAGTAACTTAGATCCGATACATTTTGACAACTTTGGCACAAATAATACAACGGTGTTACGTTACTGGTTGCAATAATGGTGGTAATTACATACGGTTTCCGAACGCAGAATAGAGGATTTATGATGTGGGTGTAGATAAAAGGATAAAGCATTTACCCTATGCGATAATGTAATTATTTTACGTGTGCTTAATATTGTTCAGCGTAAATAACTAGCGGTAAACAGTTACTGATCAAATAATATAAACCAAACACATTTTGTGGCTGACGTCATACTACTTAGCCCCAAGCAGAAGTTGTTTTTGTAATTTTGCAATTTTATTTTGCATGTTCATATTAAATTTAGAAAATTGTCTTGAGTACAGAAATCAAAATATAAATATTTAAAAAAATATTTGAATGAAGTAAAAAATACGATATTTTCTTCATCGTGTCCCTTCCCTACGTGTACGGCCTAATTTAAATACATTACGCGTCTTAAAGTGACGCAGCGCCGCCGTCCCCACTTGACAGAGTTAATGTACTGCTATGCTCGAACGACCACCATGGCTCAACCACCCATAGAATAACCACATAACTCTGACCCCTGGTCCTACACAAGTTCATTACTGCGTTTTGTTTGAAGATTTTCGGGACGAGAAAACGTTTTTTGAGTAAATTGTGTATGAAAAATGTTTGCTTGCGTGAATATCGCTGAACTTGTTTAAAAATGGAAGTTTCTTTTTAATTTTCCAGGCTGGGAAGCGAACTTTTACCTGTTGAATTTCTTACATGTTAAAAAAATAAAATTTGCATTGTTACGTTACTAAATATGTAGGTTGGTAGGTAGTCACTATGTAGGTTAAGGCCTTCGGAAGATGGGCTATATGTAAACATCGGTATCAGCGTTCAAATTTCATGGCAAAGTACGGTTTGCAGAAAAACAAATACAAACAAATACATCTAGTATTTTGAACATTTATTTTTTATGAACTAAAAGAAAGACACTAAATAGTATTTTATACAATTGTGACATAATGACGAGCTTTTCAGTCGAGTACCGTGTTTAGGCTAGGAAGTTTTCTGAGTGGTCTAAGTACGAGATTGAAAAGCTTAATTATGTCACTATTCTATTCCATTTCCACACTCGCTCAGGTTAGTCAAATAAATTTTCATTATTTGCACACATTATATTATTACACTTGCTGGTGTTTCAACTTCTTTGCTGTTAGACAGTTCTTTGATAATTTGTATAGTGTTGTTATCAAGGTTTTTCTTTAAAATATGCTTTAAAATTAAGTAAAGTTGTCTGCCCTTCTGGTGTAATTTAAAATATATTTTTTTGCATCCAATGAATGGTTTTCATTGTACCTAAAGAGCTCAGATTGGGATCTAAAAACAATTATTCATACTTAGCAATTATACTAAAGTGCTTTCCACGAATAGTAACTCAACATTTAATTTCCGGTTGCGGAAAATTTTCTTTACTTTAGCTATATTGCACTTGATTCACGCGAATTTAAAGCGTCGATAACAAATTTGATTTGAGCATAATGTTTGTGATAAGTGATAATATGAGGCAGCATTTATCCATGTGCCCCATCTATTTAACAATCGTCGGGGTGAAACACGAATATTTTCACACATTTCTCGAAATAATTTTATGCTTGAAGGTCTGAAGGAGAGTTTCGTTTTTTTTTTGAGTTAACTAAACTTTTTATGGCAAAGATTTACGATTTTTTTTGTTTATGGCAATGATTTCGAAGTATTTCTGCGACTCTTTTAAAGTTTAAATTAGCTGCCGCATAATTAAATTTAAAAGATAATAAACATTATTATTAAATAAATATTCGAATGTTTTTATTTTTTTGCTATCTCTACTGGGTGCCATGAAAATAGAACGTTGATACCGATGTTTAGCTATATGTTTAAATATAATACTATTAACAAAATATGCAGCCTTACTATACAACTAACAGATAGAAGAATACTAACAGACAGTTTTAAATTCGTAAAAATATTGTTGCAACTGAGTTTACGTAGGTATACATAACATAATTCCCAACCAATCAAAAGCCCGCAATCACTTCATGATTTGGTATTACTACCCGTTGCTGTTGCTGATCAATATCGTTTGATATATTGAGGAAAGAGATGCAAATAGTACAATGCGATAACAAACCACCAATTGTATTCTCGGCTACGGCTAGTAATTTTATAAATACGTGGGTGCGAGGCAAAACTTGATAGACAAATCGAAATGTTGTCTAGTCGTTAGACTATTTTCGCTATTTTACCGGCCAACAAACTATAGCTGAAATTAATTGGTTCTAAAATGTAACTTCGAAGTGCGAACCTTACCGGAGCACTACGAAATTCCGGACTGCCAGAGCAATTAATAAAACTATTGCAACCACTTCGCAACTACGCAGCTTGAGGACCGAAACAGTACTGTAATAAATAACTGGAGTCCAAAGTTTGTATGATTTATATTACAATATATTTATACGACTAAAAAACATTGGTGTTTGTAAGTTTATCTACACTCACATTGTAAGTCCTCTAAAACGTGTTCAAAAACGGTAGGCAATGGCTAGCATTACCAGAACCGATTTTACTATGACAAGCTTTTTATCTGTGGCAGTAACGTAATTTTAACTTTACATGCTCATATATTGATACGTTATGAGTTTAAAATTCCGAACATCGAATTTGATAACATAATGTAGATCCTGTCCTCCTTCCTGACCAACGGCACGCGCCCGCGCGACCGCCGGCACAATCGAGTTGGCCATGGCGGTGCAATGGCGGTCATTCTATGGTTTCCGAACACTTAATTTAGAATATATAATATGAGTGTAATTAAAGCAGTGTATGCAACTGTACGTAATTAGGCCTTATTACGTAACAGTTACATAAACTACTATTAACACATTGAGTCCATCAGGCGGGCTCTCTCAGTGTAGCATATTTCCTCTACACAGCGGGAAAACGCTGCGCTGGGTTCGGCTACGCGCTAAGCTCGTAGCAAATCGAAAGGAAAGTTTACCATAAAATAAATAGTGCTACGTAATACAGGCTGCAAAAAAGCCTACCCACATTATGAATGAGTTCATTCATAAAATAATTTTAAACAAAAAAGAACCGATTTCACTTACCCTCCACCTTTCCCAAAGCAAATGCCCGAGCTACTGTAAAAAGTACTCAAATGTGTGCCTATAATAGTTGAAGAGTTATCTCGATTTCTCCAGGATTCCATCATCAAAACCTGACCTGATGAAAATGGGACCAATTGTGAAGTATAGGTACTCTTTCAAACACAATAAATAATTTTTCAAATTGATCCAGCTGTCTTCGAATAATCGGTAAACATACTACGTATTGATCACCTCCTCCTTCGAAACCTTGAAGTCGGTTGATAAGTTTCTGCACCTTGCATATCTGAATCCAGAAGTTTCATACGCAAATGGTAATAAAGACATAAAACTCGCTTAGGACGATTTCGAAGGGACTCGGCCAAAACCACGTCTTAAGCGGGAAAGCGCATTATGCGGGACTGTTTTGCAGAACCTCAAGTTCAGGGACTGATATAAAACGGCATTTTTTTTTTCATACCACGACGGCAATCAAGCATACGGCCCATCTGATGGTAAGCAGCTACCGTAGCCTATGGATGCCTGCAACTCCAGGGCTGTCACATGCGCGTTGCCGATCCTTAACAAAAAGAGCATCACTGTGTTGACGGCTAAAGGAACACCCTCTAGTTCCCTCGTCGTCAATACACTGGGTCCTCTTTGAGCTCTTGGCAACCTTACTCACCGGCAGGAACAGAACACTATGAGTAGGGTCTAGTGATATTTGCCTGTTGTTTTCTGTAAGGTGGAGGTACTTCCCCAGTCGGGCTCTGCTCCAGATTTTAGCGAGATGACATTCGCTGAGCTGTGCCCTACCTCACATAGCGAGATGACATTCACAGTACCCATATCTCTCTTTTGGACACAGTTTAAGGACGTACCAGGGTCCGGACGTAGCTTAAGGACATACCCGGTTCTGGGTCCATTATGCAAAAAAATTGTATTAAAGAAGCGGGTTCTACTGTATGAGAGTTTTGTTCCAGTAAATATCATTTCAGATGACTGTACCCATTGAAGCCAGCGGGAAATCACTGACATTTGTTTACATCGACGTAATAGAAGGTGTGTTTCATAACAATCGCCTCGACGCGGTACATTCATTGCCAATAGCTCTGGGTATATTCAAAAAGCACTTACATTTGACTGTATGCTCGAATATAATACAACTTGTCTCTTGAATTTTTATTATGCTATTTCGAAGAATTAATAGAATATCAGTGCAAAGTAATGCATAATGTTTTAGCTGCTGATATATTTTTTTTTGCTTTTAGGGTATCTTCCCTAAAATCAAACAAAACGTATACGTTGTCAATTACAATACAATCAGAAAAAGTACCGTAAAGTAGGCGACAAGTATGGCCTGTTTACACACTGCTTAGTGCTTAGTGCGAGTTCATACATTTGCTACTTGTGTTTATAAATGTGTGAATTCGTGCTCAACAATAATCAGAGCGCAAACATACTCCAAGGATCGTTACTAAACGGTATTACGAAAAATCAAAATAGCGCCCGACTTTCGCAATATTTACGTGATATTCTGACAAGTAATAATAATAATAAATACTCTTTATTGCACACCTCATACAGTTACAAGCACAAATTTTACAATTAGATAAATTTAGGTAGAGGTAACAACAGGCGGTCTTATCGCTAATGAGCGATTTCTTCCAGACAACCTTTGGGTAGTGGAGACTAGAGAAAAACAATAAGCAGTAGGTGGTGCATAGAAACAAAAGAGACGAAATAGATAACACAGCACATTCATATGAATATACATACTTAAATAAATACAAAATAAACATACATATGTACGTATATACATATATAATACACACAATAAGAAACAACAGTGTCAACTTAAAAACCTAAGGAAGAGATAAATAGTATTCCTTAAGTTGCGATTTAAAGCTACCAATAGATTGCGCGCGTTTAATGTTGAGAGGGAGAGAATTCCACAAACAAACGGCCTGGAACGTAAATGAGCAATTATAAAATTTGGAAGATGAAGATGGCACTTTTAGGAGCAATTTTTGAGAGGATCTAATAGAATTAAGATAAGAGAAACGCTCTTTGAGGTAGCGGGGAGTTGCAGGGTTAAAAAGTATAGAAAAGAGTAAAGAAAGTATGTGAGGGTTACGGCGGTGACGGATAGGGAGCCATTTGAGTTGAGAACGAAAACTAGAAACATGGTCGAATTTGCGTAATCCGAAAATGAACCGAATGCAGGCATTTTGAATACGCTCAAGCTTATTAAGTTGCTCCTCGGTTAGGTCTAAATAGGAGATATCTGCATAATCAAGAATGGGGAGAAGTAACGACTGAGCAAGCGCAATTTTAGTAGCATTTGGCAGGAAATTCCGGAGCCGTCTGAGAGACCCTATGGCAGCAAACATCTTCCTGCTCACTTCACTCACCTGAGGCACCCATGATAGACAACGATCCATGATTACGCCAAGATTTTTCACTTGGTTGGAAAAAGGAATTTGGATACCATCGAAGACTTATCGGAGGGAGCCTGAGAAAGTCAATTTTGGAGATTTGTTTAGCGCTACCCATCACAATTACCTGTGACTTTAGGGGGTTTACTTTTAAACCGTAATTTTGACTCCAATTTGATATGCGGAGCAGATCAAGATTCGTGGCTTCTATAACTGAATTGAGATCGCTATGCATACCCTGCGAATATATTTGAAGGTCGTCGGCATAGAGGTGATACGAAGAGGAGAGATCAAGAGTTATGGAATTAATGAAGATAGAAAATAAAAGAGGAGACAGCACACCACCCTGTGGAACACCAGCTGATGTGCTGCACCAGGAAGAACACGAAGAATCTAGTTTAATTCTTTGCCGACGACCAACCAAATAGCTGCGGAACCAGTCAATCGCTGCAGCCGATATGTTAAGAGACTGTAAGAACGCGAGCAAAATGTCAAAATCGACCGTGTTAAAGGCATTACTGAAATCTAGAAGTGCAAGAACTGTAAGCTTCTGGTCATTCATACCCAAACGGATGTCATCGGTAACCTTGACAAGAGCCGAGGTAGTACTATGGCCCGGACGAAAACCAGATTGAAATGGGTTTAGGAGGTCATTTCTATTCAGGAAGTTAGTTGCTGATGCACTAGCCGTTCGAGGACTTTGGATAGGAAAGGAAGAATGGAGATGGGGCGATAGTCAGAGAAGGAACTGGGGTTGGATTTTTTGGGTAAAGGAATAATATTGGCATCAAGTAATTTAGGTAAACGTAATTAATAGGCATGACGAATTCGTTTTGTTGTGAGGATCAAATGTCTATATCGGGTCAATTGCGTTGAAGCAACACAAAAGTCAGAAATGAGAGTCAAAGTCTGACATTCGCACTTGTTTCTCAAAACGCTCCCAACAAAATTATATGCAACCATGACGTCACGGTTGCAAAATCGCCCTCTTTTAACTTTGGAATAAATTATAAAATTACTATTGCGTTTATAGGTATGGTTGCTTTAAAATTTATTATTATACAGAAAAATGTAAGAAGTAGAAAGGTAACAATCGTTATTTGAATTTCGCACTTTAAAAAAATCGAAAAATCTCTAAACCATTTCAATTGTTTTTTTTTTAACTTTCACTTTATTAAGTTTCACTAAATTTCATTACAAAATTCGACATGTGTCATCATCCCTATTATCAGGTTATCCGAAAAATATTCATTAACAACCGAGATACCGAAATTGAATACCGGTTCATTTGTATGAAAATAATACCGGTCCTGCCGTATTCCTACGTCTACGATCGAAGGTCAGACTTAGGGCCGGTTGCCCCAAACCGTCTGTCAGTTCGTTAGTTGTGCGTGGTGCAACCCACCCTTAGTGTGGGTTGCACCATGCACATTTAACGGACTCATCAACGTTAAATATGGCGACGGAGCTGTCATCCCATAGAAAACTGTCAAACTTTTCATACAAGATTTTTTTAACGACGACGTTGACGTCAACAAAGCGTCTGTTAGGTTTGATGCAACCGGCCCTTATGGTTACGCTTGTCGCAAAGCCGAGGAGAAGCGTTGTGAACAACCACACTGATTTATATTCGATTTCGTGTAAACTCCACAAAACGTGCTTCCGCTGAATATTCTGCGAAGTCAAAACACCATTCTTTATATTCTGTTTAGAGTATAGTCCACTTTATACTAGCAAGTTTATTTTGTACGAAATTTAAATACTAAAAGAAACCATTTGCAATTATTTTTCAATAGAGTTTGGCTTTAGAAATTTTTTCAATGTATTTATCTTTTGTGTGTCTATTTTACTTTAAATTAGTATGTTATTCAATCAAATACAATATTGAAAACATTAAAAAAATAATCAACCCAAAAAATAAATGCAAATAGATCATTTAAAATAAATGCGAAAATGCATTGAGAATTTCGTTAACTTAGTAACTTGACCTATAGCTTAATTGGTAAAGCGATCGAGCCCCGGTAAAGCGTATCGATGCAAGGTTCAAGTCCTGCTGGGTTGATCATTTTTTCAAAGTTTTCAATGTTTGTATTTGATTGAATAACATACTATTGTATGAGTGGAATGCCCCACTTTAAAAACATGTAAAAATAATTATTACTTTAAATTATAGTAGACTGGCTAATGCGTTTTGATTTACTATAAAATATCAGCTTGATTTGTATTGGCGATGACACGATCCCTGCGCTTATTGGTGTAAGCGAGATCCACTGCGAGTCATGTCAAGGTCGTATAAAAATAACAAATCAAGTTAAAATTTCAAATTTCGAATCTACATCCCATTCAATAAACCGCCTCATTCCACTCAAAAATCAACCAAAACATCCGAAGCCTAATTGTAACGGTGGATTTACTCTCTTGTAATAACTCGGTCCCAAAATGTGTCCTCCATAAGCAGGCGCAGACCTGAAAAGGCTTAACTGTCGCATTTACCCTACACACATACGCCATTTTTGGTAGAAAGCTATAAGCGGAATAAGGATTAAGCCCGATGAGACTCTATTCATACCAAATTATAATAGCCCCAAGCCTTCCAACTTCTTGTATTTATTGTAATACTCTAACTTTTATTAATATGTGGTTCTTGACCGGATGGAAAGTTCGGAAATCATGCAGTACTTAGGTACGACTTATATTTGTTTACCTCCTTGTGTTTTCCTACTTTTCCTTTTATGAAGGATTCTCGAGATCTTGGCACGACTTTATTTTTAAGAGAATAGTGTGTGTGTGTGTGTGTTGGTGAGTGTAGGTAATTCTGAAACTGTAAACGCTTTTCCAACCTGTAAGAGGAAAATGTCAAAAAAATCCTTTCTTTGTTGGAGCTCTACATCATTTGAAAAGTAGACCAACTTTTCAAATGTTCTAGATGTACAGTTAGTTGCATAACTGAGTCAATATTAGTACCTTAGTAAAATGTAAATAATTTGATAACAATCAACTTTACATAAAAGTTCTAAACGCAGAATATTAATCCTTAGGTACCGCTACAAAACTGCCTCACAAATGATTTACTTCCGACCTATACATTTTTCTCAATTTCATACCGAAAACTGTAAAATTTCACCTAATTTATTTTTCCCATTATTTCATTTTTTCTTAGGCATTCCCAATTCAGTAACTCATTTAAAGTAAGGAATTCCACGACCATTATTTTAGTTATCAATCATTTAAATCAGGCTTATTTTTGTATTTAGTTACTGGCGATGTATAGTCAGGTGCAAAACTGAGTCAAGGCAAATGGCCGAACAAATTTCTCGTTAGTTAATTTTTGTAGCGGACTTCATTCTGAGATAACCATAAAAATACGTGAGTGATATAAAAGTCATATACCTCATTTTAAAGAGCATATAATGTACTATTTCAACTAATTGTCTTACCTGGTTGTGTAAAAGAAAAATATAAATATTGGGTTAAATAAAAAAAAATAGTTTAACAGTTTTTGGTTCAAAATCATGGATGAATAAAAAAATCAAGATTGTGAATGCAATGAATCGAAATTGGCTTTTCATATGGATACATAGCTGACAACTAGACGAACAAATATAACCTATTTTTTTTTTTCCGTAATTGATCATACTTATCTTCATTTAACGATGTCGGTGCAAAACTGAGCCAGAACCAAATATTATCTCATAGAGAAAATGTTTATTTTTATCTACAATAACATAATAGGTCAGTAAGTTTATTAGTGTTGGTACCAATTAATAATAAAATAGTAAACTGAAAATAGATGTCATATACTTAAGAAAAAGTGACCAAACCCCCCGGTGTCCGAGGCCAGATTTGAACTGGCGTCTTCAGCTTTCGCGGCTGATTCATAGATGGCAGCACCATCTCTCTCGCTATACCAGAATCACGTAAGAGATTCGGATAGGAGGTGCAAGCACGTACTGCGCATGCCCTTAGAGTATGGTCAACGGCGCCTAGCCGTTTCAAATTCAGAGATTGCATATACATAAGAAAATTTGTCAAGTTCCGCCGTGACCGGGTGGTCTAGTGGTCAGGACGTCAGCCGCGAAAGCTGAAGACGCCAGTTCAAATCTGGCCTCGGACACCGGAGGGTTGGTCACTTTTTCTTAAGTATATGACATCTATTTTCAGTTTATATATAGTAGTGTAACTACTTAAAAATTGCAAATCAAAAAATATTGAAAAAATAGTTTGATTTGCTTCAAGATTAATAAAATAGTAACTTAATAACTAGCCTCTTCTGAAATAATGAAAGAAGCATGTCAAAATGATGCACATTGGTTCAGTTATGCAACTAACTGTATGTTTTCTGTAAGGTGGAGGTACTTCCCCAGTCGGGCTCTGCTCCAGGTTTGAGCAAGATGACATTCGCTATGCTGTGCCCTACCACACATAGCGAGATGACATTCACAGTACCATACCTCCCTTTTGAACGTACTTTAAGGACATACCTGTGTCCAGACGTAGTTTAATCGTGTATTGGAGTTGCATCAGATTAATTTTCAAGCAAATTCTGATTCAGATGTTTAGGCGCTGGCTGTGTTGCGATTGAAGCATCTATCGTCTGGAATCCCCATGAGACCACTTACATATTGCTTCTGGAAAAAATTCAAAAGGCCTTTTTGCGATTTTTATATAAAAAGATGTACGGCTGCTACCCATATTTGTATCCCTCGAAATTTCTATATGGCTTTTTGGGATTTAATTCTCTGGAAGTAAGGCGTAACTTTGGACTTATGATTACTGCCTGTAGCATCTTGAGAGGAGCTTCGGACTGCCCAGAACTGGTGACGCAGCTGGTACGTTTACATGTTCCGTCGATAGATAAGGCCAAATTTAATCTCCGACCACGAATGCCTCAGCTAATGGCTGTACCAAGAACACGCACTGTGTCCTATAGTAAGTCTCCTCTAGTCCGCGCTCTTCAACTGCTTAACGCGCTCCTCGCATCAGCACTGGAATGGGATGTTTTTGCAAGTGATTGGTCGGTTGTCTGTAGTGAGTGTATGAAGTTCTGTGAGGCGATGGATAAACGTGAGTCGACTGTTATATATTAGATTTGTATTTTATATGTCTCTGTTATATTATTGATTACATAATTGTATACACTTTTATATGAATTCCACAGTGAATTGGTTTAACTGTCATACTGTGTAATTTGTTGAACAAATAAAAAAAAAATAAAAAAAATATGTCTCCCAGCTCTTTTAAATATCTCTACTGTAACTTAGTTGGTCTGAGGATATTAGGTAGGATTGGAAACAACAATACCTACCTACTTATTCTTGTAAAATATGGCCGTCAAAAGGATCATTTTGCAGAATTAAATCAAATTTTGGGCCGTAGGGAATATTAATCATTGTGCCTCAAAAGTCGCGGGTAATTGATTGCGCAAACATTTTCATTGCCCCAGCGAGCTTACAGGGGAATTCATAAAAAAACTCATCATTTCACTACAGGAGGCCATTTTAACTTTAAAAAACTTTAAAATCTGAGGTTTCAAGTCAAAGGTAGATCATTGTCGCTGTGTCGTTGTAAATAGGCAGTAACACCTTAAAAGTATGTACCTTTAACTTGAAAACGTCACAAAATTGCAATGGTTTGGTTATTGTTATGATACAACCATAATTGTGACGATTCACAGCGCATCTCGTGCGCGTTAATAAATGCGAGCTAGATGCCAAATAATGCGATCGTTGGGGCGTATCGCGCGAGGCGTAATAAATAACACTGGCAGGTTACTTTTCATTAGCCAAACTTTGGTAAATCTTGTTTGAGACTGTACTTCTATTATATACTTATCCTAACTTAATGGTACTTAGCGATTGTAGAGATTGTCATAAAAATATTTTTTCTACTCCTGCACTTTTATCTGTCATTTATACATTCGTCAACACCTTTATAAGAACATAGATAATATACTCGAAGAAAAGTCTACCTAGTCTATTGCCCAAAATAACACTTGTTCTATAAAAGCGCCAAAATAGTATCGTGTAATCGCGTGCAAGCACATTAATATAGGACAAAATAAATTACTGCCAACCTAAGAAACCTAAATAAACGCAGCGTTTTTAGAAAAAAAAACTTTAAAAAAGAAAAATTTAAAAGAACCACAGACACTTTGTAGTTTTTATTTTACGTTTCCCGTTCGTTTTTGGGGCAAACTGTAAACTTTGAAAGTAATTTAGGTATTTTTACTAATCTCTGTAGCTCTTTAATCATTAATCAAATAACGACGTGTGTATTTGTGTTAGTAATGTTAGTATTCTTGAAAAATAGTGTTTTAAAAGGTAAAACTTAAATGATTGTTGATGATATTGACAAAATAACTGCGATATCCATGAAGTTTTCAATTTCGCATTTTATGTAAAAGTAAGTGTAGTCGTAGAAAAAGTATTGTATGCAACGTTGTATAAGTAGGTCAAAAAATGTTCGTGGCGTTTTTCTTAACAATTTTCGCCTACGGCTCAAATTGTTACCCACGCCACTCACCTTTTTTGACCCCTCTTATACAACTGTTGCATAAACTACTATTAAAATCTGAATACCGTCATCAATCAAAAATTAAAATGGTGAATTAAGTTGTGAGGAGTCCTCTAATATTGTGACAAAAATATTAAACATATGTGAAACACATTGGCTAATAATGCATCAATTTCATTTTAGTTGTGTGCCGTCAATATAAACACATTGTTTACAAAAACTATTTAAAACGGGGTATTTACCATGTGTATTTATTTTTTCGGGTTTCTGATATTTCGGCACAGTTGCATACGCCATTATCACGGAGTAATTGAAGTTCCAAGTGAGAATGCGAACGGTATTAGAAGCAGTGACAACGGACGAAAAAAGCGAACTCGACAGAGGGTAGATCGCTATAGTTATAGTGTGTGGGTAGATCACAACTAACACTCGCAGAAACTTCAGTTGCTCCGTGATAATGGCGCATGCAACTGTGTCGAAATACAACAAATACACATGGTAAATACCCCGTTTTAAATAGTTTTTGTAATGTTAATGACCATGTTAGCTTAAAACACATTGTATTGTTGTTAATACTATTTTTGCTATTAAACTAGATTTTTTGAAATAAAAGAAGTCATTTCCCACTTTTCTTGGTTCGAAGAGGCATGCATCGTACCACGTTCATACTTGTTTATCAGGTTTTCAAATCCCGGGATCCCTGTATATGACCATACAAATAATCCCGACATTGCTGGCTTTATGAACAGCTCCACAGACTCGGAATGAATTGTGTGATTAAAACACGATATTACCTGGTGTGATTGAATCGAGGCGCGGACGAGATCAGGGATTAAATGATCGATGAACTTATTTGATGAAAATTCATTATTCCTGCAAAGTTTGTTTGTCTGATCTTTTTTTATACCACGTCGGTGGCAAACAAGGATACGGCCCGCCTGATGGTAAGCAGTTACCGTAGCCTATGGACGCCTGCAACCCCAGAGAATTCACATGCGCGTTGCCTACCCTTTAAGAACCTATACACTCCTTTTTTGAAGAACCTCATACTGTAGCCCGCTGGGTAAACCGCGGCAGGGAGTTCATTCCATAGCCGCAGCGTTCGTGGGAGGAAATTCCTCTTAAACCGTACAGTGCGCGACCCATTAGGCGTTTATTCCCTGATTTTTCCATAAACGCTATTTTATCTTACTATGATGAATTAATGGGATTTATTCACTTTTTTTTCTATGAAGTAACGAGTACATAGAAAATAATGTCATTTGTGTTATTATTAGCTAATAATACCTACATTATCCGCTTAGTGTACTTACTCCTTCTGTTTTATGAAATTTCCGAAACGGCTTCTGAGCTTTGTCTTCGGCTCAGCGTGTAAGTACATGTTGAGAAAAAATTCAAAAAAGTTTTTTAAAGTTCTCGGAAATTACAAGACAGTTTCGCAAGAAATATAGGAAATTTAAATTTACGCAACGCAAAGTTTCGAACCGAAATGCGACTGGTAAATATCAAATTTAATGATATTTCATACATAAGTTCCGAAAAACTCATCAGTGGTACGAACCGCGGTTTGAACCCGAGACCTTCGGATTGAAAGTCTGACGTCCTACCGCCAGGCTATCATCGCTTCCAGGCCACCAGCGCTTGAAAGGCATACACTTTACCTTTAAAACGTTCACTAAACTTTACTATAGGGGGGTTTCATTCTTCTTTGCTAAGCTACGTTGATCAGTCTGTCGTTTGTGTGTGTGCAACTGGCCCTTATGAAGCTGTATAAAAATCGCGACGTAGGCAAATCGAGTCACTGCAGAATATCACCGTTTAAATCCGTGAGCTAACAATGTTATTGCTCTGCGATGGCTGGCCTCTGGCTCTCAGCCTCTGCTGCATATTAAATCCCGCTTATAGCTTCAACTTTTATACCTAGTAGCTGTAAAGAGAGAAAAACGTTTTCAACCGACTTCAAGATTTCAAAGGAAGGAAGGTTCTTAATTCGTTGAGATCTTTGTTTTTGCTATATATTTTTAATGTGTTTTCACTGATTATTCAAAGACGGCTGGGCCGATTTGGAAAATATTTTTTTTGTTTGAAAAGTATATTTCGCAGTTGGTCCCATTATCACCAGGTCAGGATCTGATGATGGGATCTTGGAGAAATCGAGGGAACTCTTCAAATATTATAGGCACACTTATATTTATTTCGGTATTTTTTATAGTAGCTCGGGCATTTGCTCTTGGAAAGGTGGAGTAAGCTGAGTGAATTCGGTTCTTTTTTGATTGAAATTATCATATAAATATATGAATATGCAATGTTGGTATCTCACTGTTTTTGTTTTTTTTTTGCCTGAATAATCTGATAATTTATTGTACATACCTGAATTACTTAAAAATTCCGAATATCGGGTAAATAATTAAATATTGTGAATACAAGGTGTTATTTAGATTTTTAATTATACCGGTATCAGTAAAATACAAAGCAATACATTAAAAATGCAATCTATTTCAAACCTAACTTCAACACACCACAAATAATCAACCAATATTGAAGCTGTATTGGAGTTGCGTCGGAATAATTTTCAAGCAAATTCTGACCATTCCGATTTAGACGTTTAGGCTGTAGTATTGCGTAGTTAATGTATTGGAGTTGTATTGAAGTTGGATCGTGTCATAACGTGTTTAATTAAAAGTTAGAATACGGCCCCTGATGGGTTCAGCAAAAGTTGACTATGTACTTTCAATTTGACGATCGCTTGTTCAAAAGAGTTTGATTTGTGTCAATTTGGAAACAAAACTTAAATGGTGGTCGTTACGATACGCTCACCCGTAAACCATTTCTGAAATAAATTATAATTTATTTATTTAATCGTATGGCCAAATACATTATTCCTATATGTACATTAAAGTCGCTCTGAAAACATAAATAACAAGGAATTAGAGAGCGATATCCAGATTATTTGCCCATTGGGCTGCGTTTTCACTAGGCGCAAGCAAGTCTGAAAAATTGCCATTAAACTTTCTCTTAGGGCAGTCGTAAATAATGTGGTTAATATAGTCTGCTTTGGTGCTCCGCAGTCACACGAGGGGGAATCTCGCCATCCGCATTTAAACATATAGTCGGCACAGCGTCCATGCTCAGTTCGAAGCGGATTCAGCTGGCACCATTCCTTTCTGTGAGCTGAGAAACATCCGGGTTTTATCGTGGGGTCAAGGCTCGAGAGGGACTGTCTAGGTGGGTTTAACGTCCATTCCTTTTTCCATTCCTCCTTTAAGTTAAACCCACATTCCCGCAGGTTTTTGGCGGTTTTATATGGTGGGTTTCGAGACTTGAGGCGGTGTTGTGGCGGATACCTGAATTATAATAAAAATAATAGTCTTTCCGCGATTTAAATGCAGGACTTCAACACAAACAGTCAATGGCAATAGATTCTCAAAACAATTCCAAAACCTCGTGTAACTTTTTTGAGTTGTCCAATTTCCGTTAAGCGCGACACGGGAATAAACGAAAAGGCCGGTTGTTTCGTTTTTGGAACTTTTCTCATTTCGCCGCGGGCCCCAGACCCAACTTTTTTGCCGGCCCGATTCTGATGGTGATGACGTTCGGGTGTCGGGTCACGCGAGTTTTTAATCAATAATGTTTGGTGACGTTTAGCAAAAAGTTTTCAGTTGGGACGATGTTTTTATGAAATCGGAAGTTGGGAAAGTTCGTATTTTCATGTGCGTTTTTGGTCATTTTATGACGATTCATATCAAGTTGTGGCTCGAACAAACCGCGTGCTGCGGGCTTGCGTCCTCTGCCCTGGTTCCGTATTCTAATTTTAAAATACATAAAGAATACATTAAAAACACAATATATCTCAAACATAACTCCAACACACAACAAATAATCAAGAAATATTGAAGTTGTATTGGAATTGCATCGGAACGTTTTACAAGCAAATTGTGACATTTATGATTCAGACGTTTAGGCGCTAGCTGTATTGCGTTGTTAATGCATTGGAGTTGTATTGAAGTTGGATCGTGTATAAACGTGTTTTAAAGTTTGAGTACGGCCCCTGCTGCTCGCGAGGGTGAGGGATGGGTTTATAATCAAATAATACCTAAGTTCTCTGGTTAAAATTATTTTGACGAGGCCAGCTTGTTTTAAAATCGCCCCCTTATTCATAAACGTCTTACAGCTTCATTTATGTCATTCATTTGTGTTTTGTCTTCGTCGTCAAGTCGAAAACCTATTTATTTGAATAGTCCCAATTTACTTCCTCAAACAAAAATGATAGTGACTATATTCTCATGTGTAATTTCGTTGTTTGTGTACTTTTTTTTCCTCCAATTCAAAATGTAATTCAAACAGTGCCCCTGGACCTTACCTTTTTAGTCCGCTACTTTATAATACATTGTCATTTTATACTCATTTCATTTTCGATATGAATTTTCTAAGTACATTCGTTTTCCAGTTACCTGTAACAATTTATTTGTCGTCAGAGTTTTGCCAAAGTTTATCCCAGAATACCCTCCGTCATTTCATCGCACAATATTCGAATATTCTGTCAATCTATTATTAGGTTTGGTGAATATTTCGCGGATTACTTTTCCATCAAAACTTCTTCATTGCGCTTATCTCCGAGTTCAAGCTAGCGGCCGGCGGCCGGGAAGTGACGACTTTGCGCGCTGTGAGATCTAGTTTACTACATTCATCTATGGTGTAACCCGTTTCCTGGAAACTTATCGTGTTAAAGGCATTTCAGGGTTTATATATCAACTATCAATTACTAGTTAAAAGATTGAAATTACGGAGCGGGCATGTAGTAAGATGTAAAATTTGGGGAACAAAATATGGCTATTATGTAACCTACTTTTGTAGCTTTCAGTTTTATATAAGTAACCGTAAATAATAAGTTTAATAATGGATAAGATTTTATTTTTATATAATTTTCAGTTTTGTCCTTTTGGAAAAGTTTCCACGGAAGACCAGCATTAAGGTATCCGCAGGATAACTTGCCACCAAGCTGAGTCGAAACCTTTTCAGTGACGCTGTATTTAAAATATTCCTGTAATAATATGATATTTCTTGTTTGTATTACCAAGCGCCCTGAATAAAATTATTAGTATTCTTATTCCAAGTTCATAATTTTATTTTCTTTGTTACAGGCAAAGTTAGAGACCAAGGCGCTAAAGGCGAAGAGGCCTGGCTTCACGGACGATCGCTACAACGAAACTTCCTATTACATCGAAAATGGTAACGCTTTCAAATTGCGTGTATTTCAGATATAACCGCATAGGCTAAGGGTAGTTAGTATAGACCCCAAATAAACATACTTTCATATGTTTGATAAAATTTTGCGAAATTTTGTTTTTCCATACAGGGTGTAACAAAATTCTGGTGATCCGTTTAAGGGCATATTTGGTAACGTATTCCTAGTAAGAAAAAGTAGGAAAAACATTTTTTAATACAATTGCTCAAAAATTTTACTTTATGTAGCTGCAAATCGTGCGTAAAGTCTGATTTTATGCACTAGTGCTAAAAAGTAATCTGATCTGCATATCGTGCGTAAAGTTTGATTTTACGCACGATTTTCAGATATATTGCATTTTAAATTGACCAATCAGAACACTTCACTATATTAAATCCACCAATCACAACACATATCGGAGTTAATCGGAACGCAAGATACTTTTTTGGTGCGTATACTGTGTAAATAATTGAAGTCCTTAAAAAAACATTGTATTTAATATCAACCAATCAGAATACAGCAATGTTAAAATCGACCAATCAGGAAACGCAATTTATTTCTCACAACATGAGGTGTTTTTTAGTTCCTACTTCACAATCATTAAAAAATATTTATTTTTTTGGGAAACGCTTTAAAGTATGTTTAAACTGTTAAAACAGCTATTACACATGGCAATTTGTAGGGCCCAACCTGCTGTGTTGGGAGGTGTAATAGGAGGTTGGGCCCGTAGGGAGCTGAAGGAGGGCGTGGGAGAGGCAGGGTACACAACAGGTTGGGCCCTACAAATTGCCGTGTCTAATAGCTGTTTTAAAGAGCTAATTATACCGTCGTCTGTGGCATTTATTCGCGGTATTGATATTTTGTATCTATGTCAAAGAAGTTAAAAAAATTTAAAAGACCGTCAAGTTATACCATAATTTCACCTTAGTTTAGTTATTGTGCGTAAATAATAAGTATTTTTATGATATTTTCTCGCAATCGAAGTGAAACATTGTATGCATTACTCTGGTCTAAAAGCCATATTACCACTCGAACAATTTTCCCTCACTTCGGTCGGGAAAATAACCACCTGGTGGTAATATGGCCTACTTTAGACCCTTGTCAAACAATCTACTATTATTTCATTGTAGTTTTTTCGCAATTGTATTAAAAAACGTTGTTCGACACACGTGCAGAAGTGTCATTTTGCACGAGTACCGAGGTTACTTGGCCCGAGCCGAGAGGCGAGGGTCAAGTAACCTCGGTACTCGTGCAAAATGACATACTTCTCGCACTCGTATCGAAAACTACTATTTTTGACGCAAAAATTTTTTTGTACAGAACACGTTTCTCACAGCCGACCAAACCTGTATACAAAACCATTTTTTTTACGCGAAATTTTTTTTTCAGTTTTTTTATAATTAGAATACGATACCAAAATGATGTACTTTAAAGGATCACCAGCATTTTTGTTACATATTGTATAAAATAATTCAGCACGCAATGTATCGCTCGCTACCTATATTTGTTTTTTCATACATCTACAATCTTTTGATGCTGCTGCCACTGAAAGGCCACGCACGGGGGCTTGCAGCACCGCATTATCGTGTAGCCCTACCCCTCCCCTGCTTTGAGGAACAAAGGAAATCTAGGAGACTTATCGTACTAGAAACCGGTGTTTTTTCTCAAAAAAAAAAATACGCCACCACTTTTTTTGCATTGCAGCATCGGCATTTCGTGTTCCCCCATTAAAGACGCGACTAATTATATATATCTCATCTAGGAGACTTATCGAACTAGGTTCAGTGTCATGGGCTCTCTTACTATATGACTTCATGCTCTCTTGCGGTCTCATTACCCTTAGTATGATTTTTTATTTATTTATAATTTAAAAATTTGACGATCCGCGTAGAATGTGGGTAACTTAGATTTTCAGTAGAGGATCAGCCTAAGAGTCTCATGCTGCAGGATTGTTAATAGCCTCCAAGGTTCCTCATTAGACGAAAAGAAGAGAAATTCTTCTCTCGTCTTTCAATGCGTCCCTTTCATTTTATTCTCGGTAAAAGGGGATAACCGCTGTTGGATTGAATCAATTGGCGTCGATTTGTAACGTCTCGTCTGCCAATCTTTCTGTCCAATCAATTGGATTGGGGAATGTGGGTCAGGAGTGCGTCGGGGAAAAATGAGGCAGCGATAATGCCTAGCGCGTTGCTGCGTGACATTACTTTACCAAAATAGGTGATTTTATCCGGCTGTGTGATTTCTAAGTATGTAAGGAAGATCGGGTATGGTGGTCACATATTTTTTTTGTTTTAAAATTTTAGTAACATCATTTTTAGTTTTGGATAGCAAATTATACATTTATGTCTAGCGAACTTACTATATTTTTTAAATTAGTACCTAAGTAAGTAGTAATAGATATGGTAACACTATATCCGCAGAGAATTTATTAAAAAAAAAGAAGTTCGACATTTATATCCACACACTTTTAACACTTGGTCGCCGGAAGTAACTCGGATCGGCTTGCTTGATAACTAAGGTCTAATTAAAATCATTTAAGTCCTGATAATTGACCGAATTCAGTCCGTATCAGCTGTTTCGATACCCTTAAATATTACAGTAAAAAGAAACTTGAAAGATAAAGTGCAAACCAAAATAGGGATTGTTTTGTTACTGGTGCATTGGTACAATCAGACCCTTCCTAAAATTGGCATTTTTATTTTAACTTGCACTTCAAAGCACAAGTCGTGTTTCAGTAACGTCTAACCATCACATTTCTGACAAAATACAAATAAATACAAATAATTTATTGAGAAAAGTATAGTTTTTTTTTTTTTTTTTTTTTTTTTATACCACGACGGTGGCAAACAAGCATACGGCCCGCCTGATGGTAAGCAGCTACCGTAACCTATGGACGCCTGCAACTCCAAAGGCGTCACATGCGCGTTGCCGACCCTTTACAAAAAGGAGGATTCACTGCGTTGACTAAAGGAACAAGAAGGTCCCTCATCGTCTACACACTGGGTCCTCTTTGAGCTCTTTGGCAACCTTACTCACCAGCAGGAACACAACACTATGAGTAGGGTCTAGTGCTATTTGGCTGTGGTTTTCTGTAAGGTGGAGGTACTTCCCCAGTCGGGCTCTGCTCCAGACTTGAGCGATGACATTCGCTGAACGTGCCCTACCACACTTAGCGAGATGCCATTCGCAGTGCCCATACCTCTCTTTTTGGCGTAGTTTAAGGACATACCCAGGTCCGGACGTAGTTTAAGGACATACCCCGGGTCCACAAATAGTACAGTGTTTGCTCTTACGGACTAAGATTTTTTAACGACACATGGTTAACAAATGCCTGAACTAGGATTCCCTGTGTTTCAGGCAGCGAAGGACAATATTAGTTATTTTTAATTATTCACTTAATTATAAACTATAAGTATTACACAATAAAAGTCTTATCACCTTAACAAAATAAGTAGGTTCTTAAGTAATAAATATCAAAGGACAGTAGGTAGTCATTTTACGACTAATAGTAATTTCTTTGTATCATCGTACGTCATTTTTTTGAAGGGCGCGTCGTAGAGTATTCTTACAACAGGCATAGCTAAGTGGGTATGTCTATATAGTTTTGCATTCAGAAATCAGAAATCATTTATTTGCTTAAACATGGTAAAATACATAAGTATAGATGTCATGATTGATGTCATTTTGTATCACATGTTTAGCCAGCATATGGCATGCACGGAGAAAAAAGTCTCTTCCATGATACCAAAATACTGTAATCCGAACGAGAAAATCTAGTAAATTCTGGGACAATTGTTCACATAGTATAAATAACTAAACCAATCTGTTTAAATTCGTTGAGCTTAGTGAACTAATTATCTTGTAATTGCCACACATTAAAATAGCGTGTATTACTAGAATATTTAGTAATCATAACACGTGGATCGTACTAATAAATATATATTTTTTGCGGAACTTAATAAATGATATGTAAACTTAACAATACATTCTTGTAAAAGTAACATATTCATTAAGTATGATGAAATAGTTATATTGTAAGTGTCACACAGTCAAATTGTGTGTGTTACTAGATTATTCAGTATTTATAACACATGGAGTGTCTAAATAAACAATATTTATTGTAGATATTAATAAAAGTTATGTAAACTCTACAATAAATTCTTGTAAAGGCAATAAAACTTTAGTTAGTCCAAGAATATGTATCGTTAAGAATACAAGTCATCTGATTTATGTTACATTGCCTTTATTTATGCAAACTTCATTAAATGGTTGATGGAAGAAGAAAATATGTTACAGCAACTGCATTTATGGTACTATCTAATAAATATACAATTGCGTTAACGTGTTATATTGTTTATCGGTACCTATTAATTTGTGTGTGCACCGTATAGACAACTAACATTTCTTGTTAATTTAAAAAAAGGTTCGTTGTCTATACAAGGTGATATAGTAAGGACTTAAGGCTGAGCCACGCCAGATGCGTGTGCGTGACGTGCACGTAGACGTGCGCGTGGCGTGCGCGTTGTAAAGTACGAATCCTTATAAGAGATGCCACACCGCTTGGCGCGCACAGGTAACACGTCTCCCATGCGGTGTCATCTCTTATGAGGATTCGTCTTTTACAACGCGCACGTCACGCGCACGTCTTTGTGCACGTCACGCACACGCATCCGTAGTGGCTCGGCTTTTAGGCGGGATGCAAGTTGCTAGGACCAGTTCCAGGAGACAGAAGCTAGAGTTGAGAGTTGAGTGATCTGGAAGTAAATAAAACATTTATATAATGTGTATGCTTTATCTTGGTATAAATATTAATTCCTACAATAACAATTGCATCTACGGAAAGTTATACAAAAACCCGGTTTAAAATGGACCATATCCGTCGACGTTCCTCAAACCCTACTGATCGGGCCCCTGCATTGAGTCTGGCCTTCCATTCAGCTATCCACGATTGTATTATCGAGTTAGCTTGTGGACCTGAGTCGTGGAATTTCAAAGCAGGGGGTTTCCTGGACTTCAGTCTGAGGGCCTTAAGCGTGTCGAGGTCTTGATGGATGGGCAATTTAGTGTTCGCACGAATCTTTGCTATTTCACGATCCAAGCACTTTTCTCGTCGGCAGTTTGACGCTAGGATGTAACTGAGCGCTGGTAGCCAGTGAGTGGGATTGGGTTTGAGGCATCCGCTGATAAGGCGCAACGTGTGGTAGAGACTGCTGAGCAGTACTCAGCAGACGAGAACACTAGTGAAAGCGCAGTTGTTCGGAGTGTGGCTGCGTTGGCACCCCAGGTGGTACCAGTGAGCTTCTGAATAATGCTGTTCCGGGCCTTCAGTTTTTCCGACAGGCTGCTTAGGTGCTCTCTGTAGTTGAGGCTTACCGTAATTACCACCCATAACAAAGTGTAAGTACTGGGTGGGAATACCCCTTTTCTTTACAAAACAAATAATTAGTAAACTTATTACGGCACTACTGGTCAGAACAGAACCCACTTAAAAAGAAAAAAAAAACATTTCTAAAGAAACGACTTGGACTTATTTAAACAATTAATCTTCAATTCAAATAAAAATCTTTTAATGTCTCTTTTTGCACTAAACTTGGTCCTAGTTCTTTGCACGATCCACGCACGATGACGATAATCACGACAATGGCCGCCGACCGCAACCGGAGCAACGCCGCGCGCAGTGACATTGCGTTTCGTTACACAAGCGAAACATTTATTTATACGAACTATTTTTTTTTTAACAGAATTATTTGTTCGATATATATTACGAGAATATTATTGTAATATTTTTACAAAAACCGGAAAGTAACGCCAGCTATATCAACTAGCATTCACTACGATACAAAATGGTGCTTAAAGCGCTCCGACATGGCGTTTCGTTACACAAACGAAACACAAATTTATGCTAACTAAATATTTTTTAAACAGAACTATTTGTTCACCAGTAGACATTACAAGAATATTATTGTCATTTCTTTACAAGAGCTGCAAAGTAATACCAACTTATAAACCAGTCATATAAACTATACTGCGATAGCATTCACTACGATACAAATAGTAAAGCGCTTCGCGACTGCATTGAGTTGACGACTATGCACACATATTTATACAAACTTAATATTTTTAAACAGAACTCTTTGTTGAGTATACATTACAAGAATATAATTTTTATTTTTTACAAGAGCTATAAAGTAATGCCAACTTATAAAAAAGTTACAACAAGTATACTGTCATAGTATTCACGACGATGAAGATTGTAAAGAGAATTTTTAGTTTTTTAGCATTACAAGAAGCTTCTTGTAAATATAATTATTGTAACGTTTAGTCAATGAATTGTAAAAAAAACTAGACTTCTCGTAAATATCATTAAACAGAACTATTTAGTGCATATTAATGTTTGAATAGTTCTATTGAATTCAAGATATAGTAAACGTAAAAATAGAGTAGTTTACCTTACAAGATTGTAGTATCGGTTACAATAAATCTATTTTACTATTCGTTCTGGTAGTATTGTTGGAATTTTTTCTTTCCGTGTGCAAATTAAAACCTAATTCGTATGTTACACTTAATTTACTTAATTTTAACCTGTTGTATAAAAATGGGCCCGGAAAGACAAAGAATCTAGATAAAAATTCGTGCTATCTTTTATATGACAATTGCAATATATTATTGTCTGGATTTGCTTCAGCTTTCAAGTGTAATTTATCCCTATATCTCATAGATCGAACAAGTCCTAGGGTAATCCATGGTTTTTTATTAAAATTCTTGCTATTTAGACGTGTCTTATTTGTGTTAGATAATATTGCCTCTTGGACATTTTTAATCCAGTACATCATACTATTTCCTGCGTCAGCATAATTATTAATGGGGCCGAAGTCAATATTGCATAAATCATCTACAAGTTTGTTTATATTTAATTATATCAAATGTAAATCAAATATCAAATGTATGGGATTTGATATTAACCGTCAGTTTTGTGACGATTGCTAACCGGCCGTTAATGGTACACATTATTGTAATATCCTGCGCATCGCCTCACTCTAAAATGCAGGCAGACTCGTGAGAGTTGAAATCACTGTTAACGAAGCCAGACGGATTTGTACCATTTTCAGAGCATTTCAAAGTGTAATCGGCTTTAGTACGTTTGCCCATTTATGGGCACATTTTGTAAGACCCCTGCATGTGGATTTATGCTTTACGTATTGCCTCGCCTTTGTATGATTTTGTATAGCATGCATGTGCAATGAGGATAGACGCGAAAGCAATGCCAAAAACAAAAGATTGTTTGTACCATTACAATCTGTGGATCTTTATCTTAATTTTGCATGATGATATTGATGATGGATGCTTCAGTAAATAAAATATTTATACAAGATTTTTTCTCTTTAATGAACATTATTCTAAATTTAAAACTAATCATGAATAACAACGCGCCCCAGTTATTTGTCTTTAGGTGAATGTATACTTTAAATAAACCGAATCAACAAGTTGCATTTAAAAGACAAAAGAAAACCCTAATGTGATATGACTTCCCAAAGAATTTGATAATTTATACATGTAGGATGTAGGATGCACCAAAGAAACATACATACCTATATATTTTGGAAAACATAACTTGCGGCACTCGGGTAAAAAAACCTCGGCCTGGTTAAACATCGCTCCAAGTTTTAAAAACAACTTTCGTGAGACTCAGACATGTTAAATAAATAAAAACGGGTAACTCACGTTTTTTAAGTCGAATATTGCTCGACATATTACGCTCCATAACGAGGAGCTTATTCATGAGCCATTTGCGTTAGCTAACCGACGAAGACTGCTGGCCGAGGCCGAGCGCTCGGCGCGGCCAGCGGTGACGGCCGGGAAGGCGAGAAACTACCCTCGTTTTCAACATCATTGTCAAATTTAGGGTAACACACCACACTCACTACGTCATATTCTAATTGATCGTCCATCTGAGCACCGACGTATCACTTAACACAATTTTCCAGCCGGAGGGAACTGACCATACACAATCGCGATTAAGTTTATTTAATCGCTTCAAATTAATTTTGATAACTCAGACAAAGGATTGTAACATAAATTAACGAGAACAAACTTTGAAGAGGGATCAGGAATTACCTAAAATTACGCTTTTGGGTTCGAAAGCAACCCATTTAACTGTCAAATTAAATCGATATCCAATATTAAAGGGAACCTTCACAAATTACCGAGTCATATACAAGAATGGGGGTTTTTAATAATGGTTAGTGGCGGCGTTCTGTTGAGTCATGGTACTGCAATGCCGTTTTTCAGTTAATTTGCATTCCAGTTACTTTTGAACGGCTTTTTATGAGGTGGATTAAAATTTATGTAATAACCGATTTAATGGTTTTGAGGAAATTGTATTCGGTAGGCGGATTTCAGCCTTTTTTAAGACAAAATCGGCTTAGACTGATTTTATATTCTATAGTAAAGAGAGTATAGAGCGGCGAGAGATTTGCCCGCAACAGAGACGTTTTTTTGTGTTTTTATGTATTTGATTTTATAATTTAATAAGTATATAACATTATGATAACAACATTATGTGACACTGTAAAATATAAGTGTAACAGTTTTTCGCCCTTGGCCCATAAAAATACATACCTATATCAGATTAGAAATTTGTGACCGAGGAAAATGCCGTTCCCGTCTGTGTTGAAAAGCTCAGATAGCTGTCGCGTTCGTAAAAACTAGTGCCTGCGCCAAATTCTGGGATTAAATTCCGGACAGAGACCCTATTGAGCCGTGGCAGAAAGTCGAGACAAAGCGCTAGAAAGACGATGAAAATTTTTCGTCCAAGCGAGCGCGAACCGCGAGCGTCTCCGTTTCAGCTTGAGCTCAGAACAAATGATAGTATTTCATACATAACGGCCAAGCTACGCCCCGCCTAGAATGGAATTACCTAACCCCGCGGCGGCCGATTGGTAGGAAACTAGTAGGTTATTCAGTCTGGTTGGCAGCACGTCCATAAAAAATGATGCAAAATGTCGGTGTATTATCATTATTGTCAAACGTCATTTACTACAGTGGAAACTTGAAAAAGAATCGAATGACAGAACCCTAAGACTCGCACCCACACTGAAGTGTGTACAGACGTGCACACATAGGCACTTAAACGAGTGTAGTCGTATGACGTGTCCGCCCTGTGGCTTGGGCAACTATACTTTCGTATGTCCGAATGTTCCCCTCTGCAAGTCGCATCCTATAATTATAGTCAACAAAAAAAAATTGAAAATTTGTAATTGAATCAACAAAAAAAAAAAAACATAAAATGTAATTACATTTTATGTTTTTTTTTTGTTGATTCAATTTCTAAATTTTTTTCTAAACGGCGAAGACATGAAGGTTAAAAAAATCATGCAAAGTTTACAGTGCGGCTGCATCCTCAGCCGAGAGCCTCAAGCTTCGCAAGTATGCTGCCCGTTTGTGGCGTTGTGGCGTTTAGGGTCGAAACCCTAGGACCATGGGGACCAAGTGCGCGTCGCCTCTACAAAGAGATTTCAGCGAGTCTTATTGAATCCTCTGGTAGCTATCCAGCGCGGAAATGTGGCCAGCCTTCTGGGCACTCTACATAGTGACAGAGACCTACAGTTTTGTTTACAGTTCACAGAACCACTAGTTTACGTATATTGCAATACAAACATAATATATTTTTCCTTTACAGGCCTCAGAAAAGTATACCCCTACTACTTCACATTCACCACGTTCACCAAAGGCCGGTGGGTCGGAGAGAAGATTCTTGACGTCTTCGCTCGGGAGTTCCGAGCGCACCCGGCGGCCGAGTACGAGCGGTGCATACGGGCTGGCACGTTGACGGTCAACTATGAGCGGGTGGACCCAGATTATAGGCTGAAGCATAATGATCTGCTTGCTAATGTTGTGCATAGGTAAGATTTATAGTAACTTTCAATGTGGAAGTATGAATGTTGTTAGGAAATGTTATTTGGCCGGTCTTATTTGAGATTGTACAGCGAGCTAAAACATGCATAAATACATTAAACCGATATGATTTTCTTTTTATTTTGTAGCTGAGTATATTTTCGTGAACTTTGAATAACTTACGACTCGGTAACTAGATTTTATGAGAGTTTTATGATAACTTATAAATCGCTTTAGGTGTATACAAGTTTTTAGCTTAATATGTCTGAAACCAAGGGGAAACTCATTATTTAAGTTAACTAATAGAAATTGCTTGCTTTTACATGTTTATAGTAAAAAAGATCAAATATGTAACAGTATTTTATACAATCGTGACATAATGAAGAGCTTTTCAGTCGAGTACCGTGTTTAAGTAAGGTACGTGATTGAAAAGCTTAATTTTATCACTATTGTATACAATATTTTTTCTACGAATGCTCAAAATAGGCAAACCGGTAAGAATTAAGTTCGACGAATGCCTTACAACCTGCTCCCTCCATACAATTAGTAACTTCAATATCCCGGTGGATTGTGCCGGGTTCGGGGAGGGCGACAACGTGCTATAATATTGTATGAAAATCCATTACAGCATAGTTGACGATGCTAAAATGTGCGACCATAAAAGCTCCATCGAAAAGTACGCGCTAGTAGTTCGGTCTACAAATCTATTTAAAAGCAACCCAGAGTTTAATTGTAAGATTTATCGCAGTAGTTGAAACGAATGTTAGTGGTTTTATTTAATAGCAACTGTAAAATATTATGAAATATGGAAGGCTAAATTATGAGTCGTACGTAATTCATAAAGGTCTGAAATAGTCCCATGCGACGATAAAGAAGCAGTTAAAGTTGACTATATTCATTATATTTGCTGAACTCGTACGGTAACAGATTTTTCTTGAGTCGGTTAGAGTTCACTTTATACTGGACATTTGATAGAGTAAGTACAAAACAAAAGAAAATGGCTTGATCCGTAAATCGCGTAACAATTGAAGTCGGCGGCAGTACGAGTATGTATACCTCTAGCATAAACTACGAGTATTCACATTTTGATTGATCTGATACTTACATAAAAGTTTGGACTTTTTTTGGAACGAATTTCCTTATCGGACGTTTGGCGGATGGGGCTAGGCGAAAAAAAGTGTAAGATTTGACCGTCACAATACATACGATTGAGAAATATGTAATGAGAATGATAAAAAAATTAAATGAAATAAAAACAAACAAAAACATAAAATAAAATACAATAGACTATAATAGAATAAAATAGAATAGAATTGAATAAAATAACATAACTTCGTTCCAACCGAGTGTTCCACGACACTCACGCATTGTTATTATTAATGAATCACATGTGATACAAGTCGGCCAAATAACATTTTCTAAGCTAATGAAGGATGCCAAGTGATTTCGTCTTCAATTGTCGGTTTAAGTGATACCAATGTAGAACGCACATTTGTAATGGCTGCTTGTATAGCAGTTTGAGATAAAATAAGTTTAAAATACTGTAGCAGATCTCACTAAACGGATGAGGTATTCAAAATGAGCTTGACACTTGATTTTTTACTATAGATGGGTTATACTTAAACATAATAAGCACAAAAAACATTTCCAAATTTATTTCGTAACCTAGCATTGATTCTGTTCTTTATCTATATTTACAAACATTATATCGTTGTCAGTGATTGTGAGAAAATTACAGTTTATTCTTGTTTTGACGCGGGTGACGGTAGCTCATTAGCACCGCTTGCTGGTGCGCGATTAGAAACAAGATGAGTGAGTTGACTCAATTTAAGTTCTTTACTTTTTAGCGTGCATAACCCATCTGTAATTATTATACTGGCTGTTTTTTCAATAACTACCCATGGTTTTGATTTGGTGGGCTATACTAAACAACTTTTACTATGGGACCAACTCCGAAATCACAAAATGTTTATCGGCTGTTTCATATATTTCGGCCGATCAGACGTCGATTTTTTGTATGGGGAGATCAACTTTTTTTGGGGTTTCGGGGTTGCTCCCATAGAAAAAAGCTGTTAAGTATGAGTTAACTAATCAGCTCTCACAATATGGCTAGTTAGAAAAAACAGCTTGTATATCAAAGCTTGACTTTTTGTTAAGAAAACAAAAACGTGCCCAGATCGTTTTGATAACCTCGCCCGCTTAGCTAATTCTGTTACTGACTGTACTCTCTGTACATTAGGACAATATTTAGGACAGTATTGACTTGCCTTTTTACTAGTATATAGGATTGTTAGCTTTAATAAAAGACAACTTGTAACTAATGTAAATAGGTCGAACGTTTTATAGACTTAATTTTTTATAAGCTCTTACTTAAAAAAAAGGCTTTTAGTAAACCTTTTAAACGCCAATAACATCTAAAGGTCATAAGTAGTGCCCACAGCGTCAAGAACACCTAATAAGCGTAGTCGTGTTTTGTCAAAGTAACCTTCATCTTTCAAATAAGGTTTATATTGGCTCGCTTGCACCAGTGTGATCTTGGCGTGTGAGTGACGTTTTTGTATATATTGTATGGCGTTCAAAGGGTTCGTATAAAAGCTTGAACCCTTAATATATTTTTACGTTTACATTTTAGAGACATGACCTGTTTTCTGTCCTAAGTACTGTCCCTTGTAATCCCATATGCTATTTAGCTTCAGAGAGCCTCTTCTATGCTATATGTGCAAAGGTGCAGTAGTTTGCACAATATATGTGCAAAGTTGCAGTATATTTGCATAATATATGTGCAAAGTTGCAGTTAGTTTGCACATATATGCACGGGCTTCACACGACATACCTACATGTACATTTCAAACACAATTCAGTACTTGTTTAGACTAATCTTCTTGATAATAACGTATTTATTTTATTTATTCCGACTGGTTAAGATGGCGTGGTTAACTCTAATAGGGGATTTATGATGCATGAAAAAAAATGAAGTTCTGATTTTTTTATAGTGGAACATACCACAAATTGGAAACAGATGTCCATTACAAATGAAAATGAACTGTGAAGTGCTCTTCTCAATTCGGCGGGATCTTTGCAAGGATTGTTTTTGCTACTTTATTTTTCACCGATTATTCGAAGACGGCTGGACCGATTTGGAAAATTCTTTTTTGTTTGAAAGAGTATTCTTCACAGTTAGTCCCATTGTAACCCGGTCAGGATCTGATGATGAGATCCTGGAGAAATCGAGGGAACTCTTCAAATATTATAGGCACACCTATAGTGATTTAAATATGTTTTACAGTAGCTCGGGCATTTCCTTTTGGAAAGGTGGAGTCTAAGTGAAGTCGCTTCTTTTTTGTAAAATTATTTACTTTTATGTTTGTGAAAGTCCGTTTTGTGTGATGTTAATGTAAAACGTTAAAGCGTTTGTTTTTTTGCGCTACTTAATGACCATTTTTTACTCATAATTTTAATACCAACCATATTTTTTTAAACATTTACTATAATAGATTCCAAGATCTTAAACTCTATAACATTTATGTTTCATGTTAAAAAACTAATAGAAGAAAGGAGTTTATTAAAATATTTATATTATTGTCATTGCAACATAAATCCTTAACTTGTAAGGAAGCTTCAAACAAAATTGGAGCTTATTAAGAACCGTAAGGTAGAAATTAGATAAGTACCTATATAAATACGCCCCGAACACCGAATGAGCATGCGAGTGCACAATGGTCTAATGTATTCCTAATTGCCATCGAAATTCCTATTATTTGACATTTCTCTTTCAATCTATTTAACATGAGCATTATCAGATCTTTTTGTATAGCAAAAGTTTTCAGAACTTTTTGGTATGCAGAAAAAAAGTTTTTTTTGTACATTTTTTTTAAATAATTTATCATATACTTAGTCTAATAATAGTAATAGCATCTCGATTCTAATATGTAACTAAACAAGGTAAATTTATCTAAAATCACAGGACTGAAAATTGTATTGTAAAATTTCTAATCAGCCTGTATCGCTGTCGAGACGATATGTTAAGAAGTGATTTCCTTTTGTTTTTCTATTCTTCCTTTTTCTATGTAGGTAAGATACGCGAGATTTTCACAACAAAAGTAAAGATTTTTATTAATTGTATTAAGCAGAACGTCGAATGATTTTCCTTTATTTGTAAACATTAATGATTATTCAATCATATTTTTTGTAACAGTCCTATTTGCACTTTCAAGGGACATCTATGTAATTTTTTTTAGTTGGAAATCCACTTTTATAAAATTAATACTTGATAGGGCTATCACTATCAACGACCAGAGAATTTATTCAAGGAAGATGTCTTATTTCTAAAGACACTTTCCGATAAAACATAATTTAAACCTTTATGATGATTTTTGCACGTAATAAATATTACAGTATAGTAAGTTCCGATACTGACGTAAAAAAGCACTCGTACTTTTTCGAATTCTCTAAAATCGTTGCGACAACCACATTGTACCCACGCATGTTCATTTGTTGTCATCTCGCTCTAGTCCTAATTATACGAAAATGTCAAGAGAACGACAAACGATTTGAGCTCCTTTCCTATCACCTTTCCTTTGTTACATACTATATGATTAACATTATCCTTTTTATAACGCAAGTTTTGAACAAAAAAAAATTAGGGACATAGCCAACGTCAAAGTCAAATTCATATTAGTAGGCCTGGCAACAATCACTTTCGGATCGTCAATTATGAAAATATCATGAGTCCAAGCAATATTTCTAAATTATTATTTAAAAAATATTTCATTCATGAGGCTTGTTACAGTCAACGTAACTAAAATTATGACTTGAAATTAGATTATTGTAAATCTTAAGAGTAAATGTAGATAATTTATTTCATTACTTTCAAACTAGAAGAGACTTCCTGAAGCTATTGAAATTTATAATTCAAACATTCTAGTTTTACAATAATGTAGGTACATTTCGTTGACTTTGAGAACAAACACAAAAATAAAACGTAAATTATTCAAAGAGCTCCCATAGGTTTGTCAACCGTCAAAACTTGCGTTCCCGCTCAGCGTTTCGTTCTCTAACCCCGCTTGACCTGTCTCACGTTGCAGGCACGAAGTACCGGTGACCAGCCAACCGATCACCCTCGTACATATCGACGAGGATATCGTGGTTGTCAACAAACCGGCCTCTATCCCCGTAAGTGGCAATTGAGACAGCCATGTTATGTTGTGCCGAAGGCGAAGGGATGATAAATATGCGTGGCAGCCCTAGTTTAAGCTGTATACATGATGGGATGAGACTTGGTTGGAACATTGGTTCTGTATGTAGTTTTACAGGACTTTGAAATGTTAGGATTTTTCTAAAAACGCGTCACGAAGTTCATCGACAAATCGCTATGTTGCGTAGACAGATTAGTGTAACTTACGTTTTTCTGTTATTAAGAATTAATTAAAAAAACGAAGAACTTATACTCCAAAATGTGTGGAAGATTGTTCGGAATAAAATCCGTGTATTTTCTATTCGGATTGCAAACTCTATTAATTAACCGTATGAATGATTCCATGACAATGTCTTAACAAAGTCTCAATCACATTGTAAATAAAACCTTTAAAAATATTATGGATATCTCAGAAAGCCTGCCTTATGTATTATCCCTTTAGCCACTATCGGCCATGCTTGTTCTACAAACGCAGGCGCACCTGCGTTTGTCTGACGTTTCGCTTGCATTGCTAGTCTACACTTTCCGTCGCTGGCACCGCCCGTATGTCGCATGCTATATGCAGGTTTGTTAATCCTTCTGTATTAGTAGTTGTTGTTTAGAACTTGGTGGTGGAATTATAACAAATGAGAAGGTAAGGTATATCTAGCTGTTAACGATAGTTCAAGCAGCAAAAATACGAGTACTCACTATAAAACGGGATGGACGCGGCACGGCATCTACAATTGTAGCATAAGCACTTTTATGAAAGAGTTCACGTACCGCGCGGTTCCCGCTCGATGCGACATTTATCATACAACTTCTAATATTACTACTGTGAACGACACCGCTCGTCGCTTTCTAGATTTTCACCTATTTTATTAACTGCTTGTCTGCGACCTATATAAGCATTATATGTACTTGTCGGACCATGGTATGCTAATGGTATGTTAATATTTGATTGGAGTCGTATATTGGAATCTACAGTAATAATGAACCCTCAGGCTTAGTTGAGTGTGTTTAAATTATTTGCTTTTTTAACAATATTACAGTTGTTAAACCAATTTTATAACATCAAAATCAGATAAATTACATAATTATTTTTACTTGTTTTTTTTAAAGTGGGTATTCCACTCATACATTAGTATGTTATTTAATCAAATACAAACATTGAAACATTGAAAAAATAATCAACCCAGTTTTGACTTGAACAAACATCGATACGCCTTACCGGGGCTCGATATCGCTTTACCAATTAAGCTATGGGTTCAGTTCAGAACTGAACCCTAAAACTGAAAACTGGGTTGATTATTTTTTCAATGTTTCAATGTTTGTATTTGATTAAATAACAGATAAATTACGTTATACTCAATTTATTTATCGTATGGCTACATGTCACTAGATATAGATGAGCGTTTCTTCTCTCGGGTAGTAGTAATGGGAAAGCAGGTAATGAAGAAAATCCAGTGAGTGCTGCGAGGTCCAGATGGGACAGTGCATGTGCCAAGTTTGTTACTCTTTAGCACCACCCAGGGATCACGTGTAGGGTTATCTATATATCCTACGGACGCAGAGTAACATTGATCCCCAATTATACTCAATTGTTTAATATCATGCCTCTTAAAAATATATTTTCAAAGGCAATGAAAATGTTTACAATGTTAAATAAATCATTTTCATCTCATGCTTATCTTTCTGACTTTCATGAATATATGTATGTATGAATATATTTATTTCATGCTGTATTATAATGTTTTTTGAATTTGCTTTTTAAAGTGATTTTTATCATCAACATACTTTACTTAAATAATTTATTTTAGATGATTCCGTACTAAATTATAATTGATCTTACTTATTACATTTTATAAATAGTGAACCTCTTATACGTCGTATTGTTTATTATATGCCCATGTTATATGAGATAATATTATAGAAATTGTGTGATCGTCAAACATCTGAATATCCGAGTTTGAAGCACCTTCAAGCATCATTGCATAAGTATTTGCCCCTGTTTGTATAGAATTTTCTATTCAGACGGATGTATCAGAGCGATCACATGTTCTCGGCGGGTTTGTTATATGACGCAACTTAGTTCACAATTTAGTACATAAACAACGTGTTCAAGTTGCGATATTTAACATGCAGATAAAAAAATGTAGTTCCACAATCCACAACCCTTGTTAAAAAAACTACTCGGTGACATTATAAACATAGGTAGGGTAATTGTGCTAGTTTCCCGTCCAGGTCCAGTTTACCGTCCACTTGATTAAACTGCTGCAAATAAATGGGAAAAACTTTTTAAGGTCAATATAGTTTATTATTTAGTAGACTTTTTAATATTAAGCTTTTATTTTGGGAAAAATTTAAGATAAACATATAAATAAGTATGGACGGAAAACTGACAAGAGTGGACGAAAACTAGCACAATCACTCTACTATGATATTCTTTTAACAACCACGTTCCTAAGAGATTTACAGAAAATACATAGCCTAAACTGTTAAAAGAATTGAATAACCTTATATTTGGAACGTATATTCCTCCAATGTCATAAAATTACAATTATAAACGGTACTGTGAGGGGGTAAGGTGAAGCTCAGTGAAACAAAGACGTAGGGCTTAATATTCTTGCTGTATTTTATTAGATTTTAGTCTCGTAGCCATGAGGCCGGAGCCTCGATTTTAATTTATGATTAAATTAAAGGCACATACTTTAGTTTAAATATACAGGATGTAACAAAAATAATGGTGATCCGTTCAAGGGCACAATTGGTATCATATTGCGACGAAGAAAAAGTAGGAGAAACATTTTTAGATACAATTTTTTTTGTATGAGGCACGTTGTCCCGGCCGGCTAACCCTTCATCCAAAACCATTTTTTTTACGCGTGAAATTTTTTTTTTTCTTACTTTTTCATAATTAGAATACGATACTATTAAACGGATCACCAGCAGTTTTGTTACACCTTGTATAATATTTGATAATAAACAACCAGTAATGTAGAGGTTTCAATCTAACTTTAAGAGGAATTTCCTCCCACGAACGCTGCGACTGTGGAATGAACTCCCTGCCGAGGTTTTCCCAGCGGGCTACAGTATGAGGTTCTTCAAAAAAGGAGTGTATAGGTTCTTAAAGGGTAGGCAACGCGCATGCGAATCCTCTGGGGTTGCAGGCGTCCATAGGCTACGGTAACTGCTTACCATCAGGCGGGCCGTATGCTTGTTTGCCACCGTCGTGGTATAAAAAAAACTACTTATCTTCTAATTTGAAAATTCAACCCATAAGGGGGTGAAACAAGGGTTGAAAGTTAAAGTAAATTAATGTTACGAGAATGTAGCCGCAGGCAAAGGCTAGTATGTGATATTATTATTTCTCCAATGTCGCAGAAGTAAAATATGATGTCAGATCTACCCATAAGGAAAATTATTTTCATTTTCCGTTTCTCATATGAGACCGAATTACATTACAATAAACTCTCGGCGAATCATTTTTTGTTTGAAGTAGAATTTGTAACCTTTATACGAATATAAAAGAAGTCTATTTAGTATTTAGTCATTGTTACCTATTGTTTTGATATCGATTTCCCTCCCTCTCATACACCACGTGCATGCGATACGCAACGTTATATCAAATCTACATTTTATTTTTCCATCACTTTTAAAGCCATATTATTTAACAATATCGTCCATTATTATTAAAAGAGGGTTCTTTTAATTATCATGGGTATGCAACTTTTAAATTTATAGCTTTTTTAGGGTTCCGTAGTTAACTAGGAACCCTTATAGTTTCGCTATGTCCGACTGTCCGTCCGTCCGTCTGTCCGCGGACTAAAATATGAGTATTGATTGCGCCGACAAAGTGGTAAAATAAAAATAAAATCTTTGTTTGGGGTACCTCCCGTACACATTAAGTGGGATTTTTTTTGGAGTGTAATTCGCTAGATTCTTTAAAAAAGGGTGTAATTCTTTAAAAAAGAATAGGGATATTCTGAAACAATTTTTGGATAAATATAGTTTCGTAAATAATAGCTCCGAAAGCTTAAAAAAATTGGAAAAATTCATAAAAGTGAGGCCCAATAGGTACTTTTATGAAAAACGCCTGGTAAAAAGGACGTCACTGCCGCATAGTAAAATTACGTAAATGCCGCAAAATATCATACAAAAAACAACCTTTTGAGTGGGTGTATTATGACAGGCCGGTAACTACGGAACCCTACGTTGAGCGTGGTCCCGACATGCTCTTGGCCGGTTTTTTCTGTTATATCTTAACACACGAACAATACCTATTTTAACCTAAAATCAAAATGGCTGTAATATACTCGTAAATAAGGCAAAAATGAGGCGAGCTATGCATTAATTATGTTGGGGCTTCGTCCACACATACATTAATTTGACTTCATTACGAGTATACGCTATACGTGAGTGATATATCGCTTCAACCTCAGAATTTAACAAATATGTAATAGGCAATTACTGTTTCACATTTTTTATACTACGACGGTGGCAAACAAGCATACGGCCCGCCTGATGGTAAGCAGCTACGTAACCCATGGATGCCTGCAACTATGTTGCCGACCTTTTACAAATAGGAGGATTCACTGTGTTGATGGCTAAAGGAACAAGAGGGCCCCTCATCGTCGACTCACTCGGTCTTCTTTGAGCTCTTTGGCAACCTCACCAGCAGGAACACAACGCTATAACTAGGGTCTAGTCCTATTTGGCTGTGGTTTTCTGTAAGGTAGAGGTACTTCCCCAGTCGGGCTCTGCTCCAGATTTGAACGAGATGACATTCGCTGAACGTGCCCTACCACACTTAGCGAGATGCCATTCGCAGTATCCATACCTCTCTTTTTGGCGTAGTTTAAGGATATAAATTAGGACATATGGATATAAATTAGTATATTCTAATGTTTTATGGACTAGCTGGGTCATATATGGGTCTATTAACCCTTGGAATTCTTTGTCACCTTATTCCATAATTTATTTGTTTCTGTATAGTCAATATTATAAATACGATTAAGCCAAATGGCTCATTTACACGCTCAAAAATTTCCAACATTAAAATGTATTAAAAATTAATATTAATACATCTTGAAGCAAATCAAATTATTTTGCTCAATATTTTTTGATTTGCAATTTTTAAGTAGTTGCACAACTATATATAAACTGAAAATAGATGTCATATACTTCAGAAAAAGTGATCAAACCCTCCGGTGTCCGAGGCCAGATTTGAACTGGCGTCTTCAGCTTTCGCAGCTGACGTCCTGACCACTAGACCACCCGGTCACGGCGGAACTTGACAAATTTTCTCATGTATATGCAATCTCTGAATTTGAAACGGCTAGGCGCCGTTGACCATACTCTAAGGGCAGGCGCAGTACGTGCTTGCACCTCCTATCCGAATCTCTTACGTGATTCTGGTATAGCGAGAGAGATGGTGCTGCCATCTATGAATCTTGAAGCAAATCAAATTATTTTGTTCAATATTTTTTGATTTGCAATTTTTAAGTAGTTACACTACTATATATAAACTGAAAATAGATGTCATATACTTCAGAAAAAGTGATCGAACCCTCCGGTGTCCGAGGCCAGATTTGAACTGGCGTCTTCAGCTTTCGCGGCTGACGTCCTGACCACTAGACCACCCGGTCACGGCGGAACTTGACAAATTTTCTCATGTATATGCAATCTCTGAATTTGAAACGGCTAGGCGCCAATAAAAAATATTGAACAAAATAATTTGATTTGCTTCAAGATTCATAGATGGCAGCACCATCTCTCTCGCTATACCAGAATCACGTAAGAGATTCGGATAGGAGGTGCAAGCACGTACTGCGCCTGCCCTTAGAGTATGGTCAACGGCGCCTAGCCGTTTCAAATTCAGAGATTGCATATACATGAGAAAATTTGTCAAGGTCCGCCGTGACCGGGTGGTCTAGTGGTCAGGACGTCAGCCGCGAAAGCTGAAGACGCCAGTTCAAATCTGGCCTCGGACACCGGAGGGTTTGATCACATTTTCTGAAGTATATGACATTTATTTTCAGTTAATATTAATACAATTAAATTAATATTAATTTAATTTAATTAATTAATTTAATACAATTAAATTATTATGAATTAAATTAAATTATTATTAATTATGAGAAGGCACGAATGGATTGTTTTTATACAACACTCCGTAAACGTGTGGCTTCCCCGATGCACAGGGTGTGAAACAGCTTCCTAAAAGTTGTTGCAGAGAGATGGGACAACTCTATCCTATTTTCTGGGTAAAAGTGCATACAACGTGTAATTGGATCAGTCCCAAAATATTATTATATGATCATTATGTGTTAATATTAATTTTAGTTTGTTTAATTTAGTTATTTTCCTTAATTACTGTTTTACTAAGTACCTTACTTGTTGTTAAAATCCATACTAATATTATAAAATGGGAAAGTGTATGTGTGTGTTTGTTTGTTTGGTTTCGTCTTTCACGGCAAAACGGGGCGACGAATTGACGTGATTTTTTAAGTGGAGATAGTTGAAGGGATGGAGAGTGACATAGGCTACTTTTTGTCTCTTTCTAACCTCCCACTTCCCTAAAATGGTTGGTGGAAGTTTGTGTGGAGCATTCCGCAATTTTCAAGGTAGAAAGCTAAAAATTGGTATGCGGACTATTTGTGACTAACAAAAAAATCGTGCATAAGCTATAAAGACAAATAATAATGTCTACAGTAGCGTATTAAAATAATATTCTGTTCCGAGTGCTCTTCTGTGTTTTAAATCAGGAAAGGGGAACCATGTTACCCCGAATTTAACGCGAGCGAAGCCGCGGGCAAAAGCTAGTCTAAATTAAATATTATTAATTCATTCATTAATATACAAAAATTCCAACATAAATAAACTGGCGCACCATGTTCACGTAAATCGGTCGACACTTGCTTTGCAAAAAGACTTATTTTCATAGCGTCGAATCGAAACCGCTTACTCCAATGCAATTCTAAACCTTATATCAAATAATTAAGGTAGAAAAATGCATATCTATTGTGCCTTGAGCTATCTTGAGAAATATGGAATTTAAGACTTCTTGGAAGTAAAGGTTTATGTGCAAAGTTATGACACAGACGCTTACTCACTAGATACCAGTTAGGTGTTTGTGAGTAAAAAAAATATTGTTGGGAACCTTGTACTATTGTAGTAGTAGGGTTTTCCAATAAGCGCGCGTCGATTTTAAAATGCAATAAAACAGGCTATGTGTTGATATTAATTGTTTTTAGTTTTATTTGAAAGGCCCAAGTGCCATTTTTTTTGTGAAATATGACTTCGTCCAAATGTCCAACTTGTCTTCTTCTGGTAGTTCGTATCCTAAAAGTCCTATTTTCAATAACTCTGCCGCACAGATTAGGTTGAATTTCAGCGATGGCTTGGGTAATTATAATTAATTAATAGCTTCCTATTATATGCAAGTATTTATGCACCTTAGAGGAATAAAGTGCAAAAAAAATTGTCATACATTTTTACCTACCGAAAACAACTATCCGTTTTGATAGTAGAACTCCTATACCTATAAATTTCGTAGGTACCTACTACGTTATAAAAAGTGGTTATAACGCAATGTAAATAGCCCACTTGAAATTAACTTGCTCTGAATTTCATATAATGTAAGTAAACGGCTTACAACGCATATCACGTCTAAAATAATTACTTTTAATGCCTCACTATAAGAGTTAGAATTATATTTATTAACCCAACAAAAACGTAATAAAACTGATAAGACACGATGTACTGGGTGTAACAAAATAGTGGTGATCTTTAAAGGGCGTAATTGGTCTCGTATAGCGACTAAGAAAAAAAAATTAGGACGCAAAGTAAAAAATGTATGGGACACGTCATCCCAGCTGGCCGATCCTCCATACAAAACCATTTTTTTGCGTGAAAAAATTTTTTTTCTTAGTTTTTCATAATTAGAATACGATATCAATTATGCCCTTAAACGGACCAGCATTTTTGATACATCTTGTATACAAAAAAAATCATAATTATCTGTTGCAACATTACACAACACACGTTAATGTTATACAATGCAGAATCTACGAGAGGTAATCTGCAGGTATTTTCGGCTTAGCGCTCGATGCTTTTACCTCTGATTAGGGGAAATGGGGCAAATATGGCCCGGGCGGAAGTTTCCGACTTATGCAAGAAATCACGCATGAGTGCCGTATTTGTTCTTTCTTTTAACTGAAGTCAGAAGAAGTCATGTTGCGTATGAAAAAGAAACTTTTTTGTTGAGTTGGGTTTGCTATTAAAAGATTTCTTTTTAATTCTGAATTTTTATGGAGCTCATGAAAATGTATTTATTTGGAGAGCGAAGTCACAAAAATGTTTTTGAATACAATCTTAGTTATTTAATTGGGATTATGACGGATTATGAGACTGACAGCTTGATCACCTGTCACATAATTGCGTTTGTCGGTATACTTAGTAAAGAATTTACGAAACTAGCCTATAATTACTAAGTTAGCTAAAAAAAGATTATTCATGGAAACCAGTTAACATTTCATGTTGAAGTGTGCCTGAACCTGTACTTTCTACATTAAGTTACTACTGTGATATAAGATTAAAATCAATCAATCTTGGTCACGCTTACCACGCCTAAAGTCAAGGAAAAATCCATAAAATTGATGGTGCTGCATAGAGTACATCACACTAGATTCCGCATTAAAGCAAATACTACTCGCGCTGACAGCTCAGTGACTGTACAAATTTAAAGTCATGAAGTGTATGTGTTAAATGGTGTAAGATCACCAAGATGCCATGGAACGGTCTTTTTTAATTGGCCTAAAATAATATATCTTATATTGTATTTATGTTCGTTTATGACACCTCTTAATATGACCACCTAATACGACTGAAGAGAGGTCATGAAATCTCTCTAAAATTTTAAAAAGGAGTATACATGTGTACGTACAGTCGCCATCAGATATATTGGAGCAGCCAAGGTGGTCACAAATATTTGAACACCGCCCCTATTGTCAAGGCGATAAAGTCATTGTTCAGATATTTTTGAGTACCTTGGCCGCTCCTATATATTTGATGGTGTCTGTACCTGCCTAAGTACAAATGTCGTGATCTATATGTGAACTAATTAATTTGATAGCACTTTTACCGCACAGATTCTAACAAGAAAAAGCGACAGCAAAAATTCTTACAAAAACTATACTTGTAAATCATTGGCTGCTACTGTATACTCCATCTCATAAGTAGCGGTCTGTCCCCAACAATCAATTTCACTCCATGCCCGCAGCAGTTCAAATGAAGCCATAAAACCGAGGACGCGCCGACGAAAGCACCCATTCTGTTCCATGATTTCAACGGTGACAGAGAGAACTGACTGGTCACGAGACGTGCAAACGCGCGGTTTATTTATGTATTCATAAAAGTGAGGACAAACCCTGTCCATTACCCATTCTGTTCCATGATTTCAACGGTGACCGAGAGAACAGACTGATCACGAGACATGGGAACGTGCGGTTTACTTTTGTATTCATAAAACTGAGGACAAACCCTGTCCATTGAGAAAACGAGTAGTTTATTTATACATAAAAAAACCGAGGTTATGCTGGTTGAGCCGCCCATTCCATTCCATGATTTCAATGGCGGCAGAGAGAATACACCGCTTATCAGATCGGGAAATGCGCGGTTTCTTTCCATACCTATAGCCATAAAACAAAATGGAAGACGCGCCAACGGAATCACCCATTCTGTTCCATGTTTTCAATGGCGGCACAGGGGCCCGACTACTTGAAAGAGATAAAACCGCGTGGTTCCTTTTTATATTCATAAAACCGAGGACGCGCCATTGGAATATCCATTCTGTTCCATCATTTGAACGATCAGAGAGGCACAACTATTTACAAGATCAAGAAAACGCGCGTTTAACAGAGAATAGACTTCTTACAAGAGCATAAATCGCATGGTTTTTTTATATTCATAGAACCCAGAAATCGCCGACGGGATTCCCATTCTGTTCCATGATTTCAAAGGTAGATATATCGCAAAATACATTAGAAAAAATACTATGCCAAAAATGCTACATTACAGTTCACTACATTGATCACAAAGTATAAAATAAACAGATATAAACGTTTGACCAACCTTAAAAAGAATTGCGTCACAACGTGACGAAATTCATTACAATGTAATACAAATCCTCTTATTGTACCTATTGTAAATAAAAATAAAAAAAATAAATATAAATAATTTGCCAAAAAGAGTGTATACAAAATTACCTGCGACCACCACACTTGCGAGAGCCTGTCTCGTGGGATCAAAATACCGCAATTTTACCAGGTAAGTTTTTGGAGTTTTGTTTGTCAAATTAACTATCTTATCTAATATAAATTTAATATAATGGCGATTGCTGATAACCATGCCATAACAAAGTTCTTTTTTTTCAAGATTTATATTTTACGTATGTTTCAAAAAACAACAAGTAGTTTTTCCGCGTTCAAATAAGTAGTGGAAGGCTATTTTCCCAGCCGGATATAAAGTTTCACCGCGAAAGTTATAAGCCACCAAAATCCGCTTCCCCGGTAAAATACCGGACCGGCCAACTTGACAATAGTTCGGAACATTTGTATTCTTTCCCTGAATATTTTACATACCTGTAACTATATTTTTGTGTAGGTAAGCATGATACTTGGTCAATCCAACTAGTTACGGTTAAAAGAAGACAGTACAAGCGCTATTTCAGCGTTCAAATGTGTAGTGCAAAGGCTATTTTCCCAGCCGGGTATAAAGTTTCACCGCGAAATGTTATAAGCCACCAAATCCGCTTCCCCGGTAAAATACCGGACCGGCCAACTTGACAGTAGTTTGGAGAATTTGTATTTATTTATTCCCTGAATATTTTACATACCTGTAACTTTATTTTTCGTGTAGGTATACTAGTAAGTATGGTCAGTTGGTCAGTTCAGCTAATAGTTACGGTTAAAAGAAGACAGTACAAGCGGTATTTCAGCGTTAAAATGTGTAGTGCAAAGGCTATTTTCTCAGCCGGGTATAAAGTTTCACCGCGAAATGTTATAAGCCTCTGAAATCCGCTTTCCCGGTAAAATACCGGACCGGCCAACTTGACAATAGTTCGGAACATTTGTATTCTTTCCCTGTATATTCTACATACCTGTAACTATATTGTTTGTGTAAGTAAGCATGATGCTTGGTCAGTTCAACTAGTCACTATTAAAAGAAGACAGTACAAGTGGTATCTCAGCGTTAAAATGTGTAGTGCAAAGGCTATTTTCTAAGCCGGGTATAAAGTTTCACCGCGAAATGTTATAATATAAGCCTCCGAAATCCGCTTCCCCGGTAAAATACCGGACCGGCCAACTTGACAATAGTTCGAAGCATTTGGATGCCGCGGTCCTCCCCAAACGTTCAGCTTTACCTTGATATTTAGAACGAAATTAAAGTGCTTCTGGCTGACTTGTTCACGTAAATATACAGAAGGGTGATTCAGGTTTTCAAATTGATTTTAATTTGATTTTTAGTATTTACTTAAGGGATAGATTACATATATAGCCTTTTGTTTTACTTGCTTTCAAATTACTCTTATACCTATTATGTCATTTTATTCTATAAGATAGTCAATGCTACAAAGTCACTGGAATCAATAACTGTTTTGTTTTGTGTACTTAGTAATTTTAGCTTTTAGTATCTAATTATTTTAGTATCTAATGAATTGATAGTTGACTAACTCAGCCTGGTATGGTGAGGTTAAGACGCCTTGGTTATTAAACTAACGGATAACAGTTAAAACGACGTTGACTTTTTTCTTCAAACAAGTCTTAGCACTTTGTTAAGTATTTACCAAACGTTCATTTGCATTTATTTCCTTTTGAAACAAAATTGAATGACCAAGTACACATTTTGGGATAGGAACATCTAAATAGAGTGTGTCCGCCCTACTATAGGCACACCCACTACTTCTTTGAAATTCCGTGATGGCCCGTCTTTAGAGCGAGGCCTCCCACGGCCTGCTGATGGTGATGGTGGACCCGGTCGCACCGACACGGGTCTCTGTGTAGGGTTGGATGGATGGAAATGGATGAAAACTCCGGAGTTGAACGTACACGTATAATGCCAATTACACACGCCTTGACGTAGGCGACAACACAACTCACGCGCGGTATTCACAAAATGATCGCTTATTTTCCCAACCTGACCCGGCAGGAATGCTTCCACGCGTTAGCTTCGACGCTCTGTCCAACCAGTACTGGCGACCTTCATATCAACCTGAGTTTGTAACAGTAGTGAAGTAAGTGACACACCGTACAGTAGTTACGCTCTGAATTCGAAGTAATTGGCCAGTGTTTGCACTCGGTGCAAAGTGCTTGCGTTTTGCGCAAACATTCCTGCGGGGGCGGGGGGGGAGTTGAGCTGAAGACCTGAAGTTTACATCGCTTCGACTTAGCATAAACAAGAGATATGAAAACAAACAATTATTAACAGTAATAAATGCTACATGAGTGGTCCACAGCGTAAGTGATCTGTGACCATCCAGTGCACTTGCACTCAATAACATTCCAACATAATATCAAAATATGAATCATGAGAGTGTAAAAACAATAAAGGTAAGCTACTTACTAAGTTAGTTACATGGTTTCCCGAGGAAACAGTGGTACATAGTTCACGATAATTAGTACTAATTGCTACAATTTAAACCAAGATTAGTTAACATACAAGAGCTGCTCAATAATTAAAGCTCCATGGGTAATTTACACAATTTGACAACGGGGCGTACAAGTTCGCCTATCTGTGTCTTCAACTTTACAGACCTGACGACTCCGTCGGAGCCTTTGAAAACTTGAATGACCCTACCTCGACGCCATTGTAGAGGCGGGGAATTTTCATCCTTTATCAAGACTAAATCGTTTAATGCTACATTAGGTACATGTCTGTTCCATTTGTTACGGGCTTGCAAATGATTTAAATATTCTAAGTGGTACCTAGCCCAAAACTTTTGAGTTACAGCTTGAATAAATTGAAAATGCGACAGCCGTGACATATTCGTGTCCTTCCAGGAAGGTTCAGGTAATGACACCAAAGGTTGACCTATCAAAAAATGACCTGGGCTGAGAACTTCCAGGTCACAAGGATCCTCTGACATTGGAACCAGCGCTCTAGAGTTGAGGATAGCTTCCGCCCTGCAGAATACCGTCTGCAGACCTTCAAAGGTCAGGATACGGTCCCCAATCTCTCGTTTAAGCAGGTTCTTGCTACTCTTGACCGCTGCTTCCACTAGGCCAGACATGTGAGGGGCGCCGGGAGGATTGAACTCCCAGCGGATGCCTTGGCGACGAAACTCATCCTCTAGAATGGTTTCGTTGTCAAGCAAGAACTGGTTAACCTCTCGGAGGTATGAGCTAGCAGATTTAAAATTGGTACCTTGGTCGCTCCGGACGAGGGCGGGCAGCCCACGTCGACTCACAAACCGTGTGAACGCAGCGATGAATGCCTCGGTGCTCAGCGATGAGACGACCTCGAGGTGTACCGCCTTGGTACCTAGACATACAAAAACACACAGGTAAGCTTTAACAGATTTAGCATTCCTGAGCTGGCTACTTTTAACCAAGTAGGGGCCAGCGAAATCCGTCGCTACGCCGGAAAATGGACGCGTCGCCGTGACGCGGTCCGCGGGCAGATCAGCCATGAAAGGCGCCTGATCTGTCGCGTTGAATCTGAAACATGACATACAACCCCTGATGACACGTGACACCTGACGCCGTGCTGACGGAATCCAGTATCGTTGTCTAAGTATATTAATCAGGGCGCTTGTCGAAGCATGACAATAGATCCGGTGATAGTGCTCCATCAATAATTGCGACCATCGATGGTCCTTAGGTATAAGCATTGGGTGCTTTGCGTCATAACGTAAGCTTGAATTACGTAGTCTGCCTCCGACTCGAATAAAATGATTATCGTCCACGAAGACGCTCAACTTCTGAAGTGATTTGCATACCAGCTTCCCTTTTTTCAGTAAGATGACTTCATCTTGGTATGCATCCAACTGAACCTTCTTGATCCAGTGATCCGTTGCTGCACGATTTTCCTCGATGGTAAGGTTCTGTTTTAAATTTCGTTGCTGCTTCGGCAAACGAATATTCCTGCAAAATCTCAAAACGTACGACGTCACGTTTATGAGTTTACTATACGAGCTGACTCTCGACAGTAATAAGTCCTCCCATGTCTGCTCGTCATTGGCGACATGAACCAGCTGCTTGAACCCTGGCAGCTCCGGTGACATGGTGACCGGCATCGTCGGCCACTGTGACTCCTCCTTGAGCAGCCACTCCGGCGACCACCACAACTTGCATTTGAGGAGCCCCTTCGCGGTAGCACCTCGGGATGCGACGTCGGCCGGGTTGGACTCACCTCGTACATAGCGCCATGTCATTGGTCGCTTCGACTGCTGAATATCCTGTACTCTGTTACATTCAAATGTCTGGAGCAGATGCGGTTTTGTGTTAAGCCAACACAACGTGATTTTGCTATCAGACCACGCATTTATGCTATCAATCTCGATTTCGTCTTCATAGGCCGCTGCGACATGATTCAGGAGTTTACAAACCATATGAGCTGCGTTCAACTCATTCTTCGGAATGGTTTGTTTGACTTTCTTCGACGCTACTCGGGTCTTAGCTAGGACTAACCGTACCATGACGTTTCCAGACGTGTCCTCTGTCCGAAGGTACACGCACGCTCCATAGCCCTGCTCCGAGGCATCTCCAAACCCGTGGAGTGAGTAGGAGGCAGATCCTGGTAACGCGACGCAACGAGGGATCTGTAATTGAGACAAATGGTTTAAATCCTGAACCAACTCGTTCCACTGAACCTCCTGAGTGTCCAGGAGCGGTTCATCCCACGTCATTCCATCGGTAAACAATGACTGCATGAACAGCTTGAATCTATAAACAATCGGTGCGCAGTAACCGCACGGATCATAAAGCCTAGCGATAGTACTTAAAACGCTTCGCTTCGTTACCGCCTGCCCCAACGGTACATTGACCTGATACGACATGGTGTCGTGCACCGGGTTCCACTGTATTCCCAATACCTTTATGAGGCTCCTGTCTTCAGCGTCGAATTGATGAGGCACCTCACAATACTCCTGTGGTAGGTCCCGGAGTAACTCGTGACAGTTAGCCGACCATTTCCTGAGCTCGTAGCCGGCACTGCTCATGAGTTCTATGAGCTCCGATTGAAGCTGCCGAGCCTCTGTAATGGAGTTTGCTCCAACCACAAGGTCGTCGACGTAGCTCTGACGTCGTATGACGTCTGCAGCTGGAGACCCTGGATGCTGAGCTTGCCAATCCGCGGCCAACTGCAACAGCGTCCGTATTGCGACAAAGGGGCTTGACCGTAGTCCGTAGGTATTAGTATTTAACTCGTAAACCTGTATGTCCTGCGACGGGTCCTCACGCCACAGGATCAGCTGATAGCGCCTATCACTGGGGTGTATCCACGTCTGCCGGAACATCATCCGGATGTCGGCCGTGAACACGAACTGGTGCCGTCTGAAATTCAACAATATCTTTGTAATATCATTCTGAAGGGGCTTGCCTGAATGCAGGCATTCATTAAGAGCTATGCCATTGCTACTCTTCGATGCTCCATTAAAGACGACCCGAAGCTTATTTGAATCTTTTTTGAAAATCGCATGATGAATAATGACGCAGTGCTCAGAGTCAAACTGGTAACTGGATTTAGACATGTGTCCTAGCGACTCATATTCCCGCATGAAATCCTTATATTTCTCAGCCAAGACTGGATTCTTGGCTAGCTTCGCCTCCAACGAATGAAGCCTGCGTACAGCAATGGCTCTGGTCTCGCCTAGCGTGGGTCTGTCTGACAAGAAGGGCAGCCGCACCATGTATTTCCCGTCAGGCATACGTTTAGTAGTAGAAGTATACAACCTTTCACATTCCAAATGTTCCGGATGATCTGGTGGGTCTTCTGGAGGCTGCTCCACCTTCCAGAACTTCTCCAGCACCTCTTCAAGCTTGGTAGCGTGCACTCCGTAGTCTTCCACAGACGTCCCTCTCGACTGCTGCGCCGAGGTGTCCGCAGGGTGTGTCCAGATGGCTCCCATGAGGACATCTCCAAACCAGGTACCGTAGGCCTCCACTCCTGTAATGTTGGTGAGCATCTTTGAACCAGTGAACATATAATTAAGCACATCCAGACCGAAAATGATGTCTACATCTTGAGATTTGTCAAAATCTGGATCGGCCAGACTGAGTTTAGACAAGTCTAACTGGTCCTTTAGGTAATGGTTAGAGGCCGGAATGTTTCCTGTAACGGTATACATGACGGTTGCAACAACGCTAATTATAGGGACCTGTTTCCCCACTGGTTTGAAAACTATTTTGGCTATGGTACCTGGTACCTTAACCCTCTTATTCCCAACGCCAAAAATGTTACTTCCTATATACTGTTGGTGTAAGCCCACCTTATCTGCAAATGATTTCTTTACTATGGAACAACCGGCCCCAGAATCGAGTAAAGATCTTGCCTTAACATAGGTCCCATTCTCTGATCGGACCAGGATTACAGCTGTGGGAGAGACACGAATTGACGCCATTCGTAGTCCACGCCCCGCTTCACCAACAGTGGCCCCATCTCATTGTTGAGGCTCCGGGCTGCTCCGGGTTCCAAAACGCAATGAATGGAACGACTGCAGCGCTGCCTGGACACGGGTACCTACTCTAGCTTTCGGTATGTGACCTGTGGGGATCAACGGATCTGGTTGAAGCGCCCCATGAGGTGACCCTTGGTTTTCCCTCGAAGGTCTGGGTGAGTAGGTTGGATTGGGGGACTGCGGTCTCGCAGCCCGTGGCGACAACACAGCTGGCCGCGGGGAGAACTCCCTTTGCTCCGGCTGCGTAGCGACTCCTGACGTGCTTGGGGTCGCCGACGGCGTGGCCCTTACCCGATGGACAGCTGATTCAATCGCCATGGGTGGTGCTTGCTTCGCCGCACTACCGTCGCACAGTAGTGAGTTGTGCGCAGAGGATTCGCACTTTGCACACCAGTTACGCTGCATGCACTCGCGTGCATAGTGAGAGCGCAGGCATCTAAAGCATGCACCCGATGTCCTAGCCCAATTTTTTCGCTTCGAAATTGCCAGTCCTAGGAACTTAGGACACCTGTAGAGGCTATGCTGTTCACTTGAGCAGTACGAGCAAAGAACAGGGGTTTGATTCACCTGATTGATCTCCGGTTCAGCGGCGAGGACTCTCGGAGGCGGGCCAGGTCTCCTTGAAGCTTGGCCCGACGGTCCAGCTCGTCCTCGGGCAGGTGCTGGCACGTTCGGCACGGTTGGCTGCTCCGCCACGGTTGGTGCGACAGCTTGCTGCACTCTGCACTGCTCCTCCAACAGCTCCAGTAGCTGGGTGAGGGTGGGCAACACCTCCGGGTTGCCACCATGCCGTTCCTCGTACAGGGTCCTGATTCGGTTAGGTAGTTTCTGAAGAATGAGGAAAACCAATAAATACGACCACTGGTTGACCGGCTGTTTGAGTTTTTCCAGCGCCTGGATAGACTCCCTGAGCGGATCATAAAAGACAGATCGCGAGCCTGCGGTCCAATTTGATAATGAAGGCAGATTTGTTACCCTAGCTATGAACGTATCTAAAAGTAGACGGTTATTTTGATAGCGCGCCTGCAATAACGTCAACGCAACGGTATAGTTAGGCCCGTCCATAGGAAGGTGCTGTATAACTGACAGCGCTTCGCCTTGTAGAGACGATCGGAGATAATAGTGTTTCTCCGCCTCGGTGATATCCCTACTATCTACTAACGACATGAACAAGTCGTAGAAGGATAGCCAATCCTGCAGGTTACCACTGAAGGTGGGTAGCTGGACAGTGGGAAGCTTTACCTTACCTGCCTGTCCTCGCGGCGTTTGTGACTGGCCAGCTTCTCCAGCCGACGCCCCGTCTAGCTGGATCAGCAGCCGATTCACCTCACTGAAACACTCCTGATACTGGAGCTTTTCCTCTTCTGAGAGATCGGCCTCGTTGCCCAGCAGCGCTTCATGTGCCTTGACATACTCTGGGTACACTGAATCAAAACGCCGTTTTGCCACCGACGCGACTACGCTACCCGGTTGTAATGCAGCCGTACCAGCATAATCGTTTAACATCTGGTACTTCGTGCGCAGTTGCACCTTGATTGACTTTAATGACATGATTGTATACTTACGTGAGACTTTTAAATCGATGACGGGCACAAATACACTAATGGTGACTTTACGGTATCTACTTTGGCCCCTTCGGTGTCAACTACCTGGACCAATGTTCCTAATTGACAATTGATATGATTTAATTTGACAGATAACCTAGAAAACTTAATTGTCCCAAATGACGTTTGACGTAAACCGGAAGTTCTCGTTGAGCAATATGGCCGCACCGCACCGTACGAAACTCGTGCTGGTACTACCCGGTACCACGCGGGCTTACGCAAGAAAATGGCGGCCGGTCCGCCCTACTATGGGTTTTGTTTTTAACCTTTAAATGCCCCAAACCCGCACTTGGGCCCGAGAGCACAGAATTTTCACGTGAACAAATGATGATACCCTATGTCTTGAAGTGGCGAGATGACGCAATTACAATGACGCGATGACCGGTGATTGCGTTAGGCGTCCCTTCTCTCGTCGTCTCGCTGTATCGCTACGATATCTTCCTTTTATCGTGCTGATTCTCCCCTCATGGGTACACCAAAAATGTTGCAACTATAGGCACACCCACTACTTCTTTGAAATTCCGTGATGGCCCGTCTTTAGAGCGAGGCCTCCCACGGCCTGCTGATGGTGATGGTGGACCCGGTCGCACCGACACGGGTCTCTGTGTAGGGTTGGATGGATGGAAATGGATGAAAACTCCGGAGTTGAACGTACACGTATAATGCCAATTACACACGCCTTGACGTAGGCGACAACACAACTCACGCGCGGTATTCACAAAATGATCGCTTATTTTCCCAACCTGACCCGGCAGGAATGCTTCCACGCGTTAGCTTCGACGCTCTGTCCAACCAGTACTGGCGACCTTCATATCAACCTGAGTTTGTAACAGTAGTGAAGTAAGTGACACACCGTACAGTAGTTACGCTCTGAATTCGAAGTAATTGGCCAGTGTTTGCACTCGGTGCAAAGTGCTTGCGTTTTGCGCAAACAGAGTGGCCAGATGCTTTCGCCAAAACGAATGCCTACGACAATTTTAAGCAAAAACCTGAGAAAAATACTATGAAGATGAATCAAGTAGCCAGCTTTCAGTGGCAGATTTAGTTTTCATTTGGTCACTTTTCAAAAACACCCTAACCTTTAAATCCGTATTTCCTCCTTTTCGTTTTAGTCAAAAACCATTTTCGCTCAATGGTTTTAAGGTTCAAATTCCATCTACACTTATCATTAGTCCGCGAAATTACGACCAACATCTGCGCTCGTTTAGGTAAAATATCCTTTACGTGAAACGTCTTTTACGTAAAATTCCTTCTTCAAATATTTGATGGAAGTCTTCCAATATTGAGAACGCCTTCGCCATTGGCCAGGTACTTGCTTTTAGTAATACGAATAACCCCGTAGGGTTGCTCAAAGGATTCCTTTACTAATGCATTTCAAAGAGAGAGCCTGTACCGGTTATTGAAGTTTTCTTATCAAAGTGCATCATAAGAGAAAGGAATGTGTAGATATTGAATGAAAGAACCAATAGGAAGAATTTATTGAACAAAGATCCTACTTATGTTTGCCTTAAAGCTACTGCTATCAATCTGACTATTGATTTCTGCTCTTCTAAAATAATGTTCCCACAGCTTGGCACATCTTTCGTGTATGAAAGGGATTGGGACATACTCGTTGTAGTGGGCCAAAGTGGCTTGGAGAATTTACTTAAATCCTTGATTATTTTTAACGTCTAACTAGCTTCTTTCCACAACGTGGCTATGACATCGTACAGCGTCATTTGATTCAGCTGTCAGAACTAAGGCTGTGACATAGGATGTAAAATAATTTACATCCTATCACAGTAAAAACGTGTGCTAAATTTTATTGTAAGTTTAGAAAATTACATAATAACCCGCCGGGTAACTTTGATCAGTCTGTCAATTAGTGTTAGTATTACTGACTTCAATATATTTTTTATATCTTTCTTTACGTTCATTAAGAGTTCATTAGTAACAATATAAATTACAAAAACAATTTAAAACGGGGTATTTACCACATGTATTTATTTTTTCGAGTTTCCAACATTTCGGCACAGTTGCATACTCCATTATCACGGAGTAACTGAAGTTTTGCGAGTTTTCGTTGTATTCTACCCACATGGTAAATATACCCCGTTTTAAATAGTTATTGTAATGTTAAAAACCATGTTAGCTTAAAAATAATATACATATTTGATTAGTATTTTGATTTACAGCAGAGATATCCCTGCAGTATCTGACGTTCATACATTTAAACTAGAATCCGAATAACTTCCACATCCCATTCCTATTTTATCGAAGATCGAAGAGCAGAACTAGGGCGCAAGTGTGACGTCCTACTATTTTAAAGGATCATATCAGCATAATGAACATCGATAGCATACTCATAAAATGCTTTTAAAACTAATGTGCGTGTGCAATTCAATTTTAAAAAGTCATGACATCATACGAATCTTTACGACATAGTATGTTTTTGAACTTAAAAGGCCATTGAGCATTTTAATGCAGACGCGTTGCTACGAGTATGTGTGATCTTACTCTAATTGAAATTGTAAAGGCATTGCAGAATGCGCTGAGGAATTTCATTGCGCTAATATTTTTCTCCTGCGACATTTCTTAATTCAATAAACTATTAAGTATATATATAAACAAGTATGTTTATAATTCTGATGTAATTTAATTGATCTTTGGGCGATGGAATGTAACAAAGAGTTGAATTGATTTCGTAACATCAGATATTTGCAATAAATTTATAGATTTATATAGCGTAAACAATTCGTAATTTCATAAAATACACTTATTGTGTAAAAAATAATACTCAATGTTGAATTGTATCGGAATATCAGCTTCGGATCATATTTAATAATATTTTAAACGGGTTTGGGGTCTGTAACGCCGTATAGAGTTGTATTAATCAACTTTATCGTAAACACGACATTTTTCATGCAAAAGCCTGTAGGATATGTCACCTAATTACCTATATGTATATCGTTCAAAATCGATATTTATTTATTTTGACAAAAACGGGACTTAATCGCGTACAATTACTTTTATTATTTCCCTGACGTTACGAGCGTGCCGTAACGCTCGTGGTCGCAGGCAGACTGGCGAGGAATTGTATCAGCATCTCCTAGCTGCGCGGGTTTTTCGAACTACCCGCAGTTGGTCTCGATTATGCACATTCACGCTAGGGTTGTCACTTTGCCTACACACAACACTCACGACATCTGGTGGTTTGGAAATGCAAGTATTTTCACGCTTACATTTGCTGATCACTGGATTCCACGAAGACGAGATCCCCTGTCCCTCGTTCTGGTTGAAATTCTTATGCTTCCTAATTTCAATAGCCTCCCGTAGTTTCCTGCTAACGAAAACATTATGTGGAGAGGACTTTTGGATTATGGAGCTCAATCTAGTGGTTTGGTCCAGATTCCAACAAATGTTCAGCTAAATACATCAGACTTGTTTATTTGCCGATTTTTGACTGCTGTGATATGTTCCCTGAGATAAGTCCCGTTTTTGTCAAAATAATGAGTGAAAATCGTGTAAGTTTAAATCGATATTAATTTGTTTCTAAATGCAATATATTACTGGTTTAATCATTGTTCTTAAGCTAAATTTAAAAAAAAAACAGTCTTTTAACAATATTATTTGAAGCCAACTTCAATAAATGTATTCTAGCAGAAATTTTGCTTATGCTCTACATTACCTATTCCTAATGGGCTTACGAGCTTATACTACGAGCTATTAGCCATCCTAATGCCCTTTACTTTTACCCTAACATACATAATTAATTGTCCTGACATGTTGCATGTGTATTATATGTGTAACGTAACATGCTTGCTTTATCTCCAATATTTTGGACGTCAAGGAAATGCAGACCGGATACTATACTAAATATGATACTCCTTAAATGCATAGTTTAGGATGATGACATAACAAAAACATTAAATTTTATACTTTATACAACTGTTTAAATTATATTGACAAAAGAAACTACACCTATTTATATATGTCGTCAAATAGACGTTGGAAATCGCATACTATTCTTTGATTTTGGAACTTCCATAAAATAAAAATTTACATGATTAGTGTTATGCCTGTTGCTTAACAAATTCTTCCTTCTTTAATACACACTTTACAATCCTACACATAGAATAGACACTACCACGTCAATGAGTCGGCGTACACATCCAGTGTTTTTCGTTTATGATGTTGTAATACAGGTATAAACATACAGTGAACACGTAACAACTGTATCACGTTTGGATTCTTTATTGTTTTTATCTATAAAGATGCTTAATTTGTTTTCTTTGATATCTGATGTGCTGTAAAGTAATTACATGCACCGATAAATGTGATTTGATTTAAAAGTATGAGATAAACTTTGAATGTCTGGTCTAAATTTTATTGTGCTTTTTGGTCCTAAATTGACTGTCGTAGTATAATAAGATTTCTTCCTTAAACACAATTTCCATAGCTCAGTGCCAATTTATCATAATGTGTATAATGAATTTGTTTTATAATACGCAAGAATTTGAATAATATCTCTTTTAAACTCGCCAAGACATACATTTAAAGTTTATAACGAGCTCTCATAAAATTGCAACATCATACGAACTGTCCGTAATAATTGTTGTGGTGGGCCAGGCACGAAACTCCAGTGCTCGCCTGTCCCTTGCGCATCATACATGCTGACGACGAGCTACTCGTGCTAGACAAGCCTTGCTCGCTGCCGGTGAGTCCGCGTTGGACCCTGTGGAACGGACAGACTCTGAAAAGAGGACTTCATGACCCTTTTAGCCTCTTTTGGGTTTGACGAAATACCTTTTGGTTTAGGCGGTAAATGTTTGTTGTTTTGTAGGATCAATTATTATACAAGGGATTGAAATTATCTTGTTTAAATTCTATCGATAAATAATTACTTCATATTGTAGATACGAGTGAGTTATTCGTAGAAACACTTTTTGTGATTTAGCGTTGTAAGGAAAAGTAAATTAACGTCCGTAAATAATAATAAATATAAAACATTTTAATCTCAAGCAAATGGGAAATTCTGAATAAATTACTTGTAATGTCAAAGGTCAGAACGCTGTTTAAATACCATTTTAATACGAAAAACTTAATTAGAATTCTAATTAAACTCGTCCAATTAAAAAGTCTCGTATTTTTTTACTTGAGCTTATATTTGAAAGCTAAAACTTTGGACCGAAACACAGCTTTGCGGCGTTGTTATTACTTTAGACTAGTTTGCAAACGTGGTACAAAATGTAAACTCATTTCTGTTATTAATTTTGCTAAGTACACTTGGAATATTGTTGAGATTTAAAAATCTGAGCTAGTCTGGTTGTATGACTTAATTAAAGTAATGTTTATCACGTTGAGCTGAAGATAAATACTTTGGCGCCGTGGCTTAAGGAGTAACTTAATAATGAGTCGAGCAGTAAGTTAAACGCTATATTCTGCTAGTAATTTTGCTCACAATTTTACCTGATATTGCCGGTTTATCTCTTGAGTTTACAAAATTATGAATACATTTGGGTAGACAAATATGCTTCTAAAATATATGATTAAATTCAATTGAAAACAAAACAGACGACTATATTTAAACCCTAGGGGATAATTTTTAAGTTACCAAGTCTTTCAGAGTCTGTCCAGAGATATGGATCGCCAATGTTCGAGCGGGCAAAACCCTCAAACACGTATGAGGATTGTCTAAAACCACCCGCAAGTGGTTAGCTCGAGTCTTTTGTAAACCTTGTTTGTCTTTACATTACGATGAATCTACATAATTGTTTTCCTTACCTTCTACTATAGGAAGATTTGAATCAATATTACTTTTTAATTTTGGAGTTCTTACAAAACCTTTTTCTTTTATAGCTTCATACTTTTCTATTATTGGGTTCGGATTTAGATTAAAATTTTACAATCAGAGGTTTTAAATTTGAGTCGTTATTTACGATTGTAATCTGCCTTCAATTATTGTTAAAGTTTTTTATCAACAAGGTATTAGTATACTGTCTATGGTGGAAGGTACAGTATTCACAACTTGGAACTACAAATCTCAGTGGGCCGAGATTTTTCACATCATGTCTGTGTCCAACTCTTAATTTAAACAAAGCTTATGCAGTCGCATTATTCCTAACATTAACTTAGGCTTTTATGTGTTCCATATTGCATGTTCCCATTTGTGTCGTCTCACTCTCTTACTCTTCTACTGTCTATAATTGTGTAAAATGGTAATTTATTTAGAATTACGATTTCTTATTCAGTCGTTTTTGTTTATTTTATTTTAATGCATGTCCTAAGTAATTACTCGTTTATAAGTATTTCACGTACGTGTATTAAATAAAGGCATAGTAAAAAAATCGGCATTAAATAATTCCTAAATTCGTGTTTTTTTTTTCCAGCTAGCATATCATAATTATGATTACAATTAAAATAGTTTACTTTTACAATGACCATCATTTTAAAACTAAAGTACTTCCTTTATTAAAGTTTTCTAATTAAAAAGTTTCATCCTCAGGTGCATCCTTGCGGGCGATACCGACACAACACAGTCGTTTTCATTCTGGCCAAGGAATATAACCTGAAGAACCTGAGGACCATACATAGACTGGACAGGCTAACATCAGGTAATCCACAGATCAGTAAAAAAATAACAGGTCTCATTATTAAAACTTAGCAAACCTGTATAAAATTGTGTATTTTTCTAACAGACACTAATTTATGTTGAAACGACGGATCTAAGGATTATGAAGTGCATTTATATGGTTGACATACACTTGTAAAGAACGACGTAAGTCTCCAGATTTTTTTTATTTATCTTAACTCTAAATTCTCAAAGAGAGAGCTAAAAAAGCGTAGTGTTGACGGAGGGGGAACCTCTTGTTCCTTTAGCCGTCAACACGGTGAATCCTCCTTCATATTAAGGGTTAGCAACGCGCATGCGACATCTCTGGAGTTGTAGGCGCCCATGGGCTACGGGAGCTGGTTACTAATTAGCATCAGGCGGACCGTATGCTTGTATATAACCGTCGTGGTATTAAAAAAAAAGAGTTTATACATTGGAATTTTCAATGTAATTCACTATGCGGAATTGGCTATTTCGACTCTTGTAGACTTCATTTTCAAAACCTTAAAATCCTGACGCTTCCATGTTTGTATATCTACGAAATATGTGTGTTTTTGTAAAATGTAATTCCCATCTATTCTTAAGGTTTAGAAGCGCACGTTTGTGTGGAAGAATATTACATCCTTTCTTCCAATTGCAGAATAATGTAGCCGCTATGGCATCTTAGGTAGATTATATAACAAATTACCAGAAGATATAAGATCACAACACCTAAATAAGTTTAAACGTATGTTAAAAAATTTTTTAGTTCAGAAAAATTACTACTCTGTAAATGAATTTTTAGAGGATAAGGACATGTAATTATACAATTAAGGACTTAAGCTGACATGCATGCTCTAAAATGACCCCGCAGCAAATATAGGGAAAAAGTGGTTTCAGTCAAATCTCACGAAATTTTAGTACAATGTAGATTCGAGTCTCTTGATTATTTTTTTATAAGGGCACAACTCACTCAAAAGTATACTTTCAGAAATAATCAATAAGTATTGTTTCATACAAAGCATATGTAACATACCAATTTTTCGTAAAATCTTTCTCTTTGCTTTTGCATAATATAAATAACTAACAAAATGCGATTTCAACGTGACAGAAACGTTATTAAGATCATATTTAACGCCAGTAAGTATCATTGTGGGTCATTTCAAAGTATAGATTTTAAGAAACACGTCATAGAAATATAATAATATAAACTTGATTATTTCTGACAGTGTACTTCTGAGGGAGTTGAGCCCTTATAAAAAATTAATAAGGAGACCTGAATCTACATCATACTAAAATTTCATGCGATTTGACTGAAACCACTTTTTCCCTATGTTTGCTGCGGGGTCCTTTGTATGCCGTAAGGCGCCATATAGTGAAACTCAAATGTAATTAATTTGTAAGAACCTGTAACCTATGTTGGACAAATAAATAAATAATAATAATAATAACATCATTTTAAATAGTATCATTAATTCATTAGCTACGGTACTTTGTCAAAATGGTTTAAAGTTACTATTACCAGGCACGTGTTAAAGTTAAGTACACCTCCACGTTTAAGTTTTAAGCTCTAGAGGGACTTTGTGTTTGTAAAATTAGAACCTTCATACATTTAATTGCAGTTGAATTATCCTATTGAATTAAGTAGTCCAATTTAAATAATTGCCATTGGGAGTATAATTTAGTAATTGTGTGCCATATAAATACCTAAATAAATCTGCAAAGTGTCACTATGGTGTATAATAATGTACCTACTCTGTGCAACGTCTGACTTATCAAAAAATAACTTAGATACCAGACTAAATATTTGTATTTATTGATTATATTTTATGCACAACTTCACGAATATTTGAATATTAATGGCTTTATCTGAACATAATTAATTGGTTACCATTTTTAGTAGATCACCTGATCTGAGGATCCGTATTTTATATTAATTCAAATACTTTTGAGACCATCATAATACTTTTATACAAAAGTAGTAGTTGACATTTGTGGTCTAGTTTGTCCGCAATAAAATCTGGAAAGGTAAAAACAGAATTAATGCTAAATGCCAAGCTGTCTACAATAAAATATTAATATCACATTATAACATATGTACATCCAGCTAGTTCATTATAAGGATTCGTGTACGAGTTAAAACGAATCTCGGTAATCATTTTAAACTGCGGATCGTTTTTTTTTAATACCACGATGGTGGCAAACAAGTATACGGACCGACTGATGGTTACAACAGTTACCTTAGCCTATGAACGCCTGGAACTCTAGAGGATTTACATGCGCCTTGCCTACCCTTTAAGAACCTATACACTAATTTTTTGAAGGACCTCATACTGTAAAAACATCGGCAGGGAGTTCATTCCACAGCTGGAGCGTTAGCTTGTGATATTTTATGTAAAATAAAGCATTCTTACTATACATATATATGAATACTTATTGGTTAAATTTTAAAATGAGGTATATGTATATTATGTGTACCTATATTTCCCAAGGTGATTTGATATTAAACCAATCAATTTTCTATAAGCTGCCTTTCTATACCTTTACGAAACGCAAAAACAGCCATACAATTTTGATGATATATTAAATGAACAATTGAAATGGAACAATTAAGTCACTTTGAAATATATTGACTTCCATAGAATGTATAATCCTTATAGAAACTCGCGTAGTTATTGTAAAATATCAACAATAACTTGAGCGCAATTGGCTAAGTACCTATCGTATATTGAACCTTAATAACCGCTTTTGTTGTCCAATCAGGGCTGCTCTTATTCGGCCGGAGTCCCAAGAAGGCGAGACAGATGGAGCATCAGATAAGGAACAGACAAGTGCAAAAGGAGTACGTCTGCCGAGTGGACGGCGAGTTTCCCGAGTGAGTGCGCTGTTTACATTATTAGTTATGACAACATTCACCGGTCGAATAAATATTTATAAGGCGCTTATATTGCATTTTTTTTTCTGTTTTGGTTGTGAATGACGTTGATTTGCTGACCTTAACACTTATTATTTCACGTTCAAGATCGTACGATAGCAATTAGCATGTATTAACACTGCTATAAAATTCTGTAACAAGTAACAAATATCTGTTACTTTTGCATTTAATATCTGTGTAAGATATTGTACACCTACATACAAGACTAGCCATACGGCTAAGTATCAGTACTATGAGAGGCACAGATACACATATAACGTGTGGCTTTTATTCTCAATGCAGATCAGTGTCATCTCTTGCCCCTACTGATTGAATACGAACAAAATTTAATTGCGTTTTCCATTTTTATCTCCCTAACATTGAAACGTCTCGTTAATCTATTACACTGTTTATTTAAAATTTTGGCTATCAGCCATTCTATTAGCGTCGCTATCGGCATTGCAGATTTTCTGCTACTCAATCAATGTCTGAATCAATTATAAATACCCCCTAGTTAATTATTTTTCAATGGACAAGGTTGACGTTTTCGTGTTTAGAAAAATGGGGTGCAATTTATAAAGGCAGGATGGCATGACTAATAGCTTAGGTATTGGATGTTGGACATTAAAACCTGCACTAGTTTCTGAACCTTGATTTTAATTAAATAAACATACGCATCGTCTACAAAAAAAAAGTAGTTTTAAATAGTAATTGAATACCTTTTAGTGGCTTGTTATTGAATATCCAATAAGATGAACTTGAAAGACACGTGCCTATCCTACCGTATCGAGATTGGAGTATGTATGTTAAAACGTACGGTGGGCTGCAAAATGCGTTCTCATATTATGATTAAATTCATTTATAAATTGGGTATATATGTTGTTCTGCAGCTGATACTATAGTACATACCTATATTTTTTTCCTTAGCCTATTTTACTGTCCCACTGCTGGGCAAAGGCTTCCCTTTTTCCTCCACTCGACCCGGTTGTTTGGGTTTTGCCACCATTCTGTGTAAAATGCGTCCAAGTCATCCCGCCATCTCCTTTTTGGTCTGCCTGCACTGCACCTCGGCCCGGGTCTTCCAAGGTGTGGCGTTGGTCCCACTGGGTAACCATATTAGCCCACTTGTCCGGATGCATGCGGCAGACATGCTCAGCCCAGTCCCACTTCAGCTTGGCGGCAATTTTATTTTAATTACATAGATCCAAAGTTTCTCTAAACTTTTTTACGATACTTTTTAAAATCACATGTTAGTAATCTATAAAGTTTTTTCATTAAACAGGGAAGAGATAGAATGCCTAGAGGCGATAGAAGTCGTGAGCTACAAGATCGGCGTGTGCAAGGTATCAGCAAAGGGCAAGGACTGCTCGACGGTGTTCAAGAGGCTTGGCTTCAACCCCCGCAGCAATACAAGCGTGGTTCTGTGCAAACCGAAGACCGGCAGAATGCACCAGATTAGAGTGCACTTGCAGTATCTAGGTAAGTCCTTATATGAAACTAAAGTTACAGAAAGTAAACTACAGTACAGCAAACGAGCGGCGTGAGGGAAACGAATCATCGGAATCATATTTGGAAATTTGAAACATCCATGCATTGCCTATCTTTGGAACCTATTTATTTATTTATTTATTACAAGATACAAGAGTATCGGTAAACCGGTGTGGTTTGTCTCGATACCGATTCCGCAGTAATTTACATAAATCAATTTTTGCAACCAGTTTGTTACATACTACATAACTACTTATAATCTATTTAAAATTGAAAGTACACAGTAAAAACCTTATTACTGGCTGAATAACATCATGAGTAGTATAAACTATACAAATCAGAGGTTAGCTCATTTCACAGCTAGGACCACTTCACATACACGATGCAGGTTTTATGACCAAACCCCGGATTGACGGGGGAAAAATGTACCAGTGCAGTGTATTCATTAAGTATCGATTAAGTTTATCGACGTCGATAAAAAAGCAATTTTTAATCATCACCAAAGCCTGGTTTGACGGAGTCTTGTCCTGCATCCCGTCGGGGACGGTCGCTTGTCTGTGAAGCTATTGAGCCCCTCAACGCCCGCTAAAAACAATAGCACCCCGTCGCAGGACCAGATGCGCTATTAACTACGGCCCGAGCCGCAGCGTTAACTACGCACCAAACAACCTCAGTAAATTTTAGTAAAAGCGCAAATATTTACGCGATTAGATTACATCTGCATAGGACCAACAGAGCCATGACAAATCGTATAGTGAAAGCAACGATGAACGAACTAACATACATAAAATGGTACGGTCAACAAACCAGGTGGGTCAAAAAAGGCAAGGGAGTCAAACAGGGATGCCCACTCTCACCCAGACTTTTCACCATATTAATGGACGACGTCGTCAAAACGTTATTTATTTATTTATTTATTCGCAACCGTGGGCCTTAGAGTAAATGAAACGAAAACCAAACTGCTAGTACGCGACCCAAAGCATAAAGACCAAGGCCAGCGAAACTTTATTACACTTGACAATACGACATTCATCCCAAGCAAAGAAATTAAGTACTTAGGAACCTACATAACGTCTACTTTAGCTAGAAACAGTACAGTGCACCCGCGATGCAAACAAGGAGTCCGAAATGCCAAGGCCCTCACAAAATTCATTAAGGAATCACGTATGCAATGGCAGATTACACGATTACTGTATAAAATGGTCATTGAATCCACCATTACATATGGACTGAAATGCGCAGCCTTAACCAAGGCTAATAGAAAAAAACTGAGAAGATACGAACGGCTTATACTAAGAGACATGATAAATAACTCTGGAACATCACCGAGGCCAGGAAAGGTTCATGACTTACTAGACGGCAAAACGATAACGAAGAGAGTGAAATGCCTCCGAATGTGTTACCCGGGACACATCGTCAGACGCCAAAAACCATACCTCTTAGAAGCTGCCTACAGATACAAGGCTAAAAAACTAAAACCAGGCAGACCTATCTACACGTGGGATGATTCACTAGCGCAAGACATGGGTTATTACACCAAAACTCCCTCAGAATGGGTAGACATGGCAAAAGACAAAAGCGAACTCATCAAAGCTGCCAAACAAATCTACCAACTAGAAGAAACCGATAGCGAATCTGAAAAAGAAGAACCAGAACCTCAAATCGAGGAGATGGAACACAACAACGTCCCAAGTAGAGCCAGATCCTGATACAAGGTACAGAACATACCTCAACAGCAATGATGATATCTGCAAAGCTCGTATAAACTTAATACTTCATCAACGCTCTCCACCTACCATATGACCTACCCTTCCTACCTTCCAATATTGGCTTAAGGCTGCATAGCCGGTCGATTGTGGGTTACTGCCGCGTGTGGTAACCCGTCCTTACCCATCCCAGAGCGTGTCTTCTTTCAAATTTGTGCCCCCCGGTTTGCCGGCTTGTCCGGAGCAGGCATGTCCCTGGCTGGGTGTGGTACCTATGTTCATGTTCATGTTCATCACCAAAGCCTGGTTTGACAGGTGCGATTGTCTGACGCTTCAATAGTGCGAGGTCACAACATGTTTTATAATTCGATGTCGATACAAAAATGATGTAACTACCACCGTTATATTATTCAGAAATATTACAATTATTATAAAAAATACTATAGGCATTCTTTTAACACTATATATAATTTAGGTAATGTGTATGTTTACCTATTTTTTCTATTTTTCAAATTTTAAACTATAAATAAATAATAATAAATTTCTAATTGCGATAAGAATAAATGAGAAAGGTTAGCAACTAAGTAATGAATGATATTGTACGTAAAAAGAATTAAAAATTAAATTGCTTGATAAGGATGTCAAAAGAAAAGTCGATATTTAATTAATCACTAGCAGAGGTGCATTTTCGCTCCCGTCAATCCGGGCTTTGTTTATGACTGATCTAGGACCCTCAATTAAATTAGCAGTAAGGATTGATGTACTCTCCTTCTGAAACGGAGACAGCTAGCAGTCATCGGCTTCAAACCGTCGCATCGCTTTAGAATGACTTATAACAGATAGTTCAAGTAATTACATGCACATTTTTCGAATTAGTAAATATAATTGATGTCAAGCTCAGCCAAAAGGTCAACAAATTTTATTCTTGTTACCCATTAAAATATGAAATTTTAACTCGCTTGTTTCGTCAACAGGTTACCCCGTAGTAAACGACCCTCTCTACAACCACCCAGTCTTCGGCCCCCTCCGCGGCAAGGGTGGCGACACCGGCGGCAAAACCGATGAACAGCTGGTCAGGGACCTTATCGCCATCCACAATGCCGAGAACTGGCTCGGTGTCGACGCGGCTGATGATGACATGCTCTTCTCTAAACCAGTGCGTGATGATAAAGGTAGGCTACAATGAGATTTTTGAAATGATCGTTGTTTTAGAAATAAAGGAAATGTAGTAGTGAGTATTTCTCTACTTTTCCTGTATTTCTAAAACAGTGTGCTATCGTTAACAGACTTTCTGCATAATAGAAAATTAATTATCGTTGTTTTCTTTCGAAGATTTTAGTAGAAATGTCCAATGCTATCACTGTTCTGAACTACAACAGTCCGTTCATATTTGTCACTAGCATTTTGATCAAAGACCTTCACTAGACGCGTTGCACTTCACCAGATTCTTACTTCTTTAAGCGGAGGTTTCCACTGCTCTTAAAACTAACGCTGCTAACTGCTCTAATAACTTCGTTTACCATGCACAAGTTAATATATAAATGTTTTACTAACAAAGAGTTTGTATTACTTATTACAATCTTGCCGCTCTGCTAATTACTAGCTCATCATTCTTCACAGTTATACTCCTGGAAGATGTCTTGTATTTACTTCTGTGACACCTTTATAGGAACCCAGCCGCAAAATACGAGGCTGCTATTTATATATCCGGAAACCGGGATTACAATCTTCTTAAATAGCATATTTGACCTCCATGGTAAAATTTGAACTTTTTTAAGTACTGGCCGGTATATTTTTTCTTTCTTATTAACGCTCGTGTTTTGTTTTTGACGGGTTTTAAATGTCATCTCGCAGCAAGAATGGAACTCACTCGTGAAAATATTCGTGCTATGATTTATTATGATTTTCGGCGTGGTTTAACGCAACAACAGTGCATAGATCAACTAACTTCAACTTTTGGTGATGAAGCCCCATCTAAAACTACTGTGTATCACTGGTTTAGTGAGTTCAATCGTGGACGTAGTATGCTTACGGACGAAGTTAAGGCAGGTCGCCCGAAATCGGTCGTTGTACAACAAAATATCGAGGCTGTGCGAAAACTTATAATGGACGACCGACATGTTACGTACCGCGAGATAGAGGCGACTCTGGGTATTTCTATGACCAGCATTAATAGCATATTACATAATTATTTGGCTGTAAAAAAAATTTGTTCGCGTTGGATACCCCACAACTTAACAAAAGAGCAAAAAGATGCTCGCGTCGAAAGGTGCAATAAAATGTTAAAAAAATATAACCGTGGTGACTCAAAAGCCGTTTATAACATCTATACAGGTGACGAATCCTGGATCTATGCATACGATCCCGAAACGAAGCAACAATCAACGGTATGGGTGTTTCAAAATGAGCCGAACCCTACGAAAGTTACTCGTGCAAAAAGTACATTGAAACAAATGGTGGCCTGCTTCTTCGGTATTAATGGCCATGTAGCTACAGTGCCAGAAAACCGTAGAACGGTTAATTCAGAGTGGTACACGACCATTTGCTTACCGGAAGTATTTGAACAAATTCGTAAAACTAACCAGCGACGAAGAATCATTCTTCATCATGACAATGCCAGCTGTCATACGTCACGCGAAACAACTCTATTTTTGGAGGGTCAAAATGTGGAATTAACGGGTCATCCGCCGTACAGCCCTGACTTGGCACCCAACGATTTTTATTTATTTCCAAATATAAAGAATAAATTACGCGGTCAACGATTTTCGACCGCTGAAGATGCTGTCGACGCATTCAAACAACACGTTATGGAGGTACCTCAGGCGGAGTGGCAGAAGTGCTTTAAAAATTGGTTCACGCGAATGCAAAAATGCATAGATCATCAAGGGGAATACTTTGAAAAACAATAAAACCATTTTCAGCCGTGTACGTTTGTTTGTTTTTTTGTTTCCGGATATATAAGTAGCAACCTATGTATCGCCCCACTCACTGTGTCTTGAGCCCAAAGTTTACTAGGCAAAGCCTTTGCTGTTCAATAAGGACTAATCTAAATCAATCGCTTTGTCATCAGGCGTTGAAGATGACTGTGACACTGGCCCCACATCCAGAGAGTCATCACCGAGACTGGAATCCCCGGCCCCAGGAGTGACTCCATCAACTGTGATGACGCGTAAGTCAGCCATTTCTTAAGGAGTTCCTCTAATATACGGATTAGTGGTAATAATGGTGTATTATCTAAAGGTGACATCACTTGCATATATTCAATAGAAAATGTATGGTCGTTAAAAATGCACAACAATTATACAATTTACATTAATAGAAACGATTTGTATTATATATTTGTATTAATGTTGGATTCTTTACTTTGAGTGTGTCCTTTGTCTTAATTTATTTTGACTTACTTTAGTTCAATCGCATATGTGTATGTCTAGTCACAAAAATCATAACAGAGGGAAAATACATTTCTCTCAATATTTTTATTTTCTTTATGACTAGGTCTGATGTGGATCAACATTTATTTTGTTAATATTACACTTAAGTTGACGCTTAAAACTATGCGCCTAACATACGAACAAGTGCTTAAAATTTCTATCTCGTACAGCGACACTCCCAAGTCCTTCAAGTGCAGCAGAGGCGCCTCTGGACGGGTCGCCAGCAGTCTGCACGCTCGTGCCATCGCCCACGCCTTCGGCATCTATGAACGACGACTCCAGTGACGCCAAGGTATATACATATATGCTAATACCATTTTAGGAATAACCCTCTTCTTCCCAGTCGTTCTTTCATGACTGTTGTCGGATTAGACCATATGCAATTGCGTTCTTCACGTTATGTTTCTCTTACGCTTGCGGCCCTCTCAAGATCAGATGTTGTTTCTCCTCACTTGACAACAATCCAATTATTCAATAGTCAACCTATCACCATGCTTCTCATCCGTCGCACCATGATCAGATTATTATCTTAATTTGTCGCACCATGATTTGATTTTGCTGTCCTTTCAATACAGACACGATAAGTTTTGTTGAGGTAAATTGTACACAAAATAGGACACCTAAAATCTGGAACTGTCTAGCAACATTGTAACCCAAAAACAATAAGTAAAATCTTATCAAATCGAATGCCGGGAGGAATTTTAATTAAGTCAAGTGTTTGCAAAATAACTGACACTAAACTATCGTTATTTTGTTTAGGTAGACGAAAACAAAAAGGAAAATACGTACTGAAAATTGTCTACATAAGTAGCGTATTAAAAAGTTAATGTTATGTCAAACGAACACATCAAAGGAGCCACATGGGATCGCAGTGAACAGGCTATTTACTTTGAGGTTCACCGAAAAGCATAGCTTTTAAATAAGGGAGATATTTGGTATTTTCCCAGATATGTACGTACTGTTGATTCTTTAAGAAAGTGATCCAACAAAATATTTTGAGATTAGAAGCAAATTATTAAACTGGATTTCAACTATGCTAGACCGCTTAGTTTAGTGAATTAAATATATTTACTATGTTCCCAAATCAAAAGCAATAAAAAAATTGTCCATAAAAAAATAAAAAAATAAATAACGCAGTTGAATCCTTCATCACAACAGCATATTTAATGTAGCACAATTAGCCAAATAACTTGAAATTCAACATCGGATATAGAATTTCAAACGAAACTTTTGCCTAACAAGCTTTATACGTAAACAATGCTAAACCAAAAGGCATCTGTATTATTTCGAATTGTGGTTTGTTGATTTTAATATAAAGGTCCCTAAACTAAAATCGGGTTACAGTGGCCTGTTAGTTTTAATGAATTTTGCTCTGCGATGGTTTAATTACTTCGACCCTGGCTAGATTAAGGTGATTTTCTCACAGATATTGCTGTTGAACATTTGGTAGGTAAATAATTATAGTGAATTTTAGTTAGCAACTAAAAAAGTAAGTAAGTAAGTAAGTTTTCAGTTTATCAAATTCTTTTATTTCATCAATTCTAATTGCTCCAAGGTAGCAAAACTTTTTTAGAAACATGCCTCAAAATCATACCAGCCAAGTGCGTGTCGACCACGCATAATGGAGGGTTCCGTACCTTTACCTATTATTTTCTGTAACATAAGACATCCTAGCTGAATAATTGTGTGCTTTTACTTAATTAGTTTTTCTTTCTTTCCCAGTCGGACAAAGTGACGGTGGCTACGCAGACGGGCTGCGCGCCCACCGCAACGAGTTCTGTCATCTCCGCGAGCACAATAGACGCGCTGTCAACCGACCCGCACTGCTACGAATGCCGTGTTCGCTACCGTGATCCTAGGCCAAGGGATCTGGTCATGTATCTGCACGCCTGGAAGTACAAGGTAACTTGTTCTGTAACTCGCTGGCCTAGTATCGGTAAGGGGGTCGACAGAAGCGGTTTCACACGACCCGCACCGCTACGAATTGCGTGATCTGATCGCTATCGTGACCAAGGTATCTGATCATGTATCTGTATGCCTGTAAGTACAAGGTAACTTGTTCTGTAACTCGCTGGCCTAGTATCTGTAAGGGGGTCGACAGATGCGGTTTCACACGACCCGCACCGCTACGAATTGCGTGATCTGATCGCTATCGTGACCAAGGTATCTGATCATGTATCTGTATGCCTGTAAGTACAAGGTAACTTGTTCTGTAACTTGCTGTCCTAGTAGCGATAAGGGGATCGAAGGACGCGTTGTCATCCAACCAAAACTGCTACGAATGTCGTGTACGCAGCCGTAACCCTAGAGAACTGATCATGTCTCTGTACGCTTGGAACTACAAGGTTAACTTGTTCTGTGAATGTTCTGTGTTCGAATGCTGAGCGCTTTGTCGATGAGACCGCCATAATTATCTTCGTAAAACCAGATCTTCGTGCGACCTCATGAGCAGCCAAAGAACAGCTGTTGCTACTTTCTGGTACGTGGCGTCTTCTCGATTGTCCTAAGGGACTAATTAGCTAAGCATAGCTTTGACTCCAAAGAAAACTTAAATGGAGATCCTTGGTTTCTTGCATCGGAGAGCCTTTTTTTAAAGGTCATGACAGAAGTCTATCTTTTATTTATTTTTTGTACTATAAAGGCATTTTTTCTACAGGGACCCGGCTGGGAGTACGAGACAGAGCTGCCACAGTGGGCGAGTGTGGAGTGGGACGAGCCGGAGAACTCATAGTCACACGAATTGACACCACTGCGGCGGCGCCTCGCCTCATCCCTCTACATCAACCACAGACCGCAAAAATAAAGACTAAAAACTTCAAGATCAATGTGGAAAATATCGTCTGTAAGGCAATTTCGTCCACATTTTATGTTCGTATATCCTATAAAAAAAAAATCTAACTAGAGCGAGATACTGTTTCACGAATTGTGTTTTGAGCGGTGTCCGTAATACGAGATAATACATAATTTGTGGACGGTTTTGCCTTTTAGTTGGCCTTTTCCACATCAATCTTACCGAAACTGTTAATAATGCAATTTGGACTGATTTTATTGATAAATGATGTTTTGAAATGAGAAGTTGATGATTGTTAAACTGTTTTCACTTTTGTCAACTAGATAAAAGCCCCATAATGTTGACTAGGACCGTAGTTACCAAGATTCGAGTAATATAGGCGCGAGGTGCCGCTCGTTTGATGATGGTTTCAAAATGGCTGTTAGAATCGCAGTGCTCTGAAGTAAGTTTTATAATAACTAAACTAAGTGAGATTTAGATTAAGATTTGCGTTATTTCTGCGTACGAAGTTCCGCTCTTATTTGGACCTCTTTATACTACTTAGTTCCATTAGCAGATCGCACTCAGAATATTAAGGCCTACTTAGAGGGTAAGACCGATCACCTGGTAAACACAGTAAAAGCAAATTCTAGAAGTACCATCTTGATTGTTTTTTACAAGAGCGACTTAGATGGCCTTCAGCACGGCTAGCACGTCTTGCAAGAGCGACTTAAGCCGCGAGTAGGGAAAACCTTCCCGCGCCTGTCAAAAATCTCACTTTCCGGTAGCATAACATCATAACATGCACCCGCGGCTGCAACTGACGCGAAAAGAATTCAAAGTTGTGCTAAGGATTTTAGTTCAAAGGCGCGAGTCACTGTCATTTTATGACAGTGGCATTTGATCGCCAGTCTGTCGCTCCTTTCACGTGCAAGTTGTGCTGCCAACTAGCGACAACGCATGAAGTAGCGCAGATCTGTCTCTTGTCGCGCCAGTCGCGCGTAAGACGTGCTAGCCGTGCTGTACTTATCACTCTCTTAGCTTCACTTTTTAAAGATTGATGTTAAGCATTAATATTCTTAGTTGGAGCACATGTTTCGATACGTTCTTCATCACTTTCAGTTTGTTTGTGTGTAGTTTACGATTTTAGATGTTTATATCAGTGTTCAGTTCCTATCGGCCTAGGATGTTTCGTCGCTTGTAATGTAGGGCTAAGGATGTAACAATAGAAATATCGGTAACTGTAAAATAGTTATATCGCTTTAACGAGGCAGGGTCAGAACCACAATCATAATGAATATATTAAAAAAATTGAAATGAAAATGATTTATAAATAAAACACACAATGGGATAGCTCTTCTATTTAATTCTCAAAATGGAATTTATGTACATTTTATTAGAGATTCTACAGCGTGTGCGATGAAAAGCAAGATTGTTCTGTTGTTTTTCACCTCACATGATTACGTAAATCTTGATTTCGAACAAATCTTGGACCACTGCATATTTTCTTATACTTAAATTGAAAATAGGACCACTTTTAAACAATTTTTAGAAAAGCTATCTCGGTATCAGTAGACGCGTGTCTATAATAAATGCATAAGTAAAAATAAAAATAAATAAAATAACTCATTTTGTAGGCGGTGTATAGTAACGTCGTCACATTTTGGCTTCCATAGTTTTGAGTAGAGGAGAAAGTTTTTAACGTATTAAGACAGACCTTCAGAATTTTGTACTCGACTTACATTGATAATTCCGAATTTTACTCTTCATTATAACGACTCTTGTATCAGAGCTTTTTGTGATAATGCATTTATTGTATTTTCCCTCTTGATAGCTTGACAACTTAAAAAAAGACAGGTATGTGCGTAACTTTAACATGACCAAAGCAATAGGTCTAACATTTCCAAAGACAGATATTAAGTTAACAATAGACCCAGCAGATAGAAGCACATCTTAAAGACAAAGACGACCGCGATCTTCGCAAGTTATTTACGTTTGTGTGTTTTTAGTTCTAAGTATGTTTAGTTTGGTTTCATTTTCTTGTTTGGATTGTTCTTATTGTCTAATAACTTAGACTCGAGACGAAGGAACGCTGGTTCGTTTACGGTAGATATATTTATCCTATCGTAGGTATTATATGTAAAAGACAATTCTTGTTATTAATAACATTTCACGAGCTTTCATAAAATTAGTTTGGAAAAATATATATTTTTCTTACTTGTAGCGTAGCAGTAGTATGCAGACATGTTGTTTCCTGTTATTATAACGATATTAGGCGAGTATGGAGTAAGCATTCACTTATGTAATCATTTCTCCATTGTAACATCTCATCAATCTGAAGGCGAGATAACCCAGTTATATTATATCGCGTTCAGCACCGCGTCCATTTCAATTTATCGTAAACGTATGTGAGTGGCCTCAGTGCACGCTGCACGCGCCACTAAACGCGTCTCTGAACGCTCGCCACTGAGACCGTACACTAATATTGTAACTACTTAGTAATGTTGCCAGTGAAACCTTTAACCAGTGGTATTAAGAAATCAATAGTAAGAATAATTAAAAATTTATTGAAACGTCCATATTTTTAACGATAATATTATAACATTGCTACTCGTATTCCGTGGTACAAAAAAATCGTGCCTGTTTGACTACGCTACCCGCTTTTAAGTAATTTATTGAAACAGGCGTATATCGCGTAGCACAGCAATAATATCGTCGTTAATAGCATAAAATCCAACCAAAAATACCACAAATCAGCCTGGGCCTTTCTCGCCTAAATGTACACGTTCATTATTATGCTGACACCAATATTGGTGATCGACTTCGACTGTTGATTAGACTGCTTACTTCAAACAAAGCCCTATTGCGCTGTTGTTGCTATCGGCTATACGATGTAAATATAATGCTAAATGTGATTGTGCTATTTCTATTCATTTCTACGTTATCTCTATCTCATTCTCTATTATCTCTATTGGGATCAAAGTAATTTAAAAGTCAGGGAAACACCCGAACAGTCATGTAATATTAGAATTGTAATCCATGTTTTAAAATACCAGAATTTTGTAAAAACGGTAGCAAGTGTAAGTTTATCAGTGGCATATCACCTAGGTACCACAAGAAGACCCTTTGTGAACCGGTCTACCGGTTTGAATGGGTGTCACCGACGAATATTGTTGTATTTTTATAGTGTTTAAGACATGTTTATATATTATGTTAAATACATAATTAAGCAAATTTGGCATAACTGTAAGGCTGGCGTTCTTCTGATTTTTAATACATCATTGTTACAAACGAATCTTGCCAGTCTTGCTATATCAAGTTTGTTTTTTTTACTTTCCCAGTTTTGTCTCGACATAATTGTAATTGTGTCGCATCGCATTCGGTTTATCATTTATTTGTAAGAAATTTTCATGTGCCTTCTCAAATAATGAAAGAGTAAAGATAACTTGTAATAGTAATGTTTTTTAAATTACAATAACATTGTAATTGTTACGCGTTTTAACGTAAGTAGACACATTTGGCACTCGTGAATTTTGAAAGACGTGGTCAGAGGATGTATGTTTTTTAAATTTCAGTAATTAATGTTATAATTTATGAGCGTGATTAATTGTAATGTTTAAATGTCGAGTTACAAACATTTATTAATTTTAGCCCTAAAATGTTACACGAATATACATTTAAACCCCAAAATTAATTAATAACAAATGAATGACGTCCTCTGTCTATTATCTCACTCGATTTTGGCACATTTTCGCAGAAAACAATTTATGTTAGCGTATTTTTGTATGCAATTCATTGCGGTATAGTCGTGCCATATAAATGGCTTGTTATTTAGGTTGTTTTTTTTTAAATAATATGACAACATGAAAGACATTTGTTTATTTGATAAGAATTATATAATAAGAATATAATAGTGTTTCCTTCTTTAGACTCATGTTATAAGCATTCATGTTTCCACTTAAATATAATTAGAATAAAATTCATCATTGGCTGTTTGTGTTTTATTTATCCGTACCTTTAAAAATCTAGAACTGATACGTAAAAAATCCTACCCAAGAAAATCCAGTAGTAGACACGCTTGAAAAACTTTGAACCAAATGGCATCTAACAATTTTGTGTATTGGGTTTACATACTTTGCTCTCGAAACATTCATTTCCCATATTAAGGAACGACTAAAACATACATGCGAGTACTTGGGCAAATGGGCAAATACAGAGAACAGACCAAAATTATGTATGCAAAATTTCAGCTCAACTTGCAAAAATTTATTATAGAATAGACAACGGGACAGATGAAAGTAAATAAAAGTAAGTAGGTATAATTATTACTAACATAGTCTTTATTAATGTTCGAATACTTCGAATGTTACTAACAAAACCATGGTCAAAAATTAACATTTTTTTATTTTATTTTAAATAAAAGCTTGCAATAGATCGAAAGCGGGTATGAGCTATTAAAATAAGCTTAAAATGATTAAAATAAGCTTCGTTGACGTAATAGTTCAAACAATCAGCACCCGCACACACGCGGGCAAATATTTGCCCGACGTGCCCGGTGATCGTTAATCAGTGTAATCATGTCATGATTAACTCTGATAGTGTTGCAAATGATATTATAGCTTGGCCAGCCGTTTTTACTACAAAAAGGCAAATAAATATTTATTTTTCATCACTCCACCTCGGGAAGGCACTCTTTATACCTTGAAAGCGGAGGGGAAATACGCATTTTATCCACATGTAGGGAAAGTAATTTGGTGCAAGTTTTGACTTGTTTCTTCACGTTCTCTGACAGGATGAACTTTGAAGAAATAATTTTGAATTATTGGTACAATTTTGAATGCATTCATTTCGCTTCGATTTTAAAATATTTTAAATATAGCAAAATTTGTTCACCATCTCTTGCCTTGAGACCCTCTCACGCTCAAGATTCCATTTTTTGAACCACACGCTACGCTCGTGGCTCAATTTTGGAATCTTTCGCTGGTTAGGGTCTTAACATGCACGAGATGTTAAACAACAACATTGCGCACTTGTATAATAAATAACTAGTATTTTATTATTATTTATTATCATTATAACAAGTGCAGAACCTAGATCAAAAGCAGTTTCCTGCAAAACTGTTTTCACAGTTTGTCTGCAAGTAAGTCTCTATTTAAACTGCCAGTTTATATCAGCTACCTAATGTTAACCATAATCAGCTTAGATTTCAAATCATGACCAACTAGATTATCATAAGTACCAATATTTTAATTTACATTCAACTTTCGAACATCTTCTGGAATCGCCGATTCCAGAAGGAATCGGTATACCTGAAGACGTTCGAAATTTGAATGTAATTGAAGTATCGGTCACCGATATTGTAATAGTAGTTTATGTAACTGTTACGTAATAAGGGTCCTTAAAACATGAGTGTGGTTTTATGAAATGAGCCGCAGGCGAATTTCATAATAAGATCACACGAGTGTTTTAAGGCCTAATTATGTACAGTTGCATACACTGCTTTATCTACACTCATATTATATATATTAAATTAAGTGTTCGGAAACCATACAATGACCGCCATTGTACCGTCATGGCCTACTCGATTGTGCCGACGCTCGCGCGGGACCAATCGAGTTGGCCATGGCGGTAACATTATGTTATCAAATTCGATGTTCCAAATTTGAAACTCATTGCTTAACAATATTTGAGCATGCATAGTTAAAATTACGTTACTGCCGCAGATAAGAAACTTATCATAGTTAAATCGTTTGTTGTAATGCTTGTCATTGTCTACGGTTTTTGAACGCATTTTAGAGTACTTACAGTATGAGTGTAGATAAAGTGAATTTCACGATGCACCACAGCCATGTAGGATCAGGATCCAGATGCGCATACAGGTTTCTTAATATAGGCCGTTAGCTTATCGTTTCAGAACATATAATAGGGTAGTTATGATATAGGTGTAGATGAAACATTGTGCGATGCTTCAAAATTGCCTCTACCATTGCAAACCGTCATTTTACCCCGTGCTATATTTAAGTTTCATTATGAACCCAAGTTATTAGGAAAGTGTTTCTGTCAGTATGCACTGTGACATAGCGATCAGCTGCAAATTTACAAGCAACATCATCTTAAGCTTTATCTGAACCAAATAAGGATGAAACTTTAGTTTCGGACCGCAGAATTAAATTTGTTTTTTCTCAAGCGTTTTGCGGTTGGTTAACTAAGTTAATATTGGAATGAATGCTTTAAATATAAAGGCATAAGGGTTGATATGTAATTAATTACTTGTAAAGTTATGTTGTAAAGGCGTTGTGTCGAAATATTGCGTCGTCGTGAAATTATAGAGGACTCTTAATGTTTTATTAATGGTCGGGCTCAGGGGAGCAAGTCTTTATTGATTTGGCTCTGGGCATTTTTAGCGACGCTGGAGTTTGTGAGGTCGGTTTATATTGCCTTTGATGTGGGTGTTTATAAAGCTTTTGAAACAAAGATCAAAGGGCGAAGAAAATTTTTAACGCGTAGGATAAGCAGGATTCAGTGACTTTGAATTAGGTATTTTGAAGTGTTAGTTAGTATTCAATGTATGTACTTACATATTTTTTGTTATAACCAATACTCCGGCTCCCAGCCCTGAGCTACATGGAACATATAAACCAAAAAGGTTTTAATTTGAACGCCCAAAACCCATCACTAACAAATTTAAAAAATCGGTCCTCTCGATGGAAAGCATTCAATGCAACTTTGCAAATATATTATACTAGCTGTACCCGCGGCTTCGCCCGCGTGTGTGGGAGGTTTTGTCATTTTCATTTACTATTAGTGTAGAATTTACGCGTTCTACGTATCGAGGGTTGCGAGGTGAAACCCGATAAGTAGAAATAATTTTTGATTTAAATAAGCACCTAACGTATGTCAGCTTATTGTTCTATTTTCAAAAATATATTAGCTCGAGTTATCGGGTTTCACCTCGCAACCCTCGATATAAATATGTATCTAAATATATTAGTTCATCCGTGATAAAGATAACTGACTAAAAGGCGTGCGTCGAGACCTGCGAATGCTAATGGCCGAATTCCTGCAGGAGAATATGCTTCGAACAGAGGGTTAAACGCTGAAGGTACTGGCGCGAGGTAGCAAGTGAGCGCAACGTCCCAGCGAAAACTGCTTTTGCAGCAGCAGGCCAAAATCTAATAAGGCCAAAGGCAGCAAAAATTGTTTCAGCAGGAGCATGAAAGGGTCCCCACAAAACTCAATGGTCAAGTTTTTTGGTGAACCCGAACGCCGAAGCCGTGACACGGTGAGCGGCAATATCGCAAAAGCCATAGGGCGAGTACCGCGCAGGACCCAGGCCCGGAGGATCGCAGCGAGAATTGCTTGAGCAGAAGCAGCATCTCAGGGACCGGACATACTTCAATGGCGAAGTGTCTTAGCGAACTCGAGGGCTGCGGACACGTGGGTGAGCGGAAATGTATGTGAAAGTTAAAGGCTGAGTACCGCGTAAAGTTCAAGCTCGGAACATCGCAGCGAGAACTTCTTCAACATCATCATGACAGGGACCGGATATAACTTACAGGCGAAGTGTCTAAGCGAAGCCGAGGGCCATCGCTCGAGGGTGAGCGGCAACATCTGAGAAAGCCAAAGGCCGAGTACCGTGTAGGGCCCAGGTCAGCAGCAGTACCATGACAGGGAGCGGACATATCTCAATGGTGAAGTGTCTTAATGCCCGAGGATAAGTGGCAATATCTGCGAAAGCCATAGGCCAAGTACCGCGTAGGCCCAAGCCCGGAGCCTCGCAGCGAAAATTTCTCCAGCAGCAGCAGCAGCATGACAGGGACCGGTCATATCTCAATGGTTAAGTATCATACATAAGGCCCGAGGGTGAGCGGCAATGTCTGCGAAAGCCATAGGCCGAGTACCGAGTAGGCCCAAGCCCGGAGCGTCTTAGCGAGAATTTATTCAGCAGCAGCAGGCAGCATGACAGAATCCGGACAAAACTCAATGGCGAAGAGTCTTAGCAAATCTGAGGGCCGGAGGCCCGATGGTGAGTGGCAATATCTGCGAAAGCCATAGCCCGAGTACCGCGTAGGCCCAGGCCCGGTGCGTCGCAGCGAGAATTTCTTCAGCAGCAGCGTGACAGCTAAGTAGCAGCTAGTAATTGCTAGATTCATGACTACCCTTTTTAGGGTTCCGTAGCCAGAATGGCAAAAACGGAACCCTTATAGTTTTGGTCATGTCCGTCTGTCCGTCCGCCCGTATGTCACAGCCATTTTACTCGGAAACTATAAGACATATCTTAATAAAATTTAGACATAAGGTGTAGTTTGTATGTCGCTATTTAGTTATGTGGTGAAATTACAGAAAAAAATATTTTCAGGGGGCGCTCCATATTTGTAACTAAATTACAAAAAAAATTTTTACCAAATATCAACATGTTGCACATCAATCGATAGGTCTTTAAAAATAACATTGAGGTTTATTTGAACATTTTGTGATTTAGTGAATAGAAATAATTGCTTCGAAAGTCGGAAAAATAGCGTCCTCCCCCCCTGTAACTTTTGAACCGTAAGTCCAAAAAATATGAAAAAATTTGAGCAGATGCGCGTTATCATATAATTTCTAGGAAAATTATTTTGAACATTATCGGTTTAGCCATTTTTGAGATATTTCGAAAAAACTTCTTCCATAGGCATCAGATACGACCTTTGGGCATTAGTCTGGTTCTTATTCCATTGAAGCTACGGAACCCTCCATTATGCGTGGTCCGACACGCACTTGGCCTGTTTTTATTGCAATCAGCTGTTAAAGCGAGATAAAACATATTGATCTCACAAACGGTACAATTTTTGCTGTCGGGTAAATAAATGGAGATTGATAAATCTGAACTACCTGTTTTAAGTGTTTTGACGTATATTGTAAGTAGGTTTCAGTACCTTCTGTAGCTTCAGTAACTTTAAAGTACCTCCAGATATTAATGGATCACAATATATGTCCGAATACATACAATTTCCAAAACGAAGTAACACGTTTTGAAAATATTGAACCCGCAATCCTTAAATTGGGAAAGCATTTAAAAATCCATGGTTTAAACCTCGGCGGAACGCAACAGACCGAATCGCTAAATTTAATCTAAAGACGTCCTTACATAATGTTTGTATACAGTTTGGTTTATTTTTCTGAGTATACAATACAGGGTACCTATACAGCGCCATCTGTGACCACTTTTGAGAACTATTTTTTTATGAAAATTATGTTTTTAATAAGCAGAATAAAAATTACCCTATATGTTGCTCCGGGGTATAAACTGTTACTATACAAAATTTCGTAAAATTCTGTGCAGTAGTTTTTACGTAGTGCGCGGACAAATTCACAGACAGACAGACAAGAATTCCAAAAATCACTGAAATGTATTCAGTCAACGTTTCTAAGACCCCCTGAATAAGTTTTTCTATAATATCTTCAATGTACATTTTTTTTCTCCTTACGCGTTTATTATATGTATGTATAGATAAGGTGATATCAAATTAGTACAAATATTTTAAGAAAAGTTAACACTGAAACATTTAGCTTTAAATAGATTATAAAGAAAACTTTTTATGTGATATATTTTTTTCAATTTTCCGAATTAATTAAATAAATAAAAATTCTGTCCAAACAATCATCCTGCGCAATTCACTGACAAGGTGTTTACCACTTTCTGACAAGTGATATTTGTCATTGATTTCATAAAGATTTCTTCTTAGACTAGTCACGTCATAGTCAGCGTCATAACCGCTTTGTCGAAATATGGTTGCCTTTTTTTAACAAATGTCATTTATTACATATGACTCACGGCGTCAAAGGGAATCAATACGCGGGGTCTCTCGCATATCTATCTAATATCCTGAGACAACTATGAGACAACATCAAACATTGACATTTATTTAGGCAAGTAGCCAGTAAAGTGATAGAGTTAAGAGATAATCAAGGCGGTCTTATTACTGATTATTATTTATCTCATGAACAGTATGTTATTACTTAGCAAATCTGTTTTCCAGTTTTCTCCAAAAAACATTATAAAACCATTATAACAATTTCTTTTATTGATCCGGGAACACTCCGAATTGCAGTCGCTCTCCGCGTCGGAGTTGATGTGTGCGTGGACCACAATTGCATCTCCTGTAGAGCCGCAGTAGATAGCTTTGGTCACCATGGACTCGCCTGCTCCTCGGGCGCCGGCCGCTTGTCCCGTCACGCTGCACTCAACGACATCCTGAGAAGGGCGCTTGCCAGCGCATGCGTCCCCGTGGCTCTTGAGCCTCGGATTGTACGGGATGACGGCAAGCGTCCAGACGGGACGTCGTTGATCCGTGGCGGATGGGCCGTGCACTGGTGTGGGACGCTACTTGCGCTGATACGTTGGCAGCGTCCTACTTGCCAGTCACGTCCAAACAAGCTGGGGCAGCGGCGGATGCCCGAGAGCAATCCAAGGTCGGGAAGTATAGCTGTCTCGGCGCCCAGTACGATTTTGTTGCATTTGGCGTCGAGACACTCGGCCCTTGGGGAAAAAGCGCGCGTGGGCTCCACAAGGAGATAAGTAAGCGGTTGAGGAACGCAACGGGTGACCCTCGCGCGGGCAGCTTTCTCGCTCAAAGAATAGCGACTGCTATTCAGCGCGGGAATGCTGCCTGCGTGATGGGCACCCTGCCTAAAGGGCAAAGTTATGATACTTTTCTATAATTAATTAATGGTATATTTGTAATTTTATTTTTTAAGTAGTTTTTAATCTAATGACTTGTTTTTAAAGTTTAATAGTATGTACATATGACAATTTTGAAATAAAATTTAGATATATTATAAAACCTATAATTTTTCATACTTATATATACTCCAGGTGCCGAGTACTTACTATCAGCTGTAAACATATTTGTAATTACTTAATTTGTTAGCACATGCACATGTTGCATTGTCACATTATGAATGAATTCATTTATAAATTGTTCATGCAATTTTGAATTTGGGTGTATTAAAAAAAACGGTGGAAAAAAACGGTGGAAACAAGTCGTCAAGTGAGTATTGATTATTCAAACTCAGGAGCGGTATTCTAACATTAAAATAAGTTGTTGATACGATCCATCTTCAATACTACGCAATACAGCTAGCGCCTAAACGTCTGAATCAGAAATATCAGAATATGCTTGAACATTATTCCGACGTAACTCCAATACAACTTCAGTATTGGTTTATTATTTGTTGTGTGTTGGAGTTAAGTTTGAGATAGATTACATTTTAATATATGTTAGTAAATTGACGCGGTTGGAAAAATGCTATGTCAATTCGTAACTCTGGATCGAGCTCAGCGCTCGCCGGTAACAAACGATGCAATAGAGAAAATCAGCCGATAGAATTATCATGCAACGGACTCACCTGATGCAGAAATGGCGGATCTTCATCCAGAAGTGACTGATGATTCTCTCGCTCCTTCACACGAGCCGGCCGGCTAGAGAACGTTACACCAAGTCCTGGATAGTGTCCCACTCGCGAATATGACGCGAAAAGCTTACAGTTACAGCTTTATAACACACAAAACCAAATTAATCGATGCGATCGAAGCGCATGGCGGCTGAATCTCCGTGGTTCTCTCTAGCGCCGACAGAGGCGCTGCCTGGTAAGGCTTCGGTCCGGTCCGCGCATGCGCGCCGAATATTTTCGGGCGATCCTATTGGCTAAATTACTCTAGTTACACCGTTTGAAGAAACGTTTTGACATTGCATCAATCGGAGATGAAATTTTAATTCTTTTATAAGAACTAAACGTTAAGAACGGAACATTCCGCCCACCAAAATACCAATGGGATTTTCCCGAAATGAAAAGGAAAACGTTAACTAATTGTGAGTAAAAATGCGATTTACGATACTAATCTTAATACGATACTAATCCTAATACTAAGAGCGATACTAATGGATACGGTTATTCGGATGGAAGAGGACACAATTTGACCAGGGGCCTTTTAACTAAATGGTCTCCGGCGGTTTTCACGGTAGCTACTCGAACTACTCCATCCGGTCCGTTATGTAAAGAAACGACTCGTCCTAACGGCCAATGAAGAGGAGGTCGGTTATCGTCCTTAATAAGTACGATTGAGTTGACCGCTAGCGGTTTTGAATCTTTGGTCCATTTTGCACGTTGAGTTAACCCATGAAGGTACTCATTTTTCCAGCGTTTCCAAAACTGTTGTTGAAATGCTTGGATGAGTTGCCACCTGTCTAGTCGATTAAGTCTTACGTCCGTGTAGTTGGAGTCTGGAACCGCTGTCAGTGGTTCCAACGTCAAGAAATGACCTGGCGTAAGAACGTTTAAGTCGTTCGGGTCGGAGCTTAACGGACATAAAGGTCTCGAATTCAAAATGGACTCGGCTTGACAGAAAAAAGTCGCAAGTTGTTCGAACGTTAAAGTCTGGTCGCCCACTATGCGATATAAATGAGTCTTCGCGGCTTTAATCTGGATTTCCCATATCCCTCCAAAGTGTGGCGCGGATGGGGGGTTGCGTTTAAAGGCGATACGTTCTGCGTGCGAGGCTTGTTCGATACATGACGCCAACTGTGAACTCGCGCCAACGAAGTTGGTACCACAATCCGAACGGATGACGTTGCACCGACCGCGACGAGAAACGAAACGGCGCAAGGCAGCGATGAAACCGTCAGTTGATAACGTTGACACTACCTCCAAATGTACGGCCTTTGTACTTAGGCATACGAATAGGCACAAGTAAGCCTTGTCGATCTTTGCACCACGATGAGAGCCGAGCTTGATTCGGAACGGCCCTCCGAAATCGACGCCGACTTCAGAGAACGGTTTAGCTTGATTGACTCGAAAGGCAGGAAGGTCGCTCATAAACGGTTGTAGAGGTTGCGGATGTAAACGGTAACATCGGATGCATTTAGAAAGTTGATGTCTGATGGCACGCCTTGCCGCGAGGATCCAGAATTGTTGTAAGACCAAGTAATGGGTCGTGTTGAGACCAGGATGAAAATTGTTTCGATGAATGGATTCGATCACAGCTGTGGTAAGTATACAATTCCTAGGTAGTAGGGCAGGATGTTTGTGCTCGAACTCGAGACCGGACCGAGCGAGACGTCCGCCCACCCTGAGAATCCCCTGATCATCCAAGAATGGATTGAGTTTGCGGAAACTGCGTGGCAGCTGTTTCTGTAACTTGAGCTTCGAAACAATATCGGAGAAATTACGATTTTGGAAATGTTTTACGATCGTTATGAGTGCACGATGGCGCTCGATGTCTGTTATGAAAACATTTTCAAGTGGTGGACTGTAACCACGTGCGTTGTCGCGAAACCTTCGAATGTAGGCTAGAATACGACAGATTTTGTCTAAGGATGAGTGCCTCTCGAACAAGTGATCGATTACTGACGGTTGATTGGTTGTTTCGGTTTGACTTGTAACGAGAGTCACACGACGCTGTTCTGGAAGCACCACGTTATCGTTGCAGTGATCTTTCGATAGATCTCCTGGCCACTCAGATTGCGATTGAGACAGCCACTCAGGGCCCGCCCACCATAGCGTAGAGGTGAGCAAATCCTGTGGCAGACGACCACGCGAACAGATATCTGCTGGATTCGTCCCAGAGGGAACGTGTCTCCAGCAGGCGGTAGGAACGAGGTCCTGCACATGGCTGACACGATTTGCAACAAATGTCACCCAGCGAGAAGATGGGGCGCGCAACCAGGCTAAAGTGACGGTTGAATCACACCAAAGATAGGTTTCGTGGACAGGAAACCGTAGCGTGTCCTTGACGAATTTAATGAGATCGGCAAGCAGAACTGCTGCGCACAATTCCAAGCGAGGCAACGATTGCTTCTTCAATGGAGCAATTCGGGCCTTCGCGCAGACGAGGAAGACACGAAAGGAACCGTCGGAGTCGGTCACACGTAGATAGACGACGGCGCCGTACGCTAATTCGGAACTATCACAAAACCCGTGCAACTGGTATGATTGAGCACCTTTGATAACGAATTTGCGTGGAACTTTCAGATCCCTGATTTGAGGGAGCTGTTGAGAGAAATCGCTCCACTGGGAAACAATTTCCGGTGGTGGGGTTTCATCCCACGAGGTACCAAGAATCCAAAGTTTTTGGATCAAGGCTTTGGCTTGGATTGTCAAAGGAGACAGAAAGCCCAAGGGGTCGAAAATTCTCGCGACTTCGCTTAAGATCGTTCGTTTGGTACACACTTGATTTGAAGGTTGGACGTTAAAAACGAACGAGTCGGAAGCGGGCTCCCACTTGAGCCCCAGGACCTTGATGGTTGTGTCTTCGGCTTCGGTAAAGGTGATAGCTTCCGAAAGACACGCATCCAAAGGCAAGTCGCTTAAAAGTTCGGGGCGATTGCTCACCCACTTTCGCAGCTCGAAAGAGCCATGACTGAAAAGATCGATTACCTGCGATTTGATATCGCGTGCATCCTCCAGCGATGAACTTCCGGTAACGATGTCATCGATATATATATCGGAAGTTAGAACGGTTTTGGCCTTGGGGTAGTTATGACCCTCATCGTAGGCCAACTGCTGGATGGTTCTGCAAGCGAGGAACGGAGCCGAAGAGACTCCGTACGTTACGGTATTCAGTACGTATTCCTGAAGAGGCTCATCTGGATGGGCTCGCCAGAGAATACGCTGGTAATCACGGTGATGGGGAGCTACGTTGATTTGACGGTACATTTGGCGCACGTCGGCCATGAAGACCACTTCGTGCTCACGGTAATGGAGAAGAATCTCCGCGATGTTGGACTGTAACTTTGGACCTGTCAATAGTGAGTCGTTGAGCGACTTGGAATTCGCGTCTCGAGCCGAAGCGTCGAAAACGACGCGAAGCTTGGTCGTAGCACTTTCGGGGCGCAAAATACAATGATGCGGCACATAGAACTTACCCTGGCCCATATGCTTAGCAGGCACCAAAGACATGTGACCAGATTCGATGTAGTCGGTCATGAACTCGACATACTGTTGTTTTAAGTTAGGATCACGAGAAAGGCGTTTTTCAATAGCATGAAAGCGTCGTAAAGCTATCTCCCGAGAGCCTTCGAATACTGGCTCTGCGTTATCCTTGAAGGGAAGACAGACGACATACCTACCAGTCTCGTCACGGTAATGGTCGTTGGTGAAACTATTTTCACAGAGTTGTTCGTCTGGGGTTAATCGGGAGGATTGTGGAACGGTATCGATTTCCCAGAAACGTTGAACGAGGTTATTCAGGCTATCATCGACATTAGGAGATGGCACGCTTAATAGACAGGACGACGCGAGTCGAGTCCTTCCGAGGATTAACCATCCGAAAACGGAGTTGATAGCCCGCGGTTTGTTGACACAACGTGTGAAGCGTTGATCGAGAAGTGAGTCAGAAAAGACGTCGGCAGCTAATAGGACATCGATTGGACCGGGGATGTCAAAACCAGGATCTGCTAACGGTAGTGTTTTGAGTTTGTCCCATCCACTTGTATTGAGTCGTGCTATTGGCTGATCTCCGCAAATGTTAGGCGAAACAAACATTTCAAGACGGAAGTGGACTGTTTCGTTGGCACCAAGGTCACATATGACCTTGCCACTTACTGCTGCAGAAGCACCCCCTAACACACATGGCGCATCGTTAGTCGCGGTAGGCTTCAGCTTGAGCCGTTGAGCCGCATGCGTGGTTAAGAAGTTATTCTGACTGCCGGGGTCGAATAACGCCCGGAAAGTATGAAACTCGCCTGAAACGTCGCGGAGTTGAACGAATGCGGTTGCTAGTAGCACGGTCGTATTCGAAGGAGCACTGGCCGGAGCTGACGATTTGTTAGCTAATAAAGCTACTGAACGTGCTTGTTCACCAGTAGACGCAGGATTGCTTGTCGTTGGTTGCTCACGGTGCAGAAGTGTGTGGTGCTTGCGTTTGCATTTCTGACACGAAAATATCGATGTGCATTGTCGCACTGAGTGAGACGCGTTAAGACAGTTGTAGCACCATTTTTTCTCAGCAGTCACAGCCATGCGTTCGTCCACTGATTTCGCTAAAAACGCTTTACACGCTGATATATGGTGTTCATCACCACAGAAAGAACACTTACGGATGAATTTCGGAGTTGCCGAAACTTTAGGCTTCAACTCTTGCTTATCACCAGCCTTTGTAGGTTGGTTCACGGTAGGAGAGAGAAGTGTATGCGTATACGTCATGTTATGACGCTTCGTTTTTTGTGAGGCTCCCGGTGTCTCCTTGCAATAAGTAGCGCCTTTAGGAGTGACGGCGGTAAAGTGCGCATCGCGCATCAAAGCTTCGCACTTCGAGTGTAGGTATGCCTTAATCTGTTTATACTGTGGCATCTCGACGTCTGTATGTTTTTCCTCGAACTCCCGTCGCAGCTTCGTGTCTAGTTTCGCTAGAATGTTATAACAAAGGACGAAGTCCCAATGTTCGGTAGGTAGCTTCAACTGTTTTAAAATAGTTAAGTTTTCATCGATCGTATCCAGCGCGTGACGGAAATCCTGAGCGTTATTCGTTTTGAAACTGACGTCTAAAATGTCACGCCAACATGTAAAGGCTAATTCACGGTTGTCCTCGTAACGGGACTTCAAAGCATCGTATGCACTTAAATAATGTTCATTCGCGACAGGGAAAGTTCTAATTAGCGATAAGGCATCACCACGCAAAACTGATACTAAATAATGAAATTTTTCAATTTCACACAATTGGGTTGATTCATGAATAAGCGCATTATAAGTCGCGATGAACTCGGGCCATTCTTTAATGGCACCCGAAAAAGTCGGTAACGCAATTTTTGGCAGACGCATATTACTACTGTGCGAACCCGCAACTGAATTCTGTCTCGGAATATCCGGTTGTTGAGACAAACACGGTTGAAGTTTGCGCTGAATCGCTACTACTTTGAAATACGCATCATCAAATCGTTCCTGAAGCTCGGTCTCACTGTCGTCGACATCATCCCCTAAAAGGTCAGAAATGACCAAGTGAGACTCTTGAAAACTATCAGCGATATTTGTTAATTGTTCACAATATGACAGGAATAACTCAGCATGTGAGTCATCGGTAGTGGCTAAAGTACCTATTTCCAAAGCCTTCGCAATACGGTTATACGCTATAGTTCGTTTACGCCGTAAACCGGGTAGGTTAATGACAGTGTAGGTGCTTTCGGTACCTTTCTTGCTCGCACTGGGTTTAGATTTACGCCTTGTTAGATAAGACATCGTTATAAGTTAAGAACAATGTTTACTAATACGTAAATAAGAAACACTAAAACAACGAAGTTCCTATTTAAAAACACTATACGTTATCAGTGATAGCACAATAATAAGCAACTTCGATATTTTTATAACACGAAAACTATTAAAACCGTCACCTGGGGTGTGCGGAATTAATGTAATAAAATGAACAAATGTAATCCGATGATAAGAAAATGAGCTTAAATACCACTCTAAATGGTTTGTTATGTTCAAAACAACAAGAATAAATTATAAAACTTGTCCACAAAGAAAGTTTCTATACGATAGTATCGAATATTCCAAATAATAATTGAATACCGTAAGTTTAGCGCTGCAATATAAGGAAACTGTTAATACGAAATGCATAAACCAGTATTGTTCAATTAATGAAAGAGAAGACCTCGGTCGCCGTATATTGCGCTGCAAACTAGGGGTCTGTTCGCTGGACACACAAAACAAAAGAACGTCCAGTGGAATGCGTATTCAGACTACGTACAAACACGGTAAGACAGGGGTCTCGTTAGACTGGGACGACAATTGTACGATTACCCGGCGGTGTGGAATGTTGTACGTAACTTTGTAAATAAATAGATGATACGATTAATTTTAAATTTAGTTTTTTCGAATCATTAAACGTTAGATAATGTTATCAACTAGTAAAATCGGTTAGGTATGTATCTTTGAATGGAGAATTTAGTGAAAAGATTACGCAGTTTTTTTTGCTCGATAGCGGTGGGTACTTAGCGGTAGCGATACAAAATGGAACAAAGACTTTGTGATTTTAACTTCGTAATTACGCGATATATTGACGTTGCTACTTGTTTACACGGTAGGTAAGGATATTAAACGAGTATTAACGGCAATGGTAGTTGAAGTTACGAAGGAAAATTGGTAGTTGGTAGGCCGACTGTATCTAAAGGTCCCTGGTTTCGGCACCAAAAAGATGTTAGTAAATTGACGCGGTTGGAAAAATGCTATGTCAATTCGTAACTCTGGATCGAGCTCAGCGCTCGCCGGTAACAAACGATGCAATAGAGAAAATCAGCCGATAGAATTATCATGCAACGGACTCACCTGATGCAGAAATGGCGGATCTTCATCCAGAAGTGACTGATGATTCTCTCGCTCCTTCACACGAGCCGGCCGGCTAGAGAACGTTACACCAAGTCCTGGATAGTGTCCCACTCGCGAATATGACGCGAAAAGCTTACAGTTACAGCTTTATAACACACAAAACCAAATTAATCGATGCGATCGAAGCGCATGGCGGCTGAATCTCCGTGGTTCTCTCTAGCGCCGACAGAGGCGCTGCCTGGTAAGGCTTCGGTCCGGTCCGCGCATGCGCGCCGAATATTTTCGGGCGATCCTATTGGCTAAATTACTCTAGTTACACCGTTTGAAGAAACGTTTTGACATTGCATCAATCGGAGATGAAATTTTAATTCTTTTATAAGAACTAAACGTTAAGAACGGAACAATATATTATTTATATATTTTAAAATAAATAAATAATACATAGATTTCTAGAATATGGCACCAGGGCTCGATTTCTTACACTTAATACACTTCTACAATATTGTGTGTTTAATGATAGTTTGCTTACATGTAAATCAATTATTACTAGTATGATAGTCTAAGCTCTAATTTTATTTATTTGCGGTTGTTTGTTTATATTTATTTAATGTGTTATGTATCTTTTGTTAATTATCTAAGAAATGGATTTGAGTTAAATCGAAACCCGGCTTTCTAATTACAAATTATACCAATACATTATACCAATGCTAGTTAATTAACTAACATTGGTATAATGTTTTTACAAAACAGTCTTTACTTTTTTAGCGTCCACCTGTCTCTTGAGTGCGAAAGCCATTATCTAAGTTTGATTGGTCTCATTCTTAATTCAGGGCCGGGAAACGAACCCCGACCAGGCCAGATTGAGCTTAAATTTTAACGCGAGAACTCGTTACGTGGGCTTTTAATTCTGTTTACCCGCCATTTTGAATGTATACATCATTGATGGTTTTGGGAAAATAACTTGTAATCATCATCCTCCTAGCGATTGTCCCGGCTTTCTGCTACAGCTCCATTGAGACTGGTCCGCTCAGCAACCTTATCCTATGATTGGAGTAGATACTAGTTTTTACGAAAAAACGACTGTCACCTGACATTGTGAAAATAATTTGGAACCTCGAGTATTAGTTGTAAGAGTGTGGCATATGTATTCATGTGCTTCTTGGCCATTTCGATATATCTGTCGGCGGCTATTGTCTTTTGATAGTCACTGCTAATATTTGCAGGTTTTTATATTAATCTAATCGAAATATTATTTATTAAAACATTATAAATTAAATATAATATAAATAAAAATTAATCTTAAATAAATCTTGAAGCAAATCAAATTATTTTGTTCAATACTTTTTTGATTTGCAATTTTTAAGTAGTTACACTACTATATATAAACTGAAAATAGATGTCATATACTTCAGAAAAAGTGACCAAACCCTCCGGTGTCCGAGGCCAGATTTGAACTGGCGTCTTCAGCTTTCGCGGCTGAAGACTAATCTTAAATAAACAACCTACTAAATTATACTAAACTAACCAATCCCCCCGCGGCATGGTAGTGTAGATGCTGGCAGCATTCCCTCTCTGTATGGCAATACCAATACGTTGGACCAGGAAGCTGCCAGCTCTACGGTCACCGGTGGAATCCACTAGCCTCTTAGAAATCTCTTTGAAGAGGGCTTGGGCACTAGGACCCCACGTACCGAGGGTCTCGACGCCGAAAGGAACGAAGTTGTATTCGACGCCGAGGCCCCCATATTTAACTTTTTTTAGTCTTTCAGCCGGTTTTTATATTAAAGCCAAATCAACTACATCATGTGGTTGCGACCCTCAACCACGGAGAAATGACGGTGTGTTTAAAAATCTTTGCCTTAAGATTCTGCATATAATAGGCAATATACCTATTACAAGTAAGTTTACCATAATCTAATTTAGCAAGAGATTGAAGGTCTACCATCAGTGAGTTCTTACTATTTAGTAATTAGTAGTAGTAGTAGTATAATACTTTATTGTACAACAAATAACATACAACAGAAATAATACATAATATTTGTACAAAGGCGAACTTATCCCTTAAGAGATCTCTTCCAGTCAACCTTTGAGTAGTTAAGGGAGAATTAGAACTGGTAGACATACCTGGCTGCACAAAACGGCAATAAATAAAATAATAATAAAATAATTAAACATTCTAATCTAACCATTACCTAAACTAAAACATTAAAACCTTAATCTAAACATTAGTTCCTTGATTAAGCAAATAATCAGTAAAGTTGCTTACAAAAGGTAAAGTTATCAGTTCGAGTTAACAATATCACCTGTAAAATATGGAAGAAAACCTTGGAAATGCGCCTAAAGTTATAGAATTTAATATTCTCACAGCTGTAGTACTAGGCACCGCATTGCCGCAAAACAAAATATGGCTGCCGCAGAATTAAAAGCACGTAGCCAATAACTCTGCTATATTAAAAACAAGTGCCGAGTGCTGGCCAACTAGTGAATTAGTAAACGGGCGAGTACCGGATTAAGGGCCGTGTGTCACACCGTTGTGTAACGTTTGGTTTGGACTACTTAACTTTACTTACATAGTAGCCGCAATTATAACCTATGGACTAAGTATAGGTAGTAGTCACGATTAAATTGTTACCTTTGGACTAAATATAATGTTCGCAATTGCAACTGGTGACTATGACTAACTTGCTGAGATGCGACTAGAGTAAAGACATGGCATTAGGATTGTTATTTTACAAACAACAAGCAAGCAAGTGCTAAGTGCCTAACTAGTGAATAATTAACGGATAGGATAATTTTACTATTTAGTATTAATTTTACTTTTGACGTGTATTGTAGTTATATGTGCATTTACGAAATAAATGAATATGAATATTAAATCAATTTTTTTGTAGATAAACAATTAGGTACCAATTTGGTTTAATATTTCGTTTCCCTAAACACAGGCAAAATAAAAATTACATCGAGAATAGATTTTTCTGATATATGTCTTTAAATTTTATAATTTAGTAGGTAATGTTTTTTATGGCAGTGTACATAATTGACACTACCTTTGTTAAGACATAAGCTTGCCTTTATCTCACGCGGGTGAGCATTGGCTCGTTTGTTAACATCTGTCGCTTGCCTGGGTACGATTGAGGAGAATTGCGCCAATTGTCTCAAGATAGACGCTTCACTTTTGGAACGCGCAAAATCTATACCTATCCTTATATTTTATATATAGTGGGTATACGTAATTAGTCATGCTATTGTGGGGCCGAAATCAACGTGCCCATTAAGTTGAAACTCATTGAGCTAGACGTCTCGTCTACTCTGAATACTTATCTGTAGTGATTCGCCACGCAGCGTTCTTGTTTTGTTTTTTTCCCCTATCGGTACTTTGGTTTTGACTCTACTGTAGTAGCATAGGCTTAACGTGTTCGGTGTGAGAGTCGGCTCGCAACCAGCCCTCGATGGATGTCCCGCACAGCGCGGGATTAGTCCGCAATTAACTTTAAACTCCAGTTTACGGCCCGGTTGTACGAGTACAGTTAGTTACAGTTTTCATTCTCGCTTTTAGTTCTGGCAATAATATAATAAAGCATAATGAGATTTCGTGTAAAATAATTTTAGTTGCAACAGTTTGTGTATGTAATGAATAATTAGACAAGCAAGCACGTTTTAAATACGTTTTAGGAATATTTATTTGCGCAAGAGGAGACAGTGAGGATGGATATTTTAAGTAACTTAGGACACTAACTACCAGAAAGACAGCTCTTTTTATCATTATCGTTCGTTTTATATTTTATTTATCAACACCAGTCCTTTTTGGACAAAAATGTACATATACAGAGCCAGGAGTTTAAAGCCAGCAGTCTCATTACGTGAACATCTCCTCCGCGGTTATTTAACTTACCCAACATGTCGCGATATGTGTACCTGTCCTGTCAATACTAATGTAACTCGAATTCACGATTAACGTCACAATTTAAAATCAACGCTGCGTTTAACTACGGTACAAAAGACAGATATAGGTACCACACCTATTTATATTACTCTCGCTGATAATTTTATTATGAAAATATTCAATCATCAAATATGAGCTGTACCTACTCGAATTTCAACAAAATCGGTTAAATAAACTTAGTCATGATACCAATGCAGACAGATACCTAGTTGTTTTCGCAGATTTAAGATGTATTGCACTTAGGGAATGCAACCCGGCTATTTTTAGTATGATAATAACTGGATGGCTTTTTTTTCATACATAAAATAACCGGTTTGCACTCCCTGATTGCACTATATCATAAGAAAAAAAATCGGTTGTCTGTAAAGTCGGTTTACTGACGATAGTTGAACGTGACAACGTCAGAAGAAAATACTGATGTAATTTTAATACTGAAAAATGCAACAATAAAATGGTTGCATTTTTCAAATTTTAATTTCACTGCACTTCATATTGACGAAAACATGTAAATGTATTATATTGTATAGCAGCTGTCCACGCGGACGCATCGCTCACTCAAGTAGGAGAGCGACAGATGTCGAACGCTGCCGAACGCGAAGGCCGATTGTGTCTCTTTGTCGCTCGTTCCGCGCTCTCGCTTGCACTTCAAGCCTTAAATGGAACGCCTCAGAGCGAGGTAACGCCGCATGAGTCATGTTTTTCGTGCGTGCAGCCGGCTCCATCGAATTATAAGACGTTGTCACGTCAATAATGTTCAAGTTGGTATCATACTTTATGCAAAGTGTTGCATTAACCAATTTTTTTAATTTCCCGCCATTTCCAAGTCTAAACATTCCACTGGCCCAATATTACAGGGCTGTTACATTTTCAGTGTAGTTAAATTAAGACAGTGTCCCTGTTCAAAATTCAATTCGATAAAAGTGAAAAATAGAAACCTGTAATATTGGTGGCTATAGTCCGTATATAGCAATATAGTAATATATTACTATATACGGACTACTTGCGCCTCGAACTGAGAACTCGCGATTTACTTGCAAACGAGATTACCAATATAACAAGACCCTTCTGAAGATTTTTTTTCTCCGTCTAGCTCCACAACCCCGTGATCGATGCTGCTCATATACGAACTCTCAAATTGTATTGAGCTCTACTACAACCCCAACAAATTTCATATAGATCAGAAGAACGCTACTAAAGTTATCGCGCGACAACTATTAAAAATCTAAAAGCCATCGAAATGCACAGACGTCTAGGTAGCCGAAGTTGTTTGAAAGGACTTCGCTTAGCTTACGCTCCGCTCGTTCGAATAAAACGACTATTAAAATAAATTGACTAAAACCAAAAACGTCACACCACAAAAATAAATTAAAAAAATCTTACCAACCTCGGAGAATGCTCGGTAGGGTGGGTACACCCTGATGTTAAATAATGTTCATTCTTTGACTTTATCACAGTGAGAAACGGTGTTAGGTCCAACAACTCCAACGTAGCGTTGTACGGCACTAGAATAAGATAAGCAGAAAGTTTGCAACGCAGGCAAACCGACGGTACTCCTTTTATATTTACCTTGCCGGAACTATTTCGTTTGATGTGGTGGGTAAAGTAAAAAATGTTAAAAATTGTAGGTAAATACAAATTAAGGGAGGTTTACAAAAACAATATAACTATAGTACGTTTTTTTAAGATGTCGGTATTGTCTGTAGAATTCCTTAGTAAGATTCCGACATCTTAAAAAATACCACTATACATTGGGCATGATTTTACAGGAGATTAACAAGAGAAACTAAATTTCTCTTTAAATAATAATGATTAAGGTTTGATTTTCAGGGACAATAAAGATATATGGCCACAAAGTTAGGAATATCTCTTTATTTGTTCTAAGGATGTTTATTTTTCGGAAAAGATATGAAATAAACTGTGTCACTTATGCCATTTTTGTAAAATTATGGTTAGGTACGTTGCTATTGTGCAAAAAGAAACATTTTTTTTAGAGAAAGTTTCCGTTACATCTACTAAATTTCTTTATTTTAATTTAATATTTATTTTTTTATAATTCTTAATTCCTCTGTTTTTATCATCTCTTTTTAAGGACGTAGTACTATTTAGTAATTAGTTGCAGGAAATTTAAATGGTAATTTTTCGCCACACGGACCATTTTTTCACCTTTCGTAGCCCCTTTGGAAACGAACATGATGACATTAAAAATGTTAGATATGTTCTTTTAGTAAACATTCCTTAAAATGTCTGATGCTTAGGTATATATTTCTTCTTCGCCGTGTGCATGATTGTGGCGCCATCTTTTGTGCCAGGGTTCAGTCTTTTCTTTTTTTAAATTATGAATGGCGTATACATATAGTCCTTGCTTATATGAATTGCTGGTTGATTATGATTACGCTGATTCATTATTTTGGCAGTTGACTGAGTTGAGGTGACATAGGTGATGTCAAATATTTTTAAATTTGATATTGACAACTTATCATTATCACATTGTGCACTGCCATCGTACACGTTCCCCCGACCATGCACTTCGCACATAGCGAATACGAGAATTGACATGTTAACATTTTTCTACATAGGTAGCTTACCCCACGTAAGACAAACATTGGACCCGGGGTATGTCCTTAAACTACGTCCGGACTTGGGTATGTCCTTAAACTACGCCAAAAAGACAGGTATGGGCACTGCGAATTCTAAGTGTTGGTAGGGCCATGGTAGGGCACGTTCAGCGAATGTCATCTCGTTCAAATCTGGAGCAGAGCCCGACTGGGTAAGTAAGACTGAGTAAGGTGGAGGCACCTTACAGAAAACCACAGCCAAATAGCACTAGACCCTACTCATAGTGTTGTGTTCCTGCTGGTGAGTAAGGTTGCCAAAGAGCTCAAAGAGGACCCCGTGTGTTGACGATGAGGGACTTTCTTGTTCCTTTAGCCATCAACACAGTGAATCCTCCTTTTTGTAAAGGGTCGGCAACGCGCATGTGACTCCGTTGGAGTTGCAGGCGTCCACAGGTTACGATAGCTGCTTATCATCAGGCGGGCCGTATGCTTGTTTGCCATCGTCGTGGTATTAAAAAAACATACTTATAATTTTTTAGTCCCTGGACTCTGTGGGAAAGACAAACAATGGCATACCATAAAAGTTTTTGACTTACTTCGGTGTTTATCTTATCCCACCTCACCTTCCTTTTTATACCACGTCGGTGAAACACAAGCATACAGCCTGCTTCATTAAGTTAAGAATGTTTTTGTGGCCTTTTGGCCACTATAATTTATGAATGACTGACATGACTCCCAACGCCATTATTCATAAACTTCTCTCAAGCCTCAATTAGTTAATTTATGTTTTGTCCTTTTCCAACAAACACAACTGTCAAAGTGGAGGATAAGGACAGATAAGGATAAAATATAAATTAACTAATTGAAGTCTGAGAGACGTTTATAATTAAGGGGGTTTGTCTAATACATACGCGATGCTACAGTTGAAAAAACTAGTAGGTACACCCCTTTTTAGGGTTCCGTAACCAAATGGCAAAAAACGGAACCCTTATGGATTCGTCATGTCTGTCTGCCTGTCTGTCCGTCCGTATGTCACAGGCATTTTACTCGGAAACTATACGACGTATCTGAATTAAATTTATACATAAGGTGTATTTTGTATGCAGCTACGTAATTATGTAGTTAAATTTGAAAAAAAAAATATTTTTAGGGGGACGCTCCATACAGGTAACTAAATTTAAAAAAAAAATTAACCCAATATCAACATGTGACACATCAATAGATAGGTCTTTCAAAATAACATTGAGGTTTCTTTAACTATTTTGTGATTAAGTGAATATTTTCTGAAATAATCACTTCGAAAGTCACAAAAGTTGTGTAGCCTGTGAACTTACGTCCAAAAAATATGAAAAAATTTGAAGAGATGCGCCTTATCATATACTTTCTACGAAAATTGTTTTGAACATTATCGGTTCAGCCATTTTTGAGTTATCCCCAAAAAACTTCTTCCATAGGCATCAGATACGACCTTTTGGTATTAGTTTGGTTCTTATTCCATTGAAGGTACGGAACCCTCCTATGCGTGGTCCGACACGCACTTGGCCGGTTTTTTTAGGGTTCCGCAGTCAACTAGGAACCCTTATAGTTTCGCTATGTCTGTCCGTCCGTCCGTCCGTGGATAATCTCAGTGACCGTTAGCACTAGAAAGCTGAAATTTGGTACTAATTTGGTAAGCCGACAAAGTGGTAAAATAAAAAGTGGAAAAAAACTTTTTATTAGAAAGGTACCTCCCCTATACGTCAAGTGTGGAGTGATTCTTTTTTTATTTGAAAAAAAATTACAAAATGTCCTTTGTGGGCCCGTTTTTAGGGTTTTAGGGTTCTGTACTTAATATGTCAACTCAATGTAACAAATAGCCCATTTTTTTAACTCTTAAGTGGGGACACTTACTGTGTCGGACGGAAAACTACGGAACCCTACACTGAGCGTGGCCCGACACGCTCTTGGCCGGTTTTTTTCAGGAATCATATACTCTCGTCCCTCGCGATAACCACTTTCCTCTTCTTATACTGTATTTATTTACATAACCACATAATTTATGCACATATTTCATTCATTTCGGTATACCTAATACCTATATCGTATTGCCAAATATTACAAAATTTTATTCTTAAGTGGTCTGTTCCAATCGAAATCGATTGCAAAATATATTTGGGTGTCTTTGTGTAATAAATATTCAGGCAATAGATAACAAATTAAGCTGAAATATGTAGGAAATCTGTTAGTATTTCTATCTAATATATTTAGTTAGTAAGCAATATAAACTGATGCCTACGCCAATTCCTGGGATTAAGTTGCCGAGCGGACCCCAGGCTCAATATAGCCGTGGCAAAAAATCCGGGGATAGTTAATAAGTATTTTTACGTCACACCTGGCCATAATGTGAGTTTTACCGCTCGCTACGCTTACGGTAAAACTCGCATTATGGCCAGGTGGGGACGTAAAATTGTGTACTCACCACGGGCAGTAAAAAAGAAAGCCCTCTATCGCATATTTACAACCCTCGCCTGCGGCTCGGGTCCCAAATACCTGCGATTTCGGGCTTTCTTTTTTTTACAGCCCTAGGTAAGTAATGTACTATAAAACATAAAAGGCTTTATGGTCGATATTACACATTATTTCACGCCCAAATAATAAAATTACAATCGGTATGTTATCGTGTGCCGTGCCTGTAATCCGCTGAAATTACTGAAACTATAAAACTTGTTGTAATTTCCTTTACATGTGGTTCTAATTGAAATATTATTGGGTCACTTTAATTTCGAGGGTTGATTTACCAGCGGTTTTCGTCTTTATTCAGAGAAAATTATTTGGTTCATAATTTTTTTAACTATTGTTCAAGCTATTGCTGCCATAATAACGTAGTAATTAGCGTAAAGTATCAATAGATTAAACTTCTTTTTATTGCTTTCAAAATAACTGTTACCTATCATTAATGATGGAAATACTTAATTGGGTTTTAATATTTCCCAAGATTATTTTATATTTTTTTCATTTATTTGTAACAATCATACTTATATCTCCAAAATAATTTAACATAATTTTCTTTCAAATGCATAATTTAAATTTCAAGTCCGCAAATTGTCTCCGTGGTTGGTTAAAAGGGAGCTTGGATTAGAGGCGCCACGCGGATTAAGTCGGAACTACAGGACCTTTATGCGGGGACGTACATCTAATTATCGCAGATTTACATCAGGATTTACGGACACAGCATAAAGATTCTAACGGTACGAAAATATGTTAGTAAAAAATCCTTTATTATAGCAGAAACTTCTGAATCAATTTTGGTAATACTAATAACTATCGCTAGAAAACCTGCTTTGAAGCAAAAAAACGCATTCAAATTCGTTTGCCCGTTTAAGAGCTACGGTGCTACGGACAGACACACGTTAAAAAACCTAACTTATTCGCTCTGTGCGGAGTGCATGGTGGGGGTAACGTGAACGATCGCAGTGCACAATGTGACAAGAAATTAAACTACAAGGGGCTCTTGTCAATATCGTTGCAACATATTTGACATCACGTAAGTCACCTCAACTCGGTGAAATGTCAAAATAGTGAATCAGCCAGATACATTTCATATAAGCAAGGAGTCCAGCATAGCAGAGAGCCATTCATAAAAAAGAAAGAAAAACCCTGCCCAAGAGATGGCGCCGCAATCATGAACACAGCGAATAGCATCCCTATTTTTGCGTCGGGGGTAAAGCACGGTTATGTACATACCTAATGATTTGCCGAAATATTATGAGCATATTATGGAACCGTAGAAAACAAGCAACCGTAATGGTTGCTTGTTTTCTACGGTTCAGAGTAATTTATTCGTAGACTAACTTGTGCCCGCGGCTTCGTCATCCTTCGCAATTCGTAATCCACACCCTTTTACCCCCTTAAGAGATGATTTCGGCGATATAACTACTCTATGTCCCTGGGTATGGACATAGAGTACTCAAACTCAAACTATCTCCATAACAAATTTTATGAAAATAGATGTCATATACTTCAGAAAAAGTGACCAAACCCTCCGGTGTCCGAGGCCAGATTTGAACTGGCGTCTTCAGCTTTCGCGGCTGACGTCCTGACCACTAGACCACCCGGTCACCAAACACACAACACAACACACAACAACACACAACAAATTTTATATTAAAATCATATTTTATCGGTTGAGCACTCATTGATTCCCCGTACAAAGTTCCACGTCACTTTACCCCCCTTAAGGAATTATGCACGTACTATAATTTGTCGACTAACGTTATAACATAAAAACAAAACGAATATGAATATATATAATATAAAAAAAAACTAATATTACAGTAATCCATACTTAATATTATAAATGGGAAGTATGTGTGTTTGTTTGTCCGTCTTACACGGCAAAACGAGGCGACGAATTGACGTGATTTTTTAAGTGGAGATAGTTGAAGGGATGGAGAGTGACATAGACTACTTTTTGTCTCTTTCTAACCCCCCACTTCCCTAAAATGGGGGGTGGAAATTTGTATGGAGCATTCCGGGGGGCAATCAGGAAAGGGGAACCGTGTTACCCCGAATTTAACGCGAGCGAAGCCGCGGGCAAAAGCTCGTAAAACATTAAACAGACAACTGCGGCAACTGCTCATAGAGATGAGCTTCCGAAAATTCCAAATTTTTTAGTCTGCATTCATTATTCCGGCTCTTTGTCAAAAAAGTTTGCCCACCCCTGGCCCAGTGGATAGTGACCCCAAATACAAAGCAGGAGGTCCCGGCTTCAAATCAAATTCACTGATATTTCTTACTGAGTTAAAGATGTTTTCTATTTCTGTAAGATTGTCCTACAATATTTATTCATTTATTGGAATAAGATCAACTCAACTGTGTGCTCTGTCGAAGTTAATGGCGGCCGGATGTCCGGGGCCTAATTCAGCAATAATCCTCGTTGCCGCGCTAATTTGCATACGTCTGTCCGGCTTATCATGGCGTCGACATGGTCCTTCGACCCCGATAAACAGTCCTTTTAGAAGATCGAAATACCAATCCAGGTTAATATTGGGTTAGTGGTGACAAACAGCGGTATTTAAACTTTATAATCTCGATTTGTTATTTTGACAAAACTAGTAGCCCGTCTCGAACTGATAACTCGCAATTTACTTGCAAACGAGTTGACCAATATAAAAAGACCTTTATGAAGATCGTTTTTACGCTTTCTAGCTCAGTAAACCCCTTGATCGATTCTGCTCATATACGAACTCTTAAAGGCATCGAAATGCATGGACGTCCCAGTAGCCAGGTGGCAGTTCCGTTGTGTCCAAAGTTGTCTGTAAGAACTTCTTTTCGCTCGTTCGAAAATTAACATCTAGGTACAAAAGTTGTAATTATGACAACCAATTAATAATGTTACACGTTTGACAAATCATGCGATTTGTCGATGCCGACGTAATGTAATATTATATAGGTATTTATTAGATAGTCAATTGTGTCAGTACTCAGAAAAGGTCCCATTTTGTCAATATTGAGTAATTAGTACACAATGTGCGCTATCTTTTAGTGAAGGAATGGAGTCTCTAATGTGTACCAACATAGTGGGACCTTGTACTGATCTTGTCCACAATAAAATTGAAAACGAAGAATGGGCTTAATAAGCCAATCACTTTCTATTTATGACATTTAACAAGGTTTAGAATAGGCCCTTATAATATAAGTTATCACTTTTAAGACAGATCTAATCCTGTTTTATCAAATTTAAATAAACGAATAACAAATTATCATTTTCGAATAAACCTCAAGTGAAAGTCTGTCACTTTAAAACATGAATGACTTAAAATAGTTCAAATTGCAAACGTTAGTGATCTCACCCTCGTGATAACACGCTCAATGTTCAAAAGAAATAGAAAAATAGCATTTAAGTAGGTACTATATAACAAAACCCTTTCACTTCAAGTTTCAATGCGCTTATAACGCCGTAGCACTTTGTCGTAATAACGTGTCTGAGGATTCGTGCGACGTTTACATGACGTTAAAGCGACAGTACGTAATGTGTCCTTTTAGTGCTGTAAGTACTTCGATTTCACTTTCAAACGAGTAGGTAGGTACTTTTTCATTGAAAATTATCAGTTGTCACCATTGAGTTATATAGTAGAGGGGTGCCGTTTAACAACATAACAACTTTTGATATACTAATATTGATTAAGGGTATAACAACTAACGTATTATAACCGGCATTCGGTATAACAGACAGTCGATATATCAATTTTCAACCTAACACCTAGAATAACCTACCTACACCTACACCTAGTACAGTCGCCATCAAATATATAGCAGCCAGGGTACTCAAAAATATCTGAACACGCACTTTATCAGCTTGACAATAGAGGCGTTGTTCAGATATTTGTGACCACCTTGGCCGCTCCGCTATACATGATGGTGACTGTACAATACATATTTTCATAATACAAATCTGATACAAAATTCAATGGGTATTAGGTATTTCCTGCAAGTATAATTCTAGAGATATAATTTTTGAAATTAGATTTTTTCTATGTATATATCTATTATATATATCTTCGCCTAGTAACCACAACACAAGCCTTATTGAGCTTATTGTGAGACTAGGTTGATTTTTGTAAGATTGTAGGTATTTATTTTTATAAAATAACACAATTTATTTTTACAAAATATTAGAAAGTACTTGCTATTATAAAGTCTTATTACTATACTATTTCCACAAATAATTACACACAGTAACCAGTCATAATAGTTATTTAATTCTAGGAGCACCGTAATTGACGTGAAACCTTAGCGTGGACATGACGTGGACTCTAGAGAGAGTCCACGAGAGCCTAGAGAGACAGTTATTGAAATGTTAAAAACGCCTCTTAAATAGTAATAGCAAACTTTCATACTGAGGACAGTTCTAACCATCGACATAATCATATAATATCAAGACGAGTAAAGTCAAACAACGCTCATATGAAAACACAACCCGTTTTCAGGTTTACAAAACTAAAATGTCTTATGTCTTGTTAACAAATAATACCTTAGAGAATTCAACCAACTGGAGGGGCCATGTCTGTCATTTTCTATACAAAAATGTCTGCCGATTTTTGCGGGGGAGGGGAACGTCAAATGTATGGTAACGTACAAATAGCCACGTCAGATAAATGCCAGACCATACAATAAATATGACCACTGGTCATATGTTTTCGGCAGAGGGGAACAGCAAAATACGATTATTCTATTCTCTAAGTAAAATGCGATTATTATCGGCGTCCAGATTATATATGATCCGTGCTTGGCACCATGTTGGCAGACACCAGCTGTGTGCAGACTGCGCTACTTCCGACATTCGATGAAAGCGGGCCTATTCTAACCCTTATTAAAAATTTAACACGGGGACTGAAATGAAATAAAGGTAATTTAACCCGATTGCTGAAGGAGTCCTGTTTTCGAAAATTATGTATTACATAAATCAAATCGCCTAAAGTATAGAAACAAACCAAAATATTTATCAAAACAATTTGATTTCTGCTTCAGTTGTATTGACGGCAGCGCCATCTCTCTCGCTTTCTATGAACTCCTAAGTAGTTCGGATTGGAGGTATGAACTCATAATGGTTTACCTTAGATGATTGGCTAAATGCGCCTTAGCATTTACAATGATTGCATATACACGGGAAAATTCGATTCGATCCCAGCCCTGAGCACCGGAGGCCCAGATCACTTTTTCCTTTGTATATGATATCTACATATATACGTTTATATGAACGAGCTTTATATTACAAAAAAATATAAATCAACTAGCTTTTGCCCGCGGCTTCGCTCGCGTCAAATTCGGGGTAACACGGTTCCCCTTTCCTGATTGTCCCCCGGAATGCTCCATACAAATTTCCACCCCCCATTTTAGGGAAGTGGGGGGTTAGAAAGAGACAAAAAGTAGCCTATGTCACTCTCCATCCCTTCAACTATCTCCACTTAAAAAATCACGTCAATACAGCGCCCCGTTTTGCCGTGAAAGACGGACAAACAAACACACACATACACTTTCCCATTTATAATATTAGTATGGATGATAATCAGGCAAAACTTTTGTTATGTAGTTCGGAGATGCATTATCTACATTTTACTTCAATTTTATTAATGGTAATTAATTATCTAGTATTTCTAAACTTTACAAAAACTTTGCAATAGGCCGAAATCTCTTTTTTTGGAAATAGTTTTAACTTAAGAAAACTCTTCTTTTCTTCTTGTCTTATTCTTTTCTTCTTCTTTTTTCTTTTTTCTTCTTTTTTTTCGTTTCTTCTTTTTTTATACTAAGTACTTTTTTTAAATAATCTATAACAATTCATAAAAAAAATGGACTATTAATTAAGTGGTGAAGCATGATGTGAATATTTAATCACCAATTTCACAACAAAAATATGTGAAATCATTGAATTTGTATACAATGCAATGTTTGTTTTCATACTTCGGACTTGGGGTGTACCTATGTAATTATATTCGGAGTCAATAGAAAAGCAGAATAATGTAAACAAACCCATATAAGTACCACCATTACCCATATTCCACCTTCGCAATCACGAACTTAAAAAGAACAACCATGTACCGTATTCTAATTTTCTCAAACGTAACTTCAACACACTACCAATATTAAAGTTGTATTGTTGTTGCATCGGCATAATTTTCAAGCAAATTCTGATAATTCTGATTCAGACGTTTCGGCGATATGCTGCGTAGCTAATACATTGGAGTTATATTAAAGTTGTATCGTGTCATGACGTGTTTTAAAGTTAGAATACGGCCCCATGGTTACATTGTAAATTTATACACATTAACTTGTTATTTAAATTCATTTTTGTCAAAAAATCCGTTAATTACTTGTATTTCAGTGAATAGGTACCATTTTCTTTAATAATGTTTTGTCAGGTGTCAAATATTTTTTTCCTAAAAATGCAGTTGTCAGTCAGCCATATTTGTTTACCTTATTTAGTTTTTCTGTTTACCTTTAATTTAAGTATGCATGTCTTTTTTTCGGATTACGATATGCGAGGTGTCATTAGATAAAGGGAATAAAAAGGATTACAAGTAAAGACAGGTTGGCGTTTGACACTATAGTCTGACAAACCAATTTTTTCAGTACCAGTTACCCATAGATGAATATGTATAGAACTGCAGTTACCGGCGAAGTAGCTGGCGCGCTGCCGTCCCGGAAGGCCGCTCATGAAAATGATCATCGTAAATTGATCGAAACATGACAAGCAAAAATCGCCCTAAATTAAGTGAGTAACCCGTTATAAATATTTTAAATATTGTTAATCGCGAGAGATTTATACCAGTTTTATTTTTCCAGTACCAGTAATAATACTGGTACTAGGTACTAGGTACTTTTTTTTAATTATAAAGCTAAGATATCAAAGATAATCAAAGAAAGTATCATTTTCTTTTAAGTAAGGAACTTACCGGCAAAACTATAGGTATGTATACTTGAAAATATATAAATTCGTTTAAATGGTGCCCAAAAAATATGCCGAATCGATTCGATAGGAACTCGACAATATTTTCGACTCACATACGAAATAACCCCGGAAACGCGAACAGTAGTTCAAAATGCAGTGTTGCTAGATTTCAGCGCTTAATTCCGGGGTGAAATAACAATCGCTTGACGAGTACAAAGCCTTGCATAAAATAAACGGTAGTGTCTTACTAATAAAATTAGTAACAAGAAGTTTTCTGTAAAACAGGACCCTATGTTGCTTGCCAAGACGGTCAAATAATTATAGGTAAAATAATAATACTGTTTTATCAGTTATGGGCCGCGATTCGAAAAATAAACACACACCTGGACAGACACAGGTCCAACCCAACTCAACTCAACGCTATAACGACATTGACATTTGCTATTCGAACAGATTTTCATTCAACATTGGTCTCACATTGGTCTCACATTGGTCACACATTATGAGACCAATGTTGAATGAAAATCTGTTCGAATACCAAATGTCAATGTCGTTATAGCGTTGAGTTGAGTTGGGTTGGAGCTGTGTCTGTCCAGTGTGTGTGTTTATTTTTCGAATCGCGGCCATGACTAACCTAGTCGCTAGGGATTATTTTTTATATATAGTTGATTATTACGTAGCCGCGATGAGAACAGGATTAGACTTGACAAATACACCTACGTCAAAATTTATATGGATTGACAGCTAACTCAATCCTATTCTAATAGCGGTTCAGTAATATCGATTGATCGATCAGTTGACTTCAATCTATTTTTTGTTAAGCGCCTTTAATCACGCAACTCCGTTTGACAGGCTAGGAAATTGTCAAGCCTACGTGCTTGTAAAGCACGTTTGATCATCAACACAGCGCTCTATGCGGTCTTCACATTGAATGCGAATTTGACATATACGCATGACACTGTCTCGCTTACACAATGCAAAGTGTACAGCCTGAGTGGCGGCGCGAAGAGCTTTGTGCAACTTTTCCTAGGGATTTGAGGAGCGTGCAATGAGACCACTCCCATAACTACCATTTTATTTGGTAACCACATGAACGCGTCGCCTGTCGCGGCAGTCATCACCGTCGCTCAAAAGGCCAATTTAGACCGGGGCGTGTTCTAACTTTAAAACAGGACGCGTTGAAACGATCCCCCCCCCCTCCCCCCTCAACAATATTAATTTATATTTAAATATTTATTTATTTACCTTACCTAAATTACCCCATTCGTTTGTTACATTCTGACGGCTTACACTTAAACTAAATTTTGGCCTGGATGTGATCGTTAGCAGCTAGGACCCGCGTTTGTAGTAACCCTAAGACCTTTTCAGAGGAGTCGCTGGTATTATCGTTGAAACGAAACAAAGGATAAGGTTTTAAAATCTTTATTTCCTGTAAAAGTACACAATAAAATAATTAATTTACATCAACATTTTACACTGTATATATTCAAACGATAAGTATTTTTAAGTCGGATTTTGAGCAGAGAAGATTGAAAGCAAGAATGAGAAGCTGATTGAAGATCACTAGATCTGTAAAGGATAAGTATACGTTGTAATTTTTCATAGAATAGTAACTTGACCTCCAAGAAATCTAAACAAAATACTTCAAAGACTCCGAACCAAACCTTGCATCAGACATAAAATAAATATGTTTTTTTTTACTACTCTCCTACCCCCTAGGATACGTTGGCGGTTGATGCATACAGTCTGTACAACCTTTTCCGAAAGGTTGTATTTTATATAAATTGTTTTAATTGAAATAACTATTATGACCTAGCTATAGGATTTGTTTGAGCAAATAGTTAGAAAACCATCCTAACCAGCTAAAGTGTGATATTCTTGTATCTACATAGACTGTACTACACTAGGATGGAGTTTGCCAACTCTAAATATTTTACCTTCCTAGCTAACCTAATCGATAAGCTACCGTCACATCGTAACCTACAGTATCTAAGGGAAGAGTGACCAGAAACCCTTAGATGTGTCCTAAACAAACTCTTTTTTTTATGTATTTTAATTTAAACTAAAACGAAACTACGTGTGGCAGTATCTCACTAAGATATTAGGAATATGATGACAAAGGCCAGATAAATAATCATTTAATAATTTACTAACTGAATTATCCATTCAAGTACATAGCCCTTAATGAGTTCATGAGTCTCAAGCGTGCTCCGCCTACTTGAAAACTCTAACCCCTACTCGGTTGTTGTCCCATCAAAACCACCCCCGAACAGAGAATTGTCAGTTTTCATTCAAATAAGGTACAAAATTATATTTCTAAGGCCTTCCTCATCTCAACTTCATATTCATACAAGAAAATAGTAATCATTATTTTAAGTTTAAATAGCTATGAAGATAAAGGCTTGATTTGATATAAGATAGCAAACAATAACTGAAGCATTCCAGTTCAAGCTTTAGATTAGTACGTGAGTAACAAGCTTGCTCAGCCTACTTGTAAACTCTCAACCATTGCTCAGCCTGGGTTGATGTACCTCCAAAACCAAACTAAAACACAAAATTAGAACAGTTTTTCGTTCTAGTAAAGGTAAAATTTCTATTACCAACGCCTCTTTCATCACAACTTCGAAATCATTCAAGAAATCAAATACGTAAATATTTCATATCATTTTAGTAATAGGTATTAGAAGTAAATATGATTCAACTCAAAAGTTTTCTTGTAACTGGATAAATACACATTATTCCATGTCCAATGCTCATTTCCACTCAGAAACAAATAACATCTTCCACTCAGATATCATAAAATCATGTGAGTATGTTCTACCGTTAAAGTAAATTATTCTTAAAATAATTCATTCGCATAGCCACACAACAAAATACACATGTAAAACGGTTATTTCAAATAGACAAAGCGTAGAGATTGCATATAATACCTTTTAAATTAATATTTTCTTACCCAAATCCTTAGATAAACCTATTCAAAATGTCATATTAAAACTTATATTAATTAATAAAGTGATCTATGGTTCTCATACCAAACCGAAGTCTTGAATCTGCTTGCACGCAGCCTCGAATACCCGGAGACTCGTAGCTCTGCCGCAGAACAGCAACGGACAGCCGCAGTACTGTCGCTCAGCTCCGAAGGCAGCCGATGTGACGCTTAGAAGACGCCTGCAGCTCAGCTTCCACCGACGGCTTGAACCCGTAGAGTTTCCTTCTTCAAGACGGCTTCTGTCTTCTATCTTCGGATCCTGGCTTCGTTCTTCGGTCTTCAGCTCCAGTCCTCCGCTCCCGTTCCAGGCCTCTGCTTCGAATCTGGTCCAGGCTTCGGTCCACTTCTTAGCTCCCGGTCCAGCCCTCGGTCCACTGCTTCGCTCCCGGTCCAGGCTTCAGTCTTCAGGTCCTTTTCTTCTTCTTGGGAGTTGTTTCCTTTTCCGAGGTTGTTTCCTGAATGATCCTGGTCTAATTACCTGCTCGCCTTATATACTCTTCATTTTCGGTATCATTATGCAGATTGATGCTCTTTTGTCATTTTCGTCGACGAATCTGACGAAAAGAATCATAGACTACCACAGACGGCCTGGCTAAAGAATCCTTGATACGAATTGTATCCTTATTGTCATTCTACTACATACTTCCATAAGGTTCAATTTACTTTGCGATGGACTTTGCTTTGATAATTTTAGCAATCTCTTATGTTAATAATATTGAATAAAAATTTACCAAAATTTTACATAAATCTATGATACTTGTATGCAAATTAATGTAAAACTGATCATCAAGCACAATTCTTGACAATTTAAACTTGAAATAAGCTCATTTTAGATCAAAATATTGTCAAAGATAAATACTCTATTTCTCTAATTTTCAGTCATTTTTGCTATAAAACTCAATCAAATTTCATTGTAAATAATTTGAATATTGTTCTTTGAAAAGATTTTCGTTCAAAGTTTCCTATTAGTCATATTACCAATCTATTTTAGTTTCTAACCTAAAAATATATTAACATTTTTTTTACTACATTTGTATGAAAAATTCCCTATATTTAAAGGAAAATAGGTCCTGTAAAAACACATAACAACTAATATCAATAGTCTAACATCCATATTAAACATTTGTTTAACATGAAGCACTACTTTTAATGTTCAATTTTCATGATTTTCCCTATAAAAAGGTGAAATAACCTCATACAATACATTGACTCTTGTTTATAATATTATTCTTTAACAATAAAACAAAGTTCCAACTATTCCATTCATGATTTGATTAATGTATGTAGTAGATTACGATTTGGATTTCTTATAATAACATGATTTACATAAATTATGAGTTTTGTTCAGTAAAACACCAGTAATTCATATATCTTATTTCGTTGTCTTTACAATTTTCTTCTTAATATCCTTATTTAACTAAAATAAAACTCCGATGTGAGTTTACAGCTTCATATCTGCATCAAATGGACTTCAAAACAAAGGAACCTTCCACCAAAATAATATTGTATAGCTTCCCAAAGGACAATTCTCCAATAAAGCGAAATCGGAGATACGGCGTTTCGCTACAGCGTTTAGACACGATATACTCGTAACTTCGTTACAACTCCAATGCAACTACGCAATACAGCTAGTAGTGCCTAAACGTCTAAATCAGAAAAATCTGAATTTGCTTGAATATTATTCCGATTGAACTCCAATACAACTTCATGTGGTTGATTATATGTTGTGTGCTTTTTTAATTATTTTTTAATTAACAATTCAAAACAGTTAACAATTTTATGTTACTCGCTTTGCTGCGATAACTTGCTGCAGTTTGTTGGCGAGACCGCGCTTATTTTAACTAGTGCTAAGTACCTATGAAGTATGAACTACATTTATCATCTAAATACGAACTTGCACACTAAACATGACAATGCCTGAACATTTAAGTGCCATAACAATAGTTTTTTTTACTGCTGGAGATAAGTTTGAAATTAATTGTATTTTTAATGTATTGTTTATGTATTTTAAAATAACTATACCTTTAGTCTTGCTCAAATTTAGATGTCAGGTTAAGTTAGTTGACCAGAGACCTTGACTCCCTCGCGTGCGCAACCAGAACGCTCCCGGCTATTTTATCGCCAGATAAAATGAAAATTTTGTTTTTTTAAAGGAGATCAGTTGCTGTGAAATTTTCACAGTTTGAGATTCAAATTGTTAATCCGTGTTAGCCGAGTCTATTTGTTTAGTGTTATGTTGTTCGTATTGGTTGTTTCTTTATCTGATGTTTACATTTACGATTTCATTTGTTTGTCTATAATTAATATGATTGTGCGGAGTGTGTTCTAGACCGGTTCATTCAGATTTTATTTTGTACACCTACAGTGTGTTGCTAGTATGTGAGCTTTCCTTCATTAAGTATCGTAACACAGTTCCTGGGGCCGTTTTCTAACTTTAAACCACGTATACACGATCCGACTTCAATACAACTCCAATGCATTAACTACGCAATGCAGTTAGCGCCTAAACGTCAGAATCAGAAATATCAGAATTTGCTTGAAAATTGTTCCGATGCAACTCCAACACAACTTCAATATCGGTGGACTATTTGTTGTGTGTTGGATGTATGTTTGAGATAGATTATGTCTTTAATGTATTGTTTATGTATTTTAAAAAGTGGAATACGGCACCTGAACTTATTATTGATTGCCTAACCTAAAAAAGCCAAGCACTCGCCAACATATTACCTAGTAGGCACCAAACTCCCATATTAACAACTAGAAGTGTTATTTAAAGGCATACACTTATTTAGAACGCCTCGAAAGAAAACCGCAAACAAAAGTTTCACATAATATTAGAATTATTAAGTGTGGATTTACTTATTCCCCTATCCTGAATTTGACAGGTTAGCAACACATACATAGATACAGTCATCTTAAAGATAATAAATAACCTACCTACTCCAATGGTACTTATCAACAGTTGGCAGCAGCATGACCCTTGTCATATTTTGGGCAAGTTTTTTAGTGGCTAATGATATAATTTTCCTGTTTTGTTAGTCTTATCAATTTAGTACCTATTAGTTCCAATGTCTAAACCGGCGCTATACTTTAATTAAGTTGCGATATGTGCTCACACTATTTTTCCGTTTGTTTATTCATTTTGATTTGATTCTAGATCAATTTCTCCTAGTGTTTTTTACTTTGACGTCCGAAACATTATTTTTTACATAGTATTTTTTCTAATTTCTGAAAACAGGCTTTCAAATCTCACATATGTATGTATAATATTAAAAAGCTGTTCCAACTACTATCTAAAAAATATAATCGAAGATATAATGCGATTACCCAAACCTTGCGATTCTTCATTTTCACACAAAAGTTAAATGTTCCAATCATAAAAAGGAATAAATCATCCAGTGACACTGCTAATCAGATGCCATTAACGGCGAGGCTTTTAAACTAGTCGTCGATCAGAAGGCCGGAAAAGTCATATCCGACGGGAAATCAAAAAGGCTACCAGCTATCAGCTTACCTACAGTGACTTCGCTTGAAGTACAAGAAAAACTACACAATGTGTTGAAGGTGGACTGTAATGTTTTATGCGAATCACTAATCTAAAGTGGCAGTGGGCGGCTCATTGCACGTAGAACCGATGGCCGTTGGGACGGAAAGGTTTTCGAGTGGCGACTACAAACCGGAAGGCGCAGCGTGGGTAGACCCCCCAAGGTAAAGTCGCGGGAGTCCGCTGGATGCGGGTGCCGGTCATTGTGGCACTCTTAATTGTTAAAGAAGACCGCTATTTTTTTAAAGACCTATTCAACAATCCCCAAAACGTAAGGGTTGAAGTGAACCCCCTCCCCCCCTAACTTCATGTGTACGGGAGGTACCCTGAAAATAATATTTTTTCAGATTTTATTTTATCACTTTGTCGGCGTGGTTAAAACACATACTCATACGAAATTTCAGTTTTATAGTAGTAAACCGTTATAGATAAGATAAGTAAATATTAGTATTAAGTAGGTACTTAGGTACATCATTTTCCGCACATAAAATATTTTTTTGTAAGTGGAATCTACGTTTTAATTGTTTGTTCGTAATCTTTGATTTAAGCCCTTTATTTTAGGCCCTGCCTATATTTCCAAAGGTAACTTCATGGAATGTATGTAACCAATTAATTCCCAATCTGTACTTACCTTATCTATGCAAGCTCCCACACTAGATGGAAGCCAGGCAGAACATGAAACGTTAGAGAATAACAAATGCACGCAGTCGCGGCCGGCTGGTAGGCGATTAATAAACTCGCGCGCATGTGCGTATTTAGTTTCTGCAAAGTGTTCCTTGCCACTTTGATATCTGTCATTAAGAACGTGTAAACTATGCCCAATAGTGGCAACAACACCATCATAAAGGCATTTTGTGCTGCTGGGGGAGGCCTATGTTCAGCAGTGGACGTATTTCGGCTGATATGATGATGATGATGACTGTTTTATGTCACTTAAGCTTCAGACGTATAAGTAGGGACTCAGTGATTATGATTAAGTATATTCAATAAGAAATAGCAAAGCCTGGGGTTGTGTTGTAGGCAAGCGTCCATGTTCTGTGGTATCATTTACCATCAATCGGGTTACTTGTTTGCCACCATTATCAAATTGTATAAAAACGCACAGCACAGCGAGTGTCATCTCGCTCAAATCCGGAGCAGAGCCCGACTGGGGAAGTACCTTCACCTTACAGAAAACCACAGCCAAATGGCACTAGACCCTACTTATAGTGTGTGTTCCTGCTGGTGTGTAAGGTTGCCAAAGAGCTCGAAGAGGACCCGGTGTGTTGACCATGAGGGACCCTTCTGTTCCTTTAGCCGTCAATACAGTGAATCCTCCTTTTTGTAAAGGGTCGGCAACGCGCATTTGACACCTCTAGAATTGAAGGCATCCATTGGCAACGGTAGCTGCTTACTATCAGGCGGGACGTATGCTTGTTTGCCTCCGTCGTAGTATAAAAAAATACGGAAAGGGAAGCGAGAGTGGCGATACCTTGAGTTATCGGATACATGGGCAGGAAATATGACCCGTCAGCGTTTTTGTTAGCGGTAATGGGACTAATGGGTCAAACAACAAACCTATTCTTATATTTTTCAACACACCTGCTTGTAACGAGGTTCTTATTCCACCGCTTTTATGCTCATAATCCTAGATATTAAACACGCGTGCATTTCACAATAATTATCGAACTTGTATTGTTTATTGGGTACACAAAATTATCGAACTAGTGCAATAATTTAATAATCCGATGAAGTGACGTTTGTACCCTAGTACCAAGTTGTATGTACGCAGACGACGCTTTGTAATTTAGTCGGGTATTACCTTTACTTTTTTTTTAACTCTTTAGGAGTTTGCATTCTAAAAAACTAAAAAAAAGTAAATATATTAAAAATATACACATTTACGATAGAATACAAATTATACAATCCTGACTGTGAAAAAGAATCATTTCAACTTATTATATTACTCGTAATACACAATAAATAATGTTTTAAACACGAATTGTCTGTTGCTTTTTGGAATAATACGTCCGCGCCTTGCCTCAAGCTGCACGCACTACCAAAATAGAAAATTGCGCGCCATTTATAAGTTAACCTCAAATCATTGTTTATTTGTTAGATTTTTCTCGTTGAGTTTTATTAATTTAAACAAATTATATTTGTTTAAATTAGGTTGTCTGGAAGAGATCGCTTTTTGCGATAATACCGCCAATTGTTTTACCTCTGATTATTCTGTTTGTAACTTGTATTTTATGTGTTTCTTTATTTTGAGGTGTGCAATAATAGTAGTTTATGCAACTGATACATAATGAGGGGCCTTAAAACACGAGTGGGGTTTAATGAAACTAGCGCAGCGAGTTTCATTATAGGATCACACGAGTGTTTTAAGGCCTAATTATGTACAGTTGCATACATTACTTTATCTACACACATATTGCAAGTACTCAAAGATGGGTTCAGAAGCCGAAGGCAATTGACCTGCATTACTAGGTAGATAGATACAAGTGCTGAAACATAAGCATAAACACATAAGCTTAATAAAAATAAATAAATTAGAACTGATAAGGAAAGTACATTTATTTATTATAATATAGTTAATAGTAAACATTTACATTTTCGCAATTAAAAATGTTTCGACAAACAATAACTGACAAGTTGATAACAGAAATGGCGGCCGAACAAACTTCTGTTTCGAGTTTTTTTTTAATATTAGCCAACAAACGAAGTCCTTATTCTCATATCATCCGAGATCAAAATGTCGTGCGGTTTATGTCAAAAAATATATTGTACTGACGTTTCGTATCGACAACATTTTAAAATCTATGGATACTAGAATAGAAACCCATTGAAATTGTGTTGCTTTTGACAGCTGTTCCAAATTAACTCATAACTTAACAATATTTGAGCATGTAAAGTTAAAATTACATTACTGCCACAGATAAGAAACTTATCATAGTGAAATCGTTTGTTGTAATGCTGATCATTGCCTACGGTTTTTGAACGCATTTTAGAGGACTTACAATACGAGTGTAGATAAAGAGTATTTATGTTATGTTATGTTATGTTTATATTTTAAGTGAATAAGAAGACAACTTTAGCGTTAATTTAACCTCTGGATATATTTCAAAGTTGTGATACATATTAGTAAAATGTTATCATAAAAATCTAGTGAGCAATACGTAAGAAAAACATACTATAATTTATTGCACAATAAATGTGAAGTTAATTTTATGAAATGATTTGAAAAAGAGTTCCAGATAGTCAATAACGTCACAAAAAGGTAAGTTAAATTTAATTATCTTAGTTATTGATTACACTATTCTGTTATTTCCTCGCAAGTGTGTTGAAAAACGTCGTATGTATGATACGCGTGTGCTTGCTCATTACATAGCTCAGCTTTCTTAGCGCACTCACGTGCGTTCGTGCGCACAATATCGCTTCGTATGTAATGATCAACTTAGCACACTTGTATCATAATGTACTATTGTGTGTTCGAACCTCAATCCATATCTTATATCATCATTTATACAATATAACATAAGCAGAGATTAATTAAAATGCTAATAATTAGTGTTATAATTAGGCAAACAATATTATTAAATAATTATTCTAAATTATAATAAGAAAATTAATCATGAAGTCAAATACAAATACATGTTTTTTTAATTACATTAGGTATATCATTCTTAATTATTCAATTCAATGTCAATCAGGTACTTCTTCAGTGCAGCATAAAACTAAGAGTTTGTTAAGGTCCTAATCCTACATGGTAAGGCATTGTAAATTTGGGCAGCAACAAATCTAGTGCATCCTTTGTACGCACTTGTTTCTGCACTGGGAGCGCGGACATCAAGAGCGAATATCTTGTTCAATGTTCAGTCTATTGCTATAAAGTCCGTTTTTGCTACCTTTAAGCTGTAACAAAATCAAACTTCTATGTCAACGCAATAGGTGAACTTATATACCTACAGGTTTGTACGGAACCCTCGGTGCGCGAGTCCGACTCGCACTTGGCCGGTTTTTTTCCATTCCTGCTTGCTATCAATGTATATTCCTAAAAAGATCCTGTCTTCAACAAACGATTTCGTATAGACACTGTCAATCCATGTCTTATATCATCCTTGTATTGTATGCATGTTAGTTAAAATAGTTATAAGTATGTAGCTACACCCTACGGGTAAAATTGTATGTAATAATTTATGGCTAAATAAATAAATGAAAATAAAAACCTACATCAAATAAAAAAATACCTCTTAGTAACTGTTGTCATGGGCGCGAGGACATTAAAATCCGCATTAAGGGGTTCAACACGTTTTTTATCGATTTTTGACCAGTTTTGATGCGATATTCCAACATTTTCACTAAAAAGCAAACGCCTATCGGTTCTTGAATCTTTTATCTCCATTCTGTAGAGCCGGATTTTGAAATCAATGAGCATTCTTTTTTTATGATTTTTTAAAATATGGTCTAAAAATACACTTATCTATATTCGAATGTTGTAAATAATCTTACATATACGAATTCTACATATTAGGGTTTCACTTCGTCGTCTCTTAAAACTGCAGGGAGGTTTTAATTTTAAACTAATTAACACAAAAGTTATGACCAGAGAGTTAAGAAGAAGAGAGATATATTGTTTAAGGCCGTCCCTGATAATAATATGATAAGCTATATAAATCATTAGAAAAATAAGGAGTTCAGATCGAAGGTCATTGACGCCAGGGAGCCCTATAAGTTTTGAAAATTATTCTTCTAGTTACAACCCTGAATCTTTTTGGTATCGTTTGGCTTTATACAATCTGCGCATACGCATTGCTGGTCTGAGCGTCCAACGTTTTAGTGACATTGTTTGTCAGAATAACACGGGTTTATCATTCAATCCACACATTGTCAAGTCCAAATCCGTAACAAGTCATGATTTAAATGTTTGAATACAGCTTCACGTTCCAGTGCTTACACAAATACTGATTGTTGCACTCCTGGAACGCGTTTGCACGTGATTATCCATCCGGAAGCTCAATGTAGCCCCATTACTAAATCGGTTGCGAAGTATTAGACAACAGCATTCTAAAGAAAATTGCTGATAGATTTGACTGTCCGATCTTTTATTTTTATTTTATTTTAAACCTATGGCGTATTTTACATTGTAGGTATGTTATCGTTAGTCTATACTATTATAAATCGACATCCAGGTCGCACAGCCAGTCGACCGCGTCTGATATTAAGTTAGTATAGAGGTCCTTCGGGTCGCCCTGATAACGTCGTTTTGGGCAGCGCTCCACGATGTGCTGAGTAGTTTGGTCTTCAAGGCCGCAGTCACACATCGGGCTTTTGCTCCATCCCCATTTGTGCCACATGTACTTGCACCTGCCGTGACCCGTACGGATTCTGATGAGAATAATATAATTACGCTACACTCGCACAAAAATTGGTGTATGTGTATACATAGTGTTTTTTCAATAGCTAGCCATATTGTGAGAGGTAATTAGGTAAGTCATACTGAACAATTTTTTCTATAGGACCAACCACGAAATCCCAAAAAAAAACTTTGGTCTCCCCATAAAAAACGTCGACGTCTGATCGGCCGAAATGTATTAAATAACCAAAAAAAATTAGTAAAACTTGTCCCATAGTAAAAGTGGATTAGTACGGCCTACCAAATCTCCTCGCACAATATGGCTAGTTATTGAAAAAACACTCTGTATATTAATAGATTGCATGTGTTTTATTTGCTTTAATTGCAAGGGTACATTCCATAAGTATTTTTTTTTTTTAATGAAATAGGAGGCAAACGAGCAGACGAATCGCCTGATGGTAAGCAATTAACGCCGCCCATGGACGCCCGCTACACCAGAGGGGTCACAAGCGCGTTGCCGGCCTTTAAGATGGGAATACGCTCTTTTCTTGAAGGTTTGAAGGTCGTATCGGTCCGGAAATACCGCAGACGACAGTTCATTCCACAGTTTTGTTGTGCGAGGCAGGAAGTTTCTCGAGAAACGCACAGTTGAGGACTGCCAACCATCTAAGTGGTGATGATGGTAATGCTGTCGCGTAGGACGATGGCGGAAAGAGGCGGCAGGGATTAATCCGAACAATTCCTCGGATCACTCTCCGTGATAGAGGCAAATAGTATATTTCTCAAAGACAACAGTGTCCTCCAGCTCCAGTTCTGAAATGATCTATAATTAATTTTATGTTTATGATTGTGTAAACATCCATGAAGACGCCAGAAAACCAGACCAGGTCCCCGGAAGACGCTGGATGCAGGCCGCTTCCAACCGGTACGTGTGGATGTCCAAGGGGGAGGCCTATGTTCAGCAGTGGACGTCTTATGGCTGAGATGATGATGAAACATCCATGAAATTATTTTGTACTCTGAGACACTGCAATAAATGATACACCTGTGTGTAATACGTCAATAAAATATGCTTCCTTTGTATCTCGGAGTATTAATGTTCGAAAAATGTTAAAGGACAATCTTACACAAACCGACCTAGTCCCACAGTAAGCTCAATAAGGCTTATGTTGTAGGTACTAGACTACGATATATATAATAGATAAATACTTAAATGCATAGAATACATCCATAACTCAGGTACAAATATCTGTGATAAACACACAAATAAATGCCCTGACCAGGATTCGAACCCGGGACCTCTTGCTTCGTAGGCAGTGTCACTACCAACTGGACTAGGAGGCCGTTGACGTTGGGAGGATATGTCATAATTTTCAATTGTTTGGTTAAGATAATCATAAAACATATGCCAACGCCCTAGTTTCATCAGTGCCCGATACAACAATAGCATGAAAAAAAACAACGGGGTGCACTCCGGGAGTGCCGGCAGAAGTGAAAACTTGAATATTAACGTTGTGCATTTTTGATATTTTGGAAGGTTTAGGGAATAATTTTGCACGAATTGCTTTAATTATCAGTATAAAATTACTATCATTTATACTGTGGTAAAATAATTCATTTATTGCGCCATCGTACACAAACATGACAATTTATATTATCTACATTAAAAATTTAACACTTCAGAACTATTACAATTACTAGAGAAAACCCGGTTTCGCTCGGGTAAAATATATAGAGCCTACAACGAAACACTGCCAAATTAATGTAATTATTATATATGCTTTACATAATACTAAAGCTAATATTAAAAAAGTATGTAATTATTTACACATATTCAATAAACTCATGTAAAAATAATTTAGCATACTTGAAACCGGCGTAGCGCGGGCGTATCATTCCGGCTTTCTAAAGTCCTGGAATCTCGGAGTTGGGAAATATAGGAAAACTGAGATTATTGGGCTTCTAAAACCTCGACGCCCGGTACCTTCAATCCCGGTAGCCGATATCCCGGGTTTTAAATCTTCGAATTCCTGCCTCCGTAATTCTGGAATCCCGAATCGGGATTCGGGAGTTCCTTATATCCAGACTATAGGAACCTTTTAAATCCCAGTTTCCCGCAATTCAGGATTCCCCGGAATTCTATAGCCCCGGAATCCTGTACTTCTAAAGTCCTGGCCTCTCCCGGGACCCTAAAATCCCAATTGCTTGCATTCCCGAAATACCTGGTTTATAATATCTTGGAATCTCGGCCTCGCGCAGTTACGATAATACGATGTTTTTATATTTCGGAATCCTGGGCTCCTGGGACCTAAAATTCCAGCAAGCCGCATTTTCAGAATCCCGGCCTCCTAAATTTCCGGAATCCCGGATTTCTCTATACCTGGATGCACAGCACCTTAAAATCCCGGTTTCTCTATTCCCGGAATTCGGGGTTTAGTAATTCCCGGATTTATGAATTCCTAGGACTCTAAAATTTCTGCCGCATTTTCGAAAGCCAAGCTTTTAAAAGTCCCGGAATCTTGCATTTCTAAAGTTCCAGATTCCTAATACCTTATAATTCCGGCGTTCCACATTATACCAATCCCGGATGTCCCGGAACCCATCCGACTTTTTCGGTATCTAGAATTCCTAAAGTCTCAGAATCCCGCAGTTCCTTATACCGGGACTCCCAGCACAAAATCTGGGCTTCCCATATTCTCGAAATCCCGGATATAAAGTTCCCGAATCGGGGATATCAAAACTCCGGACTCCCTTCACTCTTAAAATCCCGTCGTCCCGCATTTCCGAAATACCCCTGCTTTCTAACGACCCAAAATACCGGGCTACCGGCTTATTAAACCCGGATTTCTAAAGTCCCGGACTTTCAGGATCCTTATACATATCTCAGTGTCTAACATTCTCGGAGTACTTGGTTTTTAATATCTAAATTCTGGAATCTAGGACTTAAGAAAACACAGCTTTTGAAAGTCCCTGAATACGGATTTCTAAAGTCTCGGACTCCCAGGATCCTAAAATCCCGTGCCGCATTTCCCGAACCCCGGCTTTTTAACGTACCATAATGTCAGCTTTTTAAAGTTCCAGAATCACGGGGTTCAAAATTTTTGGTTTTTCGCATTCCAGGGTTCCATAAACTGCGAATTCTGAGACTCTAAAGCCTCGATACGACTCACTTCCAGGCTCCCAGGATTTGTCGCGTTCCCGGAATCACTGGTTTTAATAAGTATCTTGGAATTTTCGAAACCACAAATTTGAAAGCACACAGTCCCGGAAGCCCAGAGCACCTTAAATCCTGAATGCCGAGACCCTAATGTGATGCAATGTCGGAAGCATTTCCTTAATCCCAGAATTTCTTAATGCTCGGAATCCCGGGCTTTCAAAATCCCACAAACTCAGGACCCCTAAAACCCTGTACTTGTATTCCCGGAATCCCTGGTTTCAAAAAAATTGTAATCCCGGCCTCGCGCAGTTCAAAAATCCCGGCCCGCAGCCTATATCCCGGTATTCTTAAGTTCCGGACTTCCAGGACCCTGAAGTTCCGGCGTACCACATTTACAGAATTCCAGCTTTCTAAAATCCCGGAAGCCCGGTGACCCGCATTTCCGGAATCCTGGAATTTTAAAGTCCCGGATATCCCGGGAATCTGAAATCCCAGCGTCCCACATTTTCGAAATCCCTGATTTTCAAAGTACCGGAATCGCGGTTTTCAAAGGCCTGGAATTCCGGGGTCCTACCTCGCGCGGGCAACATCTATATATACTTTCGCAAAAAACGTGGCCCTCCTTTTAGAAGTTGGGTGATCCAAATAACAACCACTCAATGTAGTTGAAGTTAATACTTACGGCAGACAGGGATAGCAAATAGTCCATTTATTCACTTTGAAGGTGGTTATTGTGACAAATTGATGGGTATATAGAACGCTTGAAAACCACTGTCCAAAAGCAGGACACTGCAGACGCGGCTTCAGGCCTTCAACATGTTATTTACATTTATTTTTAGTAAAAGTATCCATTTTTACTTATCTATATTTCAGTGAAAGGAAAACTAATTTCTGTAAGAATATATTTTGTCGTGTGTCAAATGCTTTTTTTTCCTTGTCAGTCAGCCGGGTCTTCTTAATTTATTTACTTTCGTCCTCCATTTGACCAACTAACCTATCAAATATGCCGGACGTAAATATAGTTCACAATTTCCGAACGCACCCCACACTGTCAAGTTGTCAACCACTAAAATATGTAATATGGGCTTGGATGAATAAATTGAAAGGATGGAGCATGCCTGTACAACAAACTGTGACGCAAGATGATGGCTGGTTTGAATGTGTGTGTCCAGACGAGTGTTGCCATGTAATACAAATTTTCCCGATTAAGAATACAGTATTTTTGAATTAAAAAAAATAAGATTATTTATATATATGGTTAAATATAATTAATAAGCACCTGTTTTAATAAATTTGATGAAATATACTGAAGAGGCGACTAAAAGGTCAAAATAAAAATAAAATTTTTACTATTTATTAAAAGTACAAGACTACTGTTGAGTGTGGTGGCATCTGTTGTCGTCCCAATAACGCGAGATAATCGTGAACAAACATACGGGTCAAACTGAGAACCTCCTTTTTTTGAAGTTGGTTAAAAATGCTCCTCGATCGATCAACACAATCGGTTTGACTTAAGAGCTGACCTCTCATTCTAACTATAGTTCCATCTCGTTCTAATCGCTTGACCAGTCGATTACTGAAGCGACTAGTCAGCCGCTCAGAGTGAGAGGGAGCGATAGTTAGAATGAGACGAAAGTTTGACAGATCAGTAGCGGTGACATAACTTTGCGCGTTCAATCTACGATTTGATATGGGCTTTTTGTTTTACGAAGTTTTTGGAATAATTTTAAGAAATATATTATTTTGTTTATTTACAAATTTTATTCAAAAAATAATAAAGAATATAATTTCCTCACAAAAGCATAAAAGTTATTAACTATTAATTAGGTAACGTTAATATTCGTTGAAACCGTGCGTGAAATAAAACGTCTAGTTGGGAGTGGGGACGTCAATATCGTATTGACAACATATCGCGTCGATTATAGACCCCCTTACGTTCGGGAAGTTTCCCTATTCAACCACCTGGCAACACCGCTACCGTGAAGTTAATAGTTTACGAATTTACTGATTCTTAATATGATTACGCAATGAATTGTTTACTTAACGGTGAAAAGTTACCCCATCCCTTTTTTTCTTTCGAACGGTGGCATTTCTGCAGCATTTGACTACGCACGACGGCATATTTTAATTATTTTTTAACAGCACTTGACTGCATAGACGTTTGGACACGACTGTCGGGGGAGCGGCTCATTATTGCTGTGTGTATGTGTATGTAGTGCGTAACCACGAGGACACTGGCTCATTATGAAATCACAAAATGTTTTTAGCAGTACTCCATCTGAAGAATTATATAAATCTATGAATGTGGCCGACCATTTGTCATTAAATTAACACTTTTAAATGCAAAATACGCGACCATCCGAATTTTGCTCATATATGTCTTCGATTCAAAACTGTTATTTTTTTACGCTTTTTCATTTGAGCATAATTTCATTCGGGTCTACCGTACCCCTCGATGAAATTATTAATATAGATTTATTCGATCAGGTCACGTGTCCGTCTTACGAATTTTCAACCTGACGAATCTGACGGTCACATGACCCTGACGCGAGTTTAACATTTTTTCTCCATCACAAAAAGTGCACAGCGCCGCTAAAGAAGTTTTCACTTCAAAAAACACGTTGTATGATTTTAAACAACTAACTTTTTTTTATATAGTAGAAATTTTATTTATTGTTATTTGAAAGGAATTATCCTAACCTGGATTCAACAAATGCTCATTACATTTTAGAACCGGATTTTAAACCTTACTCGTGTAACTTGCCATGAACGTTGAACTGAAGGTTTCCAAATATCACGCACTTGCGTAATATGTTTATTCCACTTGACTCTATCGCAGGGGTTTTCCTACGCTCGAGACACAAATAAGGTCACCTTATCTTGTCTGCCTCTGGTCAATGTGATATCCACAATGTGTATATGACAATCAGTAAAAAATATCCTTACCTACGCATGGTATTTGCGCACTTGTATTTATTACTCTATATACTATTGCCTTTTTGACCTAAAACTTTTGCATATCATCAACTACGAAACTGCAATTTAACACTCCAAATTATATCTTTTTTCTTTCCCATACAGTACGTTGCCTGTAACCCTAGCAAAAAATTAAAACTTAGATTCAACTCCTCAAACTGTACAACTTTTATTTAACACCATTAAAAAAATATGGAGTCTTTAGATAGTCTCTTTTTCATACAAACTAAATATTAAACTAAAAATTAAATGTTAAAATCCGTCCAATTTACATTAATTGTTTGTAGGGTGACACGACTGCTTGTCACCCTACAGACATAATCAATTTCCCAATACATTGCGTGTTCGAATAAACTTTAAAGTGTACTAAAAATCAAACCAATAGTAATTTTTTAAAGTCACTGAACAAACGTTGTGTAGTTTGAGGAGTAGAATCCACGATTAAATTTTTTGCTCTTGTTACAGGCCACACCCGGTATACACTTCGACGACAAAGCAACATTATGGTACGCTGTCGAGAAGGTAGTGGTCAGTTACTATGATGATATTGATGATGTGGACCGAAACTTTGGAACCGGGTATGTCCTTAAACTACGTCGTGGTATAAAAAAAAACGTCCGGACCCGGGTATGGCCTTAAACTATGTCCAAAAGAGAGGTATGGATACTGCGAATGTCATCTCGCTATGTGTGGTAGGGCACAGCTAAGCGAATGTCAACTCGCTGAAATCTGATGTAGAGCCCGACTGGGGAAGTACCTCCACCTTACAGAAAACCACAGCCAAATAGCACTAGACCCTACTCATAGTGTTGTGTTCCTGCTGGTGAGTAAGGTTGCCAAAGAGCCCCAGTGTGTTGATGACGAGGGACCCTCTTGTTCCTTTACTCGTCGACACAGTGCATCCTCCCTTTTGTAAAGGGTCGGCAACGCGCATGTGACTCCTCTGGCGATGCAGTCGTCCATAGACTACGGTAGCTGTTTACCATCAGGCGGGCCGTATGCTTGTTTGCCACCGTCGTGTTATATAAAAAAAGGTGATCACAAGAACTTCGCAAGAAAACATTAGAATCCTATTTAACAACAAATAATGTCATTAAAGTAAAGTTGACAATTTATGAGCCCCTTATAACTACAAAACTTTACGAATGTTTATTGTGCTGCGCTGTAGGATACTTATAGACGGAGAGCTAGCCACGTCTGATATGACACAATAATCAGAGCAATGATACCCCTCTAGTCAGTTTGCTATACTATGCTTATTTATAGATCTGGACATCTGGCAGCTGTAAAGTCGTGGAGCTCAAAGAATGCAAACCAGTTCTAGAAACCAATCGTAGAGTTCTGGGTTTGATGCAGTTTTATGAGAAATTATATAAATAATTAGATTATATCATTGCCAAAAGTTCCTGTTGAGTGAAAGTAGTGTCATCCGACGTATAACGTAATTCATAGTTTGTCACCTACTGTTTTTGTTTCCATTAAATACGCAATATTTTTTATTCTAATGGTAAAATGTCCTTTATAACTGAGACAACTTCGGTAGTTTTTACCCATTTTGGTATTACTATTTTCCAAATCAAAATGTTTCTAGTCTGTCACTCTGACGTCCACCGATTAAAAGCTGCCAGATGCCCGGATCTAGCAATAAGTATAGTTTAGCAATCTAACCAGACGGGTTTTGTTGCACTCATTATTGTGTCACATCTGACGTGGCCAGCTCTTAGTCCACTACCTATAGCGGAGCTAAACTAAATATGGTCCTTGACTTTTTAATAGGGCATGTTGGTGTTAATTACTAGAAAAAGTGTAAATTGTATATCTAGAAAAACGTGTTAATTGTCGTACCTAGCATGAAATTAAAGAAAGTCCTACGCTGACTAATGTCTCTATGTACATACTCATGAAAATGTTGGACACTAAGGGATATATTTTATATGAAGTGTATTTTTCTAACAAAAAAAAATCGTAGGTGCAGTTCATATGTCCCTATAGTTGAAAAAGAATTTAAAAAAAAATATCGTTTTTAATTCTTTTTGAACTATCAAAACCCAAATCCCACACCAAAATAAAAAGTCAGACCGTATTTTTTTGCCCGTCTGACTGGAGGGGCAATATAGTAGTGACGGGGTAAATGTATATATGTAAATATAAGGCAAGGGGAACATTATATTAGTTTTATAGTAGAATATTTAATTCAAGGTGCGTTGGGATAAGATTGAACGGGTTTAAGGCGAGAGAAAACACTACTTGTGTTTTCTTGAAAGCATTATTGTTCAAACTAGCTGTGCCCGCGGCTCCGCCCGCGTGGAATTCGGTCTGTGTCAGTAAGCGGCTAATTCACCCCTAATTTCTCTCCCGCTTCCCTGGAGGCGGAACTTGAAGTAAAGTTGACAGATGGATACGCTAGAGGACAGTAGTCCTAATAAAATATTTTACAATTACCACTAAATGAAACTACCCTCAAAAATTAATACTTTTTTATTTTTATTTTTTTTGGCCTGATTTAAACGACATAGAGTAGTAGGTGTATATCGGACGATACAGGACCACTTTTGTATTTATACGTTCATGTCCACGGTAAATGTCATCCAAATCAATCCTCCCGTCAAATCAGTCTAAGCATGAAAGGTAAAAACAGGCGCGGTTGAAATTGGGGAAGGGGGGGGGGGGGGGGGGTCACAAATGCAGAAATGTTTTTTTTTTATATTTGTGGTGCACTTGGAGGGGGGGGGTCCAAGCAAATTAAACTCATTCGAGTGTAGTGGCTACCCCCCCCCCCCCTTTTAGACGTTGAATTTTTATAGGCTACGTGGCTGGGGATTTTCTTGAATTGGAATTAGTAATCTTTAAGGGGTGATTTTCGGGATAAGAATGCAAAAAAAACCCGGTCAAGAGCATGTCGGGCGATACTCAGTGTAGAGTTTCGTAGATGCCTCCCTGTTACAAAGCATCCGTTCAAAAGGTGGTTTATTAAGGGATATTCGGCGGCGCTTACGTCATTTTACTATTCGGCACTTCCTTTCAATATGCGTTTTTGACTGATAATTCAAAAACGGCTGAACCGATTTTATTCAATATAGTTTATATTGAACCTTCTTATCAGGCCTCACCAAATTTTAGCTTTCTAGTGCGAACGGTAACTGAGCTAGACCACGGACAGACATGGCGAAACTATAAGGGTTCCTAGTTGACTACGGAACCCTAAAAAGAGATAAACAGTAGTTTATGTAACTGTTACGTAATAAGGCCTAATTATGTACAGAAGCATACACCGCTTTACCTACAATCATATCCATTGAAAACATTAGAATGACCGCCATTACACCGCCATGACCAACCTTATTGCGCCGGCGGTCGGGGGTCGGATATTCATTACGTTACCGTAGGTTATGAATTTTCATACGTTTTTACCACACTGTCACAGATAATACACTGATGTTACGTTACTGGTTGCAATAATGGTGGTAATTACATACGGTTCCGATAGAGGATTTATGATATTGGTGTAGATCAAGATATTTATTCTTCAATGTAAGCACATTACAATGCACTAATGAACGTCAGAGAAAAATAAAATACACGAGTGTCGTGAAACACGCGATTGGAACGAAGTTATGTTATTTTATTTTATATTATTATTGACTTTTTCGTAAATTTTGTGGTTTTAATTATTTTGAAATTTTGGAAAGTTTTGAAATTGTGGAAATTTATTTATTTATGAAATTTTATTTTTTAAAACGTTTTAAAATTTTGGAAATTTTGGAAATTTTAGAAATTTTGGAACAATCATATCCATTGAAAACATTAGAATGACCGCCATTACACCGCCATGACCAACCTTATTGCGCCGGCGGTCGGGGGGCGGATATTCATTACGTTACCGTAGGTAATGAATTTTCATACGTTTTTACCACACTGTCACAGATAATACACTGATGTTACGTTACTGGTTGCAATAATGGTGGTAATTACATACGGTTCCGATAGAGGATTTATGATATTTGTGTAGATCAAGATATTTATTCTTCAATGTAAGCACATTACAATGCACTAATGAACGTCAGAGAAAAATAAAATACACGAGTGTCGTGAAACACGCGATTGGAACGAAGTTATGTTATTTTATTTTATATTATTATTGACTTTTTCGTAAATTTTGTGGTTTTAATTATTTTGAAATTTTGGAAAGTTTTGAAATTGTGGAAATTTATTTATTTATGAAATTTTATTTTTTTTGAAATTTTTGAACGATTTGAAATTTTGGAAATTTAGAAAATTTGGGAAATTTTGGAAATTTTGGAAATTTTGGAAATTTTGGAAATTTTTGAAGTTTTTGAATTTTTTGTAATTTAGAAATTTTGCCATTTTTGACATTTTCGACATTTTTTACTTTTAGGTTCTCGACTTTTCATTCCTAATCTGACTGCTTCACAAAACGTTTGATATGTTTTCCTACCTAAACGGTGTCCTATAAATGTTAGATGATTTTGTAGTAGTTTTTTGGTTTGGGCCATGCAACTTTGTCCGTCATATATAGTCCTCGAACCTGCAATAACCCTTTTCACGCTACTGTTCGGTAATGTGACAAAAGATGGTCAAAATCCAAACTGGAAAGTAAGCATTTGCTGTAGCACCTGAACCACCACTACAGCAATGTTATTGTAGCGATGAAATGTCATTAGTTGGAAAGTAAATTGTCCAGTTATGTCATTGCATGCATTAAAAACATTAAAAGGACTTTTTGGCGCAACTTTATGTTTCAAAAATAAAATAAGGTTGTTTATCGGGCCAACTACCTGTTTAAAAAAAAAAGAAACGTCAAAACCATTTATTCATCCTTAAGGCGTTTTTACTCTTTTAGCCGTTTGTGGGTTTCTATCAAAAACGCCTCTAAGTAATGAGTCGGTTTGAAGCAAACAACAGAAAAACGCTTCTTGAAAGTGAAAAAAAAAGTAAAATGGCGGGAATGGAATACTGAATTGGATATTCTACAAGAGCATTTATATTATTATGACAAATGTTTTTTTATTTCCTCACAGTAGTCGTGAAAAGCACTATGTAATATCTCGGCCGAAAGCGCTATAGGTGGACTCGTATCTTCGAGGGCCTCCCCTGGCGGGTCGGCCCTCGAACTAACTCGATCCACCTATGGCTTACTTTCAAGCCTCTACAACAATGTACTATTGAAATTCATGACATTTTCAAATATTTCTTAAGAGCGGGTAAAGGTAAATTTAAAGCATCGACGGGTAACATGTTATAAATATGCAGTAGCAACAACATTCTGAGGATGATTGCCGGTAGATTTGATTGCCCGTTGATCAAACTGGTAAAGTCCAATTTAGAATATAAGTTTTAGATGTTTTATGTTTTATTTTAAGTATGTTAATATGATTACTTACTAACAACTTAGAACACTACAACTAAGAACGAAATGGACCATGTTGTCTGAAATAAATATTTTTGTATTTGAATTTGAAATATGAACACCTTCACCAAAAAATTACAAATTATTTCAATACCAAATTTCATCTAAATACGTACAGCGGTTATTTTTTGTTTCCTCCCCATGTAAACTTCCACCCCTTTTGCATCCGCTTAAGGGATAATTTCCGAGATAAAACTATTTTACGTCATACCTGGCCATAATGTGAGTACACATTACCACGTGATAGTAGTATAGTAGTATTGTGTACTCACCACGGGCAGTAAAAAAGAAAGCCCTCTATCGCATATTTACAACCCTCGCCTGCGGCTCGGGTCACAAATACCTGCGATTTCGGACTTTCTTTCTTTAACAGTCCTTGGTAATGTACTATTATTTCCTTTTCCAGAGCTCAAATTATCTCCATACCAAATTTTATCTAAATCGATTCTGCGGTTAATAATTCCCTATACAAATTTCCAACTCCCTTTTCACCCCTTTAGGGTTGATTTTCGGGTTGAAAACTATCCTTTGTCCTTTCTCGAGACCCATACTATCTCTATACCAATTCATCTAAATCAGTTCAGCGGTAAAAAAAATCTCATACCAACTTCCAACCCCCTTTTCACACCCACAAGGGTTTGAAAACTATCCTCTGACGTTTCTCGAGACTTAAATTATCTCCATACTCATTTCTATCTAAATCGTTTCAGCGGTTAAAAATTCTCCATACAAACTTTCAACCCCATTTTCACCCCCACCAGGGTTGATTTTCGAGATTAAAACTATATATTATCCTTTCCCGGGACTCAAACTATCTCTATACAAAATTTCATCAAAATCCGTTCAGCCGTTTTCACGTGATGCGCGGTCAAATAAACAGACAAACAGATAAACAGATAAACAGACAAACAGATAAACAGACAAAATTTCTAAAAATTGTTGGAACGTATTCTGTTATCGATTCTAAGTATCCCCAGCCAACTTTTTTTCGATTATCTTCCATGTACAGACTTTCGACTCTCTTCAGCTTTATTATATGTATAGATGACTTGAGGACCAGGTACATGGAATTATGTAATAATTAGAATAAAGTTACACTTGTGACTAAAAAAACCTGGGTCGAGATGAAATAGTGATGGGATAAGATTGATATAGTTTTTAATAGTACATTACTTACCAAGGACTGTAAAAGAAAGAAAGCCCGAAATTGTAGGTATTTGTAACCCGAGCCGTAGGCGAGGGTAGTAAATATGCGATAGAGGGCTTTCTTTTTTACTGCCCGTGGTGAGTACACAATTTTACGTCTCCACCTGGCCATAATGCGAATTTTACTGTACGCGTAGCGTGCGGTAAAACTCACATTATAGCAAGGTGTGACGCAAAATCGTTTATACGCTTAGTAGAAATATTGGGTGCATAACAAACTCACGGTAAGGCAAAGTATCTATTTAAAAGCTAACTTAAAATTAATAAATGCTTTTCTTTACCGCTATAATTCAATTATCCAAAAAGTGATATTTCAATCTCATCCCATTTTGAAGTGAAGTGGACTGGAGTTCTCAAACTACCGCCATGGTTGAAGCATAAATACATAACAAATAAAAATAAGTTTACAGTAAAGTCCTGTTTAGTTAGGGCCTGTTTCACAATGTCCAAGTAAAGTCCTGAAAAGGCTACTTGCCACTTATCTGACGAATAAAGTCATCGTTGGCGTTTCACAATCTTCAAATAAGCTTAACTGGTAGATAAAGTGCTAAGTTTTGCAGGTAGTTTTATCTGCCAGTTAATTTATTTGTTAATTAGCTATCCAATACTTTACTTGGACATTGTAAAACAGGCCCTTAAAATAATGTACTGTAAAAGTAGTATAACTAACATCGACAGTAATACGTCTACTCGTAGTACCTAGGTATATTAAAAATCAAAAAGTTATGCCCCCACATTTTGAGAACCACTTGCTACCACTATGAGACTTGAAAGCGGGTTAACATGCAAACTTCTGACCCCCTTATCACCCCCTTAAGGGTTGACTTTCGGAATAAAAACTATCCTTTCCTTTCTAGGAACTCAAACTATCCCTATACCACATTTAATCTAAATCGGTTTAAGCGTGAAGAGGTAACAGACAGACAGACATACTTTCGTATTTATAATACTAGTAAATTACTAAATTGGCTACGGAACCCTGAAATGTCTCAAGTCATAACTCTAAAAATTATCTGCAAAATTATCGGTTGAGCCCGTTGTTTTAAAGTTTTCTCCGAAAAACTTTCCGTTCCAAAATGATGACGCCTTTTTGCTACAACTTTTTCTTTATTGAATTAAAATTATTGAACCCTCCATTGTACTTAGTTCTACATGTACTTGACCGGGTTCTTTTAGTTACGTATACCACCCACGCGAAGCTGAGGAGGGCAGTTAGAATATTTGAGATTATCAGAACAAGCTCTTTTAATTATGATTGTCACATATACACATAATTATGATTATGATTGGATTATGTATGTCACACGATAGAATTTGCAGAACTTACTCCCCAAAAGTTGTTACAATATCCAGAATTCATTTATCTTTGTTAAGTACAGTCGCCATTAGATATATCGGAGCGGCCAAGGTGGTCACAAATATCTGAACAACGCCTCTATTGTCAAGGCGATAAAGTGCATGTTTAGATATTTTTGAGTACCCTGGCCGCTCCGATATATTTGATGGCGACTGTACATGTCCGCCGACTTGCACATGTCATGTCATGTGTAACAAATTTCAGCTCAAACGTCATAGTAGTTTTGCAGCAAATTGGCTGCGACATACATGGACATACATGGATGGACAAGCAGAAACCTGAGTGGTCATAATAAGGTTCCGTTTTTCTTTTTTGAGGTACAGGACCCTAATAAGCTCCTGAAATTGAATTCATCAAGCATAAGAGCCGTACATCGGGAAACAAGTTTGAATTTGGAATTTATCGCGCGAAAATCAATGAACAATTAAATCAGTTTTTGAACTCGTGTTACGGCTCTTTTGCGTGGTGATGCAGCGTTGACATCATCTGAATACCACTCTGGGTGAGATAAGAAAAAAAAACAAATTACATACATTGCTATATTTTTATTCAACTCGTTACTACTACTACCAACTACAACTTTTATTACTACAATATATGTATGTCAGCAAGGTAACATACACTTTTAAGTTTAATTATAAAATCACGAAGAGCTAAAACATCACATCCAATTGCAGTGGTGACAACCGTTTTTATTCACGTCTGTCTTGGAAGGTTTCCGTGTTGTTGTGACCCTGGTTGGGCTTGAACTCATGTTGTTTATCTGATGGTCCCAGCGAGCCTGATTTGTTACAGTTGCCGGTATTGCAGCGCTGAGGCGGCATATTCGTCGTAGAATAAGTATTGTATGAAGGATCATTGTAGGAAAGATTATTGTATTGAGAATTATTGTACGGAGGATTATTGTATTGAGGATTATTGTACGGAGGATTATTGTATTGAGGATTATTGGACGGAGGATTATTATATTGAGGATTATTGTATGGAGGATTATTGGACGGAGGATTATTATATTGAGGATTATTGTATTGAGGATTATTGTATTGAGGATTATTGGACGGATGATTATTATATTGAGGATTATTGTATGGAGGATTATTGGACGGAGGATTATTGTAAGGACGATTATTGTATGGTGGAGTATTGTATGGAGGATTATTATATGGAGGATAATTGTATGGAGAATTATTGTAAGGAGGATAATTATTGTTTGGAGGATTATTGTATTGAGGATTATTGTACGGAGGATTATTGTATTGAGGATTATTGGACGGAGGATTATTATATTGAGGATTATTGTATTGAGGATTATTGGACGGAGGATTATTATATTGAGGATTATTGTATGGAGGATTATTGGACGGAGGATTATTGTAAGGACGATTATTGTATGGTGGAGTATTGTATGGAGGATTATTATATGGAGGATAATTGTATGGAGAATTATTGTAAGGAGGATAATTATTGTTTGGAGGATTATTGTATGGATTGGGTGGGTAATTATTGTTGTTGACTGGAATGCTGTAAGGATTGTTATTTAGTGGGGGTGGTGGCATCACGATAATTATTGGTGGGGCTGGCTGGGGAGGATGAAGTAATCCGAAGAAGGGTTTTGCTTCCGCTAGACCGCTCTGATGGCCCCCTGTAAAGGAACATAATATTAATAAGTATTAATTATGACAATATTTAAGTTAAGTTTGAACCCCGACTCGTACAGTCGCCATCAAATATATCGAAGCGGCCAGGGTACTCAAAAATATCTGAATATGCACTTTATCCCCTTGAAAATAGAGACGTTGTTCAGATATTTGTGACCACCTTGGCCGCTCCGATATATTTGATGGCGACTGTACCATTGAGTTTCTCGAAACTTATGTACTAAATGTCACTTGATATTTACCAGTCACTTGAAGGAAAACATCGTGTGTTAATAAAGTATATCAAAACGTTTATTCAAATATTTATTTTGTATGTAATTGTGTATAATATCTATAGGTGGCATCGAAATTTTAAAATCCGGTCCTATCCGGAAGAAAGTCTGAAACGTTTCATGAATGTTGTTTATAACTTTGTTTATTATAGTAGAAGTGGAAACAAGTCGTCCAGTGGGGATTCAATATGTGTGACGGACATATTATGACGAACAATGTTACTCCGCCAGTATGACCGATTAAACAGAACATCAATCTAGCAAGAAAGGCATCAAATGTTAAGATATTAGCTATGGACGGATAGGATAGCCGATAGCCCGTTGTTTTCTAATTGAAATGAACAGCGATAGACCTACTTAAGTTTTTTACGATTATCCATAAAAGAGAATCAATTAGTTGGTCTGTTTATACCCCGGCACATGACTTTTAAAACAATATTTGATTGGCTAAAGTAGCTAATACTTGTACGGCTCGTACTGTGCTGTGTTAAGTGGAAGCTAAGAAAATATATGTACAAATAGCGCGAAGCATAATCTGAAAACTAGACCTAGCAATATACTTTCGAGACAGTTATTAAAATTTCAACAGTTTTCTCTTTCAGTTTAATAAATAGGGAAAAGGGGGGGGAGATCAATCAACGATCAGTTTCCACTTCTATTTTTTTGTACCTACTGTTATGTTATAAGCTACGTACAGTCGCACTCAAATGTATCGAAGCGGCTAAGGTACTCAAAAATATCTGAACATGCACTTTATCGCGCTGACAATAGAGGCGTTGTTCGGATATTTGTAACTACCTTGGCCGCTCCGATATATCTGATGGCGACTGTACAATGTACATACATGCAAAGTGTCATGTCATGCCTCCTTTGATAACATGAATTAATTAGATATATCACACCGAACTTACATAATACGACTTTAAATGACCCGATGCCCGACGTGTGCCGAAAATATTAGTCAATAGTCATATTACGGTAAAAAATATGAAAAATAAAAAAGATTAAAAGATATTTATTCATCTATTTAGGCAGATTATGATCGTCGGAGAGAGAAAACCTGTTTCGAGATGGGAACGTATATTATGTAGGGTAGGTACAGTCGAGTTCATAAATATATGAGCATTCCCAAGGCTTTAATAATAAATGTACACAGAACAAATTTGTTCAGTATATTTTTATCATTTTTAATGAACAAAGTTATATTTTAAATTGTTATTTAATTTTTAAGTTTAAATATATTATATTTTAGAATAACTATAGCTTTTTTAGCAAAAATACCAATATATTTTGTTCATTTATGAATACCTAAGGCTCATGTGGAAGCTCTAGTTTCTGGTTCTATAATTTTACCTGGAATAATTATTAATTAAGTAGGGAGTAATGGATTCATTACGAGTAATATTGTTTTACAGCACGTAGGAATAAAAAATATTTTACTTGAATTATTATAAGTTTATTAGGAGGGTTTTATGTATTATTAAATTGTTTTTGTCAAGTTGATATTAAACTTTTAATTGCACGAAGCCTGCACTGACAAAGCCTGCGTTCCGGATTATAAAATTGTAGTTAAAATAGTTATGTATGTTTTTTAAATAACTTAAACAGACTACTATTAGTTTTTAATTGCATATTCTTTAGTAGCTCATATAAGTTTAGGAATTTGTGGAATTATGAGTATGACGATATATTAAGTTATTGAGGGTTTATCGTTTCTTATGTTTTAAAAATTGATCATGGTTAATTAATGTTCTTCTGGGATATTTTGTTTAGCTAATATTAATTATGAGCGTCTACATACACGAACATCATTTATTTATAAGGGTATAATAAATTTTATTCTTTTAATAAGATTCTGGTGATTTTTATTAATATCTAGAAATATATTTGCTCCCCCATTTCTTAATTTAATAGGAGGAATTATATTAATTAATAGATTAGTTAGATGATGTTAATTACCGATATTTATTTATTTTTTAGAGTTGGTATAGATTATATTTTTTGTGGAATTTATAGTTTTTATACAGGATTTTTTGGGAGTATTTAATGTTACTTTTACATTGATTACCTTTAAATATTTTAGTTATATAAATTGATAATAGAATAATTTGATTTTACGTAAATAATTTATATGAAATATTGATTTGTGGTATCAAAAATATGAGGAATTAATGTTAAGTTATAAAAAAACATTTTTTATTTTGTATAATATTTTTTTTATTTATGGTTAATCGGGTGCAGATATTCATTACTTTTCAGTTGCGTACATACTACTGAGAGGCTTGCTCAATTTAATATGACCGGTTATATGTGTTTTTTGATTAAAAAAATTGTTCAGATATATGTGATGTGTGTGATGTTGTATGTGACTTTTCTATGTAAGTATGTGTATTTTGGAAGCCTTGGGAATGCTTATATATTTATGAACTCGACTGTACACGAAATAGTAACAAGCAAAATAAATAAAAGGTTAAATCAAAGGCCAGTTTTACACTTGTAAGTTTTGCTTACTTACATAATTAGGGATGAAGCTATTTGTTAGAAAGAGATAGTGATATTCATTTCTCATTATAATCTATAGCTGCGTCCCTTCCTAACTTACAAGTGTATATTTCTGGCCTTAACTTTGACATTTTCGAATTATGATGGATGATGATCGATTTAAATGGAATGGTTATGTCAGTTATAGGTACTTACATGGTGGGACGAGGGTCAGCACGAGCAGAACTACCACAGCTTTGGTGAACAGCATCGTTGAACCGCCGCTTCAATACTGAGCTGTCATTCGCGTATCACTATTCTTAATAGGGCTTGTTATCAGTCTTTTCGAGAAGGAAACTTATCAGCCATTTTTGCAGAGCTTAATTTCATATTATTCGTAATAATAACAAGAAATTTAGAATTTTAACATTTCTGTAAAATAACTGAAATATTCGTTTTGATCGTTGATACGAGTACATTATTCATCTTAATGGTGTGAGTGTCATTGGGTATAAATAAAATAAAATATAAAATGGCGGATTTCACACGATTAGATTAAAATATATAATTAAGACACTCGAGTTCGACAAAAAAAACTTTTTGCACATATTAAAACACAATATCTGATCTTAATTTCTATTGCATTTCGATCGCTAAAGATTCATTGTCGCTTGAAAAATTAAGTTTGTAATTAAATTTGTGCTCAGACGTCACATGTGCTGATAACAAGCAGTATAAGAAGACTCATCTCCGAACGGCACCTCAGTGTTGAAGCGCCGATACAACCATGTTGTTCACTAAAGCTGTGGTAGTTCTCTTCGTGCTGACCATTTCCTCACAATGTAAGTACTTACTCGATAGTGATGTGGCCAGTTCATTACAATCAATCAGACTTCGAAAGTTTTGGAGTAAAAATTCTAGTGTTGATTGATATAAAAGGCATTAATAAAGCCATTAATTCTAAAGCTGTAGGTTGTGATGATGTCAGCCGTTACATGATTGTATCGGTTCTCGACTGCGTACTTCCTGTAATAGTTAACATCATCAACTCTTCTTTGGCTAATGGCGAATTCCCTTCTCTTTGGCGTAAAGCATTTGTGATTCCGCTTCCCAAAATGAATAATCCCACCACTCTCAGTAACTTTCGACCCATCTCAATTCTACCTTTCCTTCCGAAAATAGCTGAAGCGGTGGTGCACAAGCAATTTTCTAATTTTGTTTATTCGCATGGTCTGTTGTGCCCCTTACAATCAGGTTTTCGACCTAGTCATAGCACTAGTACAGCGCTTATTAAGGTGACAGAAGATATTAGGCGGGGCATGGACGGTCAAATGGTAACGGTTCTAATTTTAATCGACTTCTCCAACGCATTTAATACCGTGGACCATATGACATTCTTCTTGCCCTGCTCAAACACTTAAATGTCTCGGAAATAACCCTTAACTGGTTTGCTGCCTACCTCAGAGGCCGCCAGCAGGCAGTTCGTGTTGACCATTCTCTGTCTGATTGGTGTGACCTGGCTACTGGTGTGCCTCAGGGAGGAATCTTATCTCCACTTCTATTCTCAACCTTTATTAATTTTATTACACCTGACCTTCGCTGTTCCTATCATCTTTACGCCGACGACCTAAAACTCTACGACCAGTGTGCCGTGGCTGACCTTCCCAGTTGCATCATTAAACTTAACCGGGATCTATTACATATTCAGCAGTGGTCTGAGAGGTTCGGTCTCTTTGTTAACCCTTCGAAGTGCCAGGCTATCGTTATTGGTAGCTCCCGACAACTTGCTAGACTAGACCTTGACACGATTGCGCCTGTAACTTTCAACGGTACACCCATACAGTTTAGTCATAGCGTTAAGGATCTGGGTGTCCTTTTGGACAGTACACTTAGTTGGAGAGCACAGGTTACTAAAGTCAGCCGGAAAGTCATAGGCTCGCTTCACTATCTTAACAAGCTAAAACACTTCTTACCCATTAAAACTAAAATCTTACTAATTAATATCTTGATTCTACCCATTATAGATTATGGTGATGTGTGCTATCCGGACTTAAATGAAGAACTTCTCAATAAATTAGATCGCCTTCTCAATAATTGTATTCGCTTCATCTTTTGTCTTGCAAATATGATCACGTCTCCTCTTTCCGCTCTCAGCTTGGCTGGCTTCCAATCCGTCAACGACGTAATCTCCGCATGCTTTGCACTCTCTTTTCTGTACTTAACGATCCACACTCTCCTGCTTACCTCAAGTCTTTCTTTAAATATTACGGCGTTACACGCGTCCGTCAACTTCGCTCTTCCGGCAATTTGTCTCTGTCCATCCCTATTCATCGAACTGGCTTCATGTCCAACTCGTTCACTGTGCGGGTGGCGCGCCTTTGGAACGCTCTTCCCTTTAATGTCAGAAATTCCCCAAATAAGTTTGCATTAAAAAAATCTTTACGTACGCTCTTTGCTAGCGGAATGAAAATCTCTTAGTTTCTCTGTTTTGTATGTTTCGTCTTCTATTTATTTATGTATTTAGTATATGTAAATTATATATGTATGTATATCCATATGTGTGTATCTATGTATTTGTCTTTTATTTATTATTAGTAGCACCGCCCACAATCTCTCTGCTTTGCCTTAAGGTTGACTGGTAGAGAATGCCTCATAGCATTAAGTCCGCCTTTTGTACTTTAAGTTTTTCTTTTGTGCAATAAAGGTTAAATAAATAAATAAATAAACGTAAAGGCTTTCCAGTCAAATACCATGTGCCTTGCAATTTCCATAGCATTTAAAATATTATTTAGCATCAAAAAAAATTATAAAACTGAAATTACTGACGTTACGCCGTGCGAATAAGTGCAGCACGGTGTGACGTCACGAGTTCCACCTACCAAACTTTGGTGCGTCTTATTTTTGTATTTTTTTTGCTTATCTTTGTATTGACAAAAAAATACGTGACTAATATTTTGTGATAATCTAATTGACGGACTTACTACAGTACATTATAATATAATACCCTATTCTCACGGTAAACTATTTTAAACATGTACAAAAGGTACAAATTGTGAAAAAGCGCTAGTAGCCGGGCGAAAAAGAGCTGGTAGCCTGGTGAGAAGACATCCGAATCCGAATTTCAATCCGGAGGTCTCGGTTTCAAACTAATACCAAAAGGTCGTATCTGATGCCTATGGAAGAAGTTTTTTGGAGATAACTCAAAAATTACTGAACCGATAATGTTCAAAATAATTTTCGTAGAAAGTATGTAATAAGGCGCATGTTCTCAATTTTTTTCATATTTTTTGAACTTACGGTTCAAAAGTTAAAGCAATTATTTCTGAAAATATTCACTTAATCACAAAATGTTCACAGAAACCTCAATTTTATTTTTAAAGATATATCGATTGATGTGCAACATGTTGATATTAGATAAAAACTTTTTTTCTTATAATTAGTACATGTAACTAATTATAAAAAAAATGAGTTTTTTTCTGCAATTTAACTACATAACTAAATAGCGGCATGCAAAATACACCTTATGTCTAAATAAATTTTAATAACATACGTCTTATAGTTTCCGAGTAAAATGGCTGTGACATACGGACGGACGGACGGTAAATGGACATGACGAATCTATAAGGGTTCCGTATTTTTGCTTAGTATTTTGGCTATGGAACCCTAAAAACTGTATTTTGGAAAAAAATCTAATTGATTGACGCAAGCCGTAATTTTTCTCACTTTTAGATAACAGCAAATTAGATTTATTTTATTGATCTCAAGGCGTCTATAGGCTACAGTAACTGGTTACCATCAAGCGGGCCGTATGCTGGTTTGCCACTGTCGTAGTATTAAAAAAAAGTAAATATGAGAGTAGCAAAACATTGTTTTTTTTGCAGGGGGTCAAGCGGATGCAGAACCTTGTTGGGAAGATCTTGTCAACTTTTTCTTCGGCAAACGCAGTCAACCTCAACCAATAGTGGTGTTCCCGGGATACAACCAGGGCGGAGGATACAACCAGGGTGGTTATCCCGGTTATGGCGGTTATCCGACTTATCCGAATAACAACAACTATTCACCTTATCCATACGCATACGGACAACCTTATCAGAATCGCGGCCCTTACTAATAGGGAATGTAAACCGGTACAAAAATGTATAAAATTTACTCACAGTGCATCTTCGCCTCTCAAGTGAAATGTACTGTGGTTCATTCCCAATCAATATCAAATTAAAATCTGTTTTTGAAGTACTAATGCCGCGCCTAGTGACGATGGTATTTGATTTTTTAATAGGTATTTGAAAAAATAACATTGTTAAGAACAAGTTCAATAAAAATATTTCAAATTAGCTGTTTTGTTTTTGTTTTGTCAAATATTCGCCTTGAGCCGCATGATGCTAATGATAACATTTCAAGAGTTATATGGGGATCAATGTTACTCTACGTCCGTAGGAAACACCTTAGAAAACACTACACGGGATCCCTGGGTGGTGCTAAAAGAGTAACAAACTTGGCAGCTATATCCCATCTGGACCTCGCAGCACTCACTGGATTTTCTTTATCAAATGCTTTCCCACTACTACTACCAGTACTACCCCAGGAAAGATCTGCCTATCTATATCCAGTGACAAATAGCCATACGATAAATAAATAAATAGTGATATGATACGCGCGTCATGCTCTGCATGTTAAGTCAAATCAATATTAAATCATGTGAAGGTTTCCAAAGTTTGAATGCAGTTTCCACAGCCCATACTATTTTTTAAGATTAGAAAAATCGTGCTATGGTCGCCGTACGATGGGAAAAGGATTTTCAATCTCATCGTTTTGTATTTTATTGTCTTAAGCGTATCACCAAGAATGAAAACAAGTAGTTTCATTTAAATTTTTCCCTTAAATCGCTAAAAAATTTAATACATGTTGTAACAAACATACTGGTGATAAGTTTAAGGGCATAAAAGGTATTGTATTACGTAAGAAAAAATAGGAGAAACATTTTTTTTACGCGAAAATAAAAAAAAATATTGTATGGGACACGTCGTCCTAGCAGTTTTTTCTTAGTTTTTCATAATAAGAATATGATACCAGTGATGCCCTTAAAAAGGTCACCACCATTTTTGGTACACCTTGTATAATGTATATGTATGTAATGTATATGTATGTGTATGTAATGTACATGAGCGAAATTGATTGTTATTTTTATAATCCTAAGCTACTGGTCCCACCAAGAGCGAGTAAGCGAGTAAAGTTAAGCGAGTAGCATTACATTGCGGTTTGTCGAGGTATAGAGTGATTGATCGACCTTTCAAGGCCCGCGATGTAATGCTAATCGCTTAACTTTACTCGCTTACTCGCCACCGGTGGGACGAGTGCCTAAAAAGACGAGGTATTAACGTCAAATCAATACAATATTTTTTTAATGCACCACACAAAGAAAAAGAAGTACAGAAACAGATTTAACAAAGTAAATAATGGTAACAACAGGCGGTCTTATCAATCTAAGCGACCTCTACCAGACAACGTTAGAGTAGCAGGAGACGGAGAACAGAGTTTCAAAACAGGCAGTGCTCTAAACAATTAGCGAGTTAAGAAATGCTAAAAAAAGCGGTCAAATGCAAATACCAAATAAAATTGCAATACAATAAAATCTTCTTCTTCCTCCCAGCGTCTGTCCCGGCTTGGGGTCAGCTTGACAACCTAATCCCATGAATTGGCGTAGGCGCTAGTTTTTACGAATGCGACTGCCATCTGACCTTCCAACCCAGAGGGGAAACTAGGCATTCTCGGGCTTAGGGTCGGTTTCCTTACGATGTTTTCCTTTACCGAAGAGACTGGTAAATATCAAATGATATCCGTACATAAGTTCCGAAAAACTCAGTGGTAGGACCCGGGGTTTGAACGCGAGACCTCCGGTTTGAAAGTCGAACGTCTTACCGCCAAGACCTGCGATCCCCACACAATACAATTCAATATTAAATCATGTTAAGGTTGATGATATTAAGGTACGAGTATCACTGCATTACTATTAGGTATCATGATGATATTCCTTACCGTTTATTTCTCAGCTATTTACTATAATACTAGGCATGATGACACATGTTCAATTAAAAAAAAAGTTAAATGGATACAAAATTAGCAACATGTCTTAATAAAGTAAAAATTATATATTAGTATTTGGTTATCTTAATAAAGTAAAAATTAAAAATTGCCAAGTCATTATATTTATTATAAAAATATAGACATCTAATATTCAAAAGACCACAATGACATGTTGTTAGTAAACTCCGGCTTGGTTTTACATTACCTATAGATTTCAATGTTTTTTGCAGTAGTAGAACTGCGTTGCGAGACTGGCATTTTTAGGGTGCCGTAGCCAAATGTCAAAAATGGAACCCTTATGGATTCGTCATGTCTGTCGGTCTGTCTGTCCGTCCGTATGTCACAGCCATTTTACTGCTAAGGTGTATTTTGTATGCCACTACTTATTAGTTATGTAGTTTTTGAAAAAAAAAATTAGGAGGGGGCGCTCCATACATGTAACTAAATTTAAAAATTATTTTTTTAACCATATATCAACATGTGACACATCAATCGATAGGTCTTTTTCTGAAATAATCGCTTCGAAAGTCAGAAAAATTGTGTCCCCCCCCCCCCGTAATATTTACGGTTTACGGTTTAAGACATTTATTTCTCAAAATGATTTAGGTACATAAATCACTTACTGAGAAAACAATATTTATTTTAAAGGTAAATGGGAGAGGGTAGAATGCAAAAACTGGCGGACGAGTTAAGAACAAAGGCGCTTGGTAACACCAAGCGCAATGCAACAATGTAATATTGTGCATAGGGGCCAGTTAAACCGAACTACCCTGAACCGTAAGTTCAAAAATATGGAAAAATTTGAGGAGATGCGCCTTATCATATACTTTCTACGGTTGAGCCATTTTTGAGTTATCTCCAAAAAACTTCTTCCATAGGCATCAGATACTACCTTTTGGTATTATTGTATTTGGTATTATTTCTTATTCCATTGAAGGTACGAAGCCCTCCTATGCGTGGTCCGACACGAACTTGGCCGGTTTTTATGTACATGTAATGTTTTACTATCTAGTTATGTAGTAAATGCTGTTGAATTTGATTATACTTAGATATGTACTATGTATAAGATAAAACTTACAAATTATAATGTAAAGATATATAATATTTATTTACAACTGTATGACTTATAACAAATGTTATCAATAAATTTTTCATTTTTTTCATTTTCATTTTTCATTTAGTGTAAAAGGAGCTAAAATTTTAGTGACAGGAAAACTAACTTTGTTACAATTATTACAATGTTAACTGTGCGGTTTGTAAAACAAGACAATTGACATTGCGGAATGTTTAAATTTTCAGTGGCTTTATAGCCTAAACCCTAGAAGTGTTCAAAATTTGGAGTATGTGGGACTGCTAGAAGTACCTTAGACATACGATGATCGTGATCACTGAGTCAGTGACAAAATTAAGGAATTTTGACTTGCAATAACTCTTAAAGTATATGTTGAAATTGAATGATATTGGGAATATATCTTCCTTGTGTAATGGCCTTGGTCACAAACATTTCAAACTTCTAGCTTTATCAACAACAGAATTAGAAGGGGTCGAAAATGGCCTAAATGGCTTCGGGAGAAGGATGTTGTGTGTTTTGCCCGACTTGACGGGGCACTGCCGTGCCCCTAGGTTGAAATGGCGTCAAATAAAAAAAATATAAGTTTTAAAAAAAAGTAAGAATTCAAAAAAACAATACCAGTCGTTCTATCACATTTAACTGTAAAATAAATTATTATATGTAAAATAAATAAATAAATTATAAACAAATACCATTATATCGCAATTTCATTATTTTCCCATAATTTAAAAGGGCGACTGGTGACGTGGCGTCACAGTTTAGTATAATTTTGTTACGAGCATTTTGAGCGGCATTTGCGAATGTCAGGCTTTGAGTCTCATTTCTGACTATTGTGTTGTTTTAAAGCTATTGGTCCCATATAAATATTTGATCCTCACAACAAAATGAAACGATTAAACAATACATTAAAAAAAAACACCTTGCCTATTGGTATATTTTTACTTGATACTAAAAAAACCCATTGAACAATTAGTTCCATCAGTTTATTTTTAATGTTTCCTTATAGTTTCGTCATGTCCATCTGTCCGTTAGACCGTCCGTCCGTATGTCACAATAATTTTACTAGTGTAGCGTAAGTATTACATCTACTGTTAATACGTGTACGTACGGTTTTTGGTTTGTCAGAATATGCCTGCATAAATTCCAATTTTTATTATAGCCCAGCAGTTATGTTCTATCGGGTTCATAATTGTATACCCAATTTATCAATGAATTCATTCATAAATTGGGTATGCAATTATGAACCCGTTGGTACGTTTCACCTGGAAAGTAATCCGAAGTCAACGGAACTTTAACGGCTTGTTTTCGGGAATACTAGGAAGACTTTCCCAAGTTTTCGACCTCGAGGACCCTGTGGAACTTGGAGGGGGGACAAAAAAACTCTTTTTTTTAGGTATATCTCATAAACAAAGCACTTTTTGTGTACACCTTGTGCCATATTCTTATTTTAAAATACGTACACAATACATTAAACACACAAAATCATTCTCAAACTCCAACACAAGTATATGTATTTTAGAGTAGGCAACGCGCATATGAATCTTCTGGGGTTGCAGCCGTCCATAGGCTACGGTAATTGCTTAGCATCAGGCGAGCCGTACGCTCGTTTGCCACCGTCGTGGTATATTGAAGTTGTATTGCAGTTGCGGCGCTTCCTGTATTGCATAGTTAATGCATTGAAGTAGTACGAGTATTGAAGTTGGATCGTATCTAAACGTTTTTAAAGTTGGGATACGGCCCCTTGTATGGCAAAGTTCAAGAGGAATAAATTTCCTGAAAGTTAGCTGTCATACCACATTTTCAGGCCAAAATTTAACGAATATACAGCAAATTTATTGTTGAGATTTCAATATGGCGGCGGAATTAATTTTTTTAAATTCTAAAAGTAACTTATGACTTTTCAAGTGTCATGCATGAGTGTCATGACACGTGACAGCTTAACGGAAAATAATATATCCAAAGGCTTTCTGGAAGAGAGACATAAAACCACCTGTTTGTTGCCTCTCTTCATATGTGAATAGGTTTGGTGTGCAGTATATTCTTATTCTGAGGTGTGCAATAAAGAGGAATTTACTTTACTTACTATCCTCAGAGGTTATATGTTATTCGTAGAAAACGAAAAACAGAAGACGTCAAAAGGTAATCGGTGTTCTAACCCATGATTGTCAACCTCACGCATCACCATTAACAGTTAATTTATGTAACGCTAATATATACATATATATTTATTTTAAAGTTTAGCTTTCATTGTAGATTAATGTTGTCACATTAAAACATGTTTCATTGGAGTTGATGTCGTCTTAACAATGAAGAAAGTGTAAGTACTTTCTACGTTCAAATTTTTTATATACAAATAAACATCACAGGCATTTATTTATTTATCAACCCTATCGCTGCAGAGTTAACACATGGTCTGTTAACGACAAGTTACGAGTTCTTAGCTCGCATAATTTACAAGTTGCAAACTTGCGTCATGCATCACGAGTCTGGTGCATTTCCCCGCCACATCTCTTTGGCCACGTCTTATTCCTATCGTCACATAATGTCTTCTCACTAGTTCCAACCAGTTTATATTCAAGTTATGATTCAAGCGAACATGGTTATTGGAACGAAGTTCCTTATCGGACGGTTCGCGGATGGGTGCTAGGCGAAAAATTGTCACGTGACTTCCACAAAAACGCGACAGAAAGGCATACGATTGACAAACATGTGAAATATAATAAAATAACATAAAATAGAATAGAATAAAGTGAAGTGAAGTGAAAAGTAAAAAGTGACAAAGTGAAAAGTCAAAAGTAATAGTCAAAAAAGGCCAAAAAAAAGTAAAAAATCAAAATGAAATAAAATAAAATAACAACTTCGTTCCAACTGAGTGTTCCACTCCACGACACTCACGTAATTTTATTTTACCCTCAACTTAACTCTTTCCTTATTGCATCCCGAAATTCCCAAACGAGCTCGGCACCGATTTTATCAATGACATTTGACACCAGCACTGGTTTTTACAACAGCGATTGTTATCTTTAAAATTCCAACCCCGAGAAAAAGTTTATTGTGATAAGTGCATTATCAGTATGCACTGTTTACAGTTGACGTAAAATATATGCACCTTATTCCAAAGCAGTAAGGTGCAAAGTTCAAACATATCCTATGATATTTCGGATTTTGTGCGTGATTTTTTTTTATTTCATCTGGAAGACAATAAGGACCTATTTAGTTTTTCAAGTGGGTACTGTTAGGGTTTTTAAAGTTAATTTAGGCTCTTTAAGAGTATGGCTCTTTAAGTGTCTCTAAACGGTGTTATAAGGAAAGAAATAATGTAATTTCATAGGTAGCTACCTACCTATGAAAAAAGCTTTTTGTTGTTAGTATGATGGATCGCACAGGTCTCAGAGGCCACACTTAAGCTGGTTGATGCGAGGCGATGCACTCGGTAGCGATGGTTATAACACGACTCCTCTCATTTGAATACGAATAGCCCAACATTGGCGGCTGTTTACCTAAACAATCTTACGCAACAACCACTCAAAAATATAGTACTATCAAAACAGAACCCTATTTCAATACCGTTAATACTCAAATTAAAATGTGCAAGCAAATGTGAGCGCAAAAACACAGTTGTAAAAAATACCTCAAGGAGGTAAAATCTAGTGTGAAAATGTAAAGTTTCACAAAAGCTCTAGTTTTCTAGTCGAGTGCAGAGTGAAAAAGTTCCTTGTTACAATTTATATGAAAAAAAACGTTAATTTTGAAAGCTTTTATCATGGACTTAAAATTACAACACACCAGGGATGAAACTATTTAAAAGCTGAAAATATCGTAAAGTTTAATATTAAATTAGCTTTTGTAAGTTAAATTCAAAGGCTTTGAATATATTATTTATTATACCAGTTATCCGTCGATGCTTTAAATTTATCATATCAATCTGGCTCCCAATAGCATGTTCATAAATAGTTATTTTTTGTTTAACAACTATCATTTGTCATCCCTGGGGGTCTCAAACTTTTTATCGATTATAACACTACACATAGACATTTTTGATGTAAAGTTTGATGTACTTACAAAAAAGTTTTATGCATCTAATAAACAAATGTACCCTATTATTTGCGTAACACTTCTTTGTATAAAATAATCAGGATACTCTTACAGCTTACTCTGGAACATTCAACGTAAAATTGCCCGTGAGAGAAACAGTTCTCTCTCAAGTCAATGCCTGCCATTTTTAATGACTGCCCTTGAGATTTATTAATTGTCATGGCAAAGCACAGTTTGAGAGGAAACTGAATCCTTTTAAACTGAAACGGGTAGTCTGGTGGACAATGGGTATCCTCGGAATAAAAACTATTTCGCCTTGTGCACAATAATTGGACCATGAGGAACGACGAAGTTCTGGGTGATTTTGGGCATATCTTTCTGCTCCTGTTAATCTACTTCGTCGTTTTCTCGCTTGGTGTAAGTTCTGTGAGTTTAAAGTTACAGCAGATGTTTGTGAGTTCTGTTTACTATCATTCATATGAGATACAATAGGTCTCAGAGTTGCAAGTGTTTGTGGGGGTTGGTAAAGAAATAATACTGGTATTTGCATTCATTACTTTGTCTACAATGTAATTCGGCGTTGTGTATACTTGCGATAAGATATTGGGATCAGTGTACGTCGGTGACAAATTATCACTTTTTTCAGTATATGATACAAACACGTCAAAATGTCCGTTTGACAAATCATCTGAGAAACGTAGCTTACCGACTGGGTTACTTTCCTGACCAGAGCTTACATAAAGTTCACCATTCCTATATACTTCGAAAACGTTATTAAATACCTTACTGGCGGCAACTACATATTTCGCAATAAGTACAACTACCAAAAGTATTTCGCTGGATCATTTCAGAGTAATAGGATTCGGCACTCATATAATTATCACCATTCGGGGCATGGGTCATACAATGAAACTCATTCCAATTTTGTACTAAATAGTCCACAATCTCTTCACAAATCTCCCTAGCCATCGTCTGAGTGCCATATATGATATACGCTATTGAACGAAATAGGCAAGCTCCGTCTCCTACAATTGGAACCACCGTGTGTGGCACCTTGCTGCCATGTATGTTTAAAACTTCGCAAATCATTTTTCAACGCTACGCTAATGCAATTAAAAATTACAACTGGACTATCGTAAAGAACTTTAAGATAGGTACTTTGCTTATAATTTTTTTTTGCTTTATGTATTTTAATATTCCGTATTTTTTCATTAAAAGACCAGTAACGCCATCTACTGGGGAGTAGTGAACCAAATAAGTGAATAAGTGTTGTAATACGGAAAGATCGCCCTGGAATTTTTCAAAAAACACAAAGTTTAAAGTCTCTAACACAAAATAAAAATTTCTCCAATACGAACTTAGTACCTTTTACAAAGTTTTAAGTCTCTAACTCTAAAACAGAAGTTTCTCCCCATACAAACTTTGCACCCCTATTTTACCCTCTTAGGGTTAGAATTTTGCAAAACGCTGAAAACACTTTCTTTGGATTCAAGTTCGTAACCTTTTTACGAATTTTTAAGTCTTCAACTCAAAAAAACATTTTTCTCCCATACAAACTTTGCACCTTAGGGGTAGAATTTCCAAAAATCCCATCTTATCCCTTGCATACGTCATAAAAGTAAGCTCTGGACCAAATTTGAAGTTTCTAGTTCCAGTAGTTTCGGCTGTGCGTTGATGGTAGATCAGGACTTCTTCTTTTATATGTTTAGAAGATATATAAATCAGTTTTTTTTAATATTGTGTATCTTTACTGTAATATTGTGTATTACTGTTTTGAAAAAATAAGTCCCGCCGAGTTTCTTGCCGGTCATAATACTTCTCGGGTCAGAGGTGTAGGGTTACAACCGGTGGTAGTTTTCTTTTTCTCTCTCTAACGTTCATAAGTGCATTGTAATGTGCCTAAATTGAAGAATAATTATCTTTTAGATCGATAACAATCATAATATTCATTTCATAACACAACGCTAGCTTACACGGCTACCTACCTATACACGCCGATAACAGCTTTCGCCATTAATGCATAAAGATCGAATAATGGCCGTGAGAGCTACCCCCATAATTGGCAGACAGCGTTGATGTTAAAATATCTAGCAACTGTCTCTTAGACTATCTGCGGCGTCAGCATATCGAAGCCGACAATTAGCTAATGGCCGAATAATGGTTACGAGAGACGACCATAATTAGCCAGTGAAAGCGTTCGATTTTAAAAATAAACGGACGTTCTTTGCTGCCAATTCCAAAGTCGAAGATTAGCAGTACTTTTTAATTTTATTGAAATGTAAAATTGTCTGTGTAATTGTGATGTAAACAAGTTTATGAAATTTTCTGGACATAGGAAATGTTTCAGGAAATTTCTAAAAACTTTCATACGAGCCTGATATTTACTGTTTTACAAAAATGGTTTTTATAACTGTATACCTACATCAAACGGAGTGACTTTAGGAAGTTTTGGGGCTACTTTAATAGATTTCAAACGGCCATAAAAGCAGCATTATTTATAATTTACTTAATCTCTTAACGGTTAATAGATAGAACGGTAGAATCATATAAAATCTTACGTATTACAAGAAGCCTGGAGGTAATAAACCAGTACTTTGGTGCATAAATAGATTATTTAAAGTCGCTCCTGTATTTTAAAGCCACCAGTTTGACCGTACCTACCTATGGAAATTTTAATGCGATGACCTACTTCAAAGTACCTTAATATAAATACATTTATTTTTTAGCATTAACCGCATTCACAGCAGTTAAAATACCGACGATTATATGAGTAACCTTCGATTTTTTACTACAAACATAGTCATTAATGATAAAATTATCAACCTGTCATAATTTTAACTATTTACGACCACAGTTTGTATATAAAACGTTATACATGGTCAAGAATTACCCATTCGGCACATTTCAACACCATGTTTATACTTACTCTATTGTTAGTGGTCTGTACCGCCTCTTTGCAGCTCGCAGATAAACAAAAACACTTCGACTTGGAAGACGATAACTACATACAAAACCTGTACAAGGAATACATCAAAGAACATGGGAAAGTATATATCCCCGAAGAATACAAGAGAAGACTCGAGATTTTCAAAAAAAGCTTAAAAGATAGCAATGAACGCAACGCAAAATATCCACAAGTCGAGTATGGAGTTGATCGTTTTTCTGATATGACGGCAAAGGAGAAACAGCGCTATGCCGGGATGTTGCCTTTTAATGAGACGTTTGAAGGTCTGACAACCCTGGAGTACTCTCCCGAATCCATCACGGCCCCGGACCAGTGGGACTGGAGGGAGCACAAGGCTGTCACCCACGTAAAAGATCAGGGAGAATGTGGGAGCTGCTGGATCTTTAGCGCTATTGGTGAGATTTTTTCTTGTTTATATGGTAAACGTTTCAGTGCTCGACGCTTTATTGCCCAACAGTTGACACCCTGCTGTCACTCCTAAATGACATATATTGGGTTAGTGGGCCATTAACTAATCCTAAATGTCATGTGAACGTAAAGCAAGCAGCAATTTTTCATAAAAAGGATATTGTATCATAAGAATGCTAATACCGTTAACTATTTACGTTAACGTCATTCTGATTCTATACAAAACGGCCTAGAATAGACGACGTACAGTCAGCTGCAGAGAAAAGACTCTCCTGCATACAAAGTTTGTATGCAGCGTGGGCCTTTTTCTCTGCAGCTGACAGTACATTATCAAACATTGAAGGTAGAATTTGAAATTCAGAACATTATATTCCCCAATGGTCGTAAAGTTACATAAAGAATGGATTTTTTGAAAGCCTTAAGTCCTACACTTAAGAAACCCCAATAAATTAAATGAAAATTTTCTTAATTTACCAGGAGATAACAATGTTGACATTTCTTTCTTGACAAAATACGAATTCAACAGATTTGGCAATTCATTTTTAGTCTTCGACCAGTAACAGAAACCACAGTGTTTAACATAATTAAATCGATTTCTACCAATGCACAGGGCGCGGATGGAATTACCCTGAATATGGTTTTATTAACACTTCCCCATACGCTTCCAATAATCACTTAATATAGTAAACGCCTCAATTTTAACAGGTGACTTCCCCGAATTATGGAAATCTGCTATAATCAAACCCATCCCAAAAATACCAAACCCGACAAACTTTAAAGACTTTCGCCCTATAAAAAATATTAGAGAAGGTTGTGTGCTCACAGGCCACTGACTTTTTAGAAACTAATAACATCTTTCCTAGAAAGCAGTCCGGTTTCAGGAAGTCACGAAGCGCGACAACTGCTTTAGTAGACGTAATTGATGACATTTTGGCTTCACGAGATCAAGGATACAATACTATGCTAGTATTACTAGATTTTTCCCGAGCATTTGATACAATAAATACTACACTTTTACTTTCAAAACTCTATTTCTATGGATTTGATACACTTTGTCTGAAATGGTTTGCAAGTTACCTTGCTGGACGTACCCAATCTGTTGAAGTGCGTGGTGACAATGGAGTCATAATAGCCTCTAAACCCTTACCCGTTACACGCGGCGTGCCACAAGGTTCCATTTTAGGGCCGTTACTATTTATTGTATACAGTGCGGACATCATAAACAAATTAAGTTATTGCAATTACCATATGAACATTCGTATTGAAAGATGCTGCAGCTATTGATTGGACACCTGTGCTCTCAGCCTCATCGACCAGTATTAAAATCTCACTTTTCAATACCTCTATTCTGAAACTCTTTGACAAGCATGCTCCTGTACATACTGTGCGAGTCAAACGTCCACCGGTCCCTTGGATGACTGAGGGCGTTCGCATGGCGATGAGAAGACGGAACCGCGCCTTCAGACTATTTAAGCGTGATCGGACTGAGGAGAGCTGGATTTTTTTTAAAACAGCACGTAATCGTTGCAACCAGATGGTGCGGACAGCGAAGCGACGGTATATTCACCACAACGTGTCCTCCTTCTCCATGGCCGATGTCTGGAAATTCCTCAAATCGCTCGGCCTAGGAAAACCTGCAAACGGTTTCAATGGCAATTCATTCTCTCTCAACGATTTAAACAGACATTTTTCCTCGGCTCTTTCTGTTGATAGTTATACTAAGGCCATTACCATCTCTGAAATTTCGTCATTCCCTCCCTTAGCTTTCGACAGCTTCTCATTTTCTCCCGTGTCTGTTTCGGACATACGCGCCATTATAAAAGCAATTAAATCTAAAGCTGTAGGTTTTGACGATGTCAGTCGTTTCATGATTGTGTCGGTCCTGGATTGTGTGCTTCATGTGATAGCTGACATCATCAACTCCTCACTAGTTAATGGCGAATTCCCCTTACTATGGCGTAAAGCATTTGTCGTGCCTCTACCTAAAATCAGCAATCCCACTTCCCTTAGCAACTTTAGGCCGATTTCGATTCTCCCTTTTCTGTCGAAGATCGCTGAAGCAGTGGTTCATAAACAACTCTCGTGCTATATTCACTCGCATACCCTGCTTAGCCCTTATCAGTCTGGCTTTCGACCCAGTCACAGCACGTGTACTGCTCTTCTTAAGGTGACGGAAGATATTCGTCGTGGCATGGAGGGTCAACTGGTCACAGTACTTGTTTTAATTGATTTCTCCAACGCCTTCAATACATCCTTCTTGCTCTTCTCAAACATTTAAACGTGTCACCTTCAGCCCTCAACTGGTTCTCATCGTATCTGGGTGGTCGGCAGCAAGCGGTTCGAGTTGACCGATCCTTGTCTGATTGGTGCGATCTTGCGACGGGTGTACCTCAAGGTGGAATTTTGTCGCCTCTCTTATTTTCAACTTTTATTAATTTCATTACGCCTAATCTCCGCTGTCCATACCATCTGTACGCCGACGATTTGCAACTCTATGCCCAATCTTCAGCGACTGACTTTTCATCAATTGTTGACAGACTTAACCAAGACCTTTCACACATACAAAAATGGTCTGAGAAGTTTGGCCTTTTCGTCAACCCATCAAAATGCCAGGCTATTGTTTGTGGTAGCAGTCGACAGCTCGCTAAACTTGACCTGAACTCACTTACACCGGTTGTTTTCAGTGGTAAGCCTATACCTTACAGCCAGAGTGTCAAGGATTTAGGTGTAATAATAGACAGTACGTTAAGTTGGAGAGCACAGGTTGCTGAAATCAGCCGTAAGGCCATGGGTTCCCTGCATTCTCTTAACAGGCTCAAGATGTTTTTGCCCATCAGTACAAAAGTGTTATTAGTCAATACCCTGATTTTACCCATAATCAATTACGGTGATGTGTGTTATCCGGACTTAAACGAGGATCTTCTTGATAAGTTGGATCGCCTTCTCAACAACTGTATCCGTTTTATCTTTTGTCTTCGCAAATACGATCATGTGTCCTCTTATCGCTCCCAGCTAGGGTGGCTTCCCATACGTCGACGACGTAACATTCGCATGCTTTGCACTCTCTTTTCAGTTCTTAATGACCCACATTCCCCCGGATACCTTAAGTCTTTCTTTCAATATTATGGCGTGTCTCGCGACCGTCAACTCCGTTCTTCTGGCAATTTGTCTCTCTCAATTCCTCTGCACCACACCGGTTTTATGTCAAACTCATTTTCTGTTCGGGCGGCGCGCCTGTGGAATACACTTCCCCGTAATATTAAGAATGCTCCCAGCAAGTTTTCTTTTAAAAAAGCCGTTCGTGCCTTTTTCGCTAGTGGAATGAAAGATTAGTGTTTTCGGTTGATGATTTTCGTCTATATAATATACTAGCTGTGCCCGCGGCTCCGCCCGCGTGGAATTCGGTCTGTGTCAGTAAGCGGCTAATTCACCCCTAATTTCTCTCCCGCTACCCTGAAGGCGGAACTTGAAGTAAAGTTGACAGATGGATTTATCCTATTAATTTTTATTGGCATGATTTAAACGACATACAATAGTAGGTGTATATCGGACGATACAGGACCACTTTTGTATTTATACGTTCATGTCCACGGCAAATATCATCCAAATCGATCTTCCCGTTAAATCAGTCTAAGCATGAAAGGTAAGAACAGGTCACAAATGCAGAAATGTTTTTTTTTTCTATTTGAGGAATTAGTAATCCTTAAGGGGTGATTTCCGGGATAACAATGCAAACAAAACCGGCCAAGAGCATGTCGGGCGATGCTCAGTGTAGTTTCGTAAATGCCGCCCTGTTACGAAACATCCGTTCAAACGGTCGTTTATTAAGGGATATTTGGCGGCGCTTACGTCAGTTTACTATCCGGCACATCCTTTCACTATGCGATTTTGACTGATAATTCAAAAACGGCTGAACCGATTTTATTCAATATAGTTTTTATTGAAAGTTCTTATCAGGCCTCACCAAATTTCAGCTTTCTAGTGCGAACAGTAACTGAGCTAGACCGTGGACAGACGGACGGACATGGCGAAACTATAAGGGTTCCTAGTTGACTACGGAACCCTAAAAAGAGATAAATAGTAGTTTACGTAACTGTTACGTAATAAGGCCTAATTATGTACAGAAGCATACACTGCTTTACCTACACACATATTAAAAATCCACTGAAACCATGCGTGCCGGCGGTCGGGGGGGGGGGGGCAGATATTGATTACGTTACCGTAGGTAATGCATTTTCATACGTTTTTACCACACTGTCACAGATAATACACTGATGTTACGTTACTGGTTGCAATAATTGTGGTAATTACATACTTCAAGGTAAGCACATTACAATGCACTAATGAACGTCAGAGAAAAATAAAATACGTGAGTGTCGTGGAACACTCTGTTGGAACGAAGATATGTTATTTAATTTTATTACATTTTTGACTTTTTCGTTAATTCTGTGGTTTTAATTTTTTTTGTATTTTCTTGGAATTCTTGAAATTTTTGAAATTTATGAAATTTTTGAAATTTATGAAATTTATGAAATTTATGAAATTTATGAAATTTATGACATTTATGAATATTTAGAAATTTAGAAATTTTGGCATTTTTTTCATTTTTGACTTTTTTTACTTTTAGGTTCTCGACTTTTTTCACTTTTATCACTTTGTCACTTCGCACTTTCACTACACTTCACTTCACTTCACTTTATTCTATTTTATATATTTTTTATTTAATTCCATTTTACATGTTTCTCAATCGTATGGGTATCGCGTTTTCGTGACATGACGCTTTTTCGTGACGGTCACGTGACTTTTTTTCACCTAGACCCCCATCCGCGAACCGTCCAATAAGGAACTTCGTTCCAAAACTACCACCGGTTCTAACTCTACACCTCTGGCCCAAGAAGTATTATGACCGAAAAGATACTCGACGGGACTTATTTTTTTCAAAACAGTAATACATTATTAGATCTTAAAGATACAAAATAATGCGTAGTTCTTCAAGAAGACATATCAAAACAGTTTGAGAGACAGATAATGTACCTATTGTTTATTTATAAAGAAAATTAAATCCTAATCTGACTGCTTCACAAAACGTTTGATATGTTTTCCTACCTAAACGGTGTCCTATAAATGTTGTAGTAGTTTTTTGGTTTGGGCCATGCATCTTTGTCCGTCATATATAATACTCGAACCTGCAATAACCCTTTGACATTCATGACATTTTCAAATATTTCTTAAGAGCGGGTAAATGTAAATTTAAAGCATCGACGGGTAACATGTTATAAATATGAACACCTTGACCAAAAAATTACAAATTATTTAAATACCAAATTTCATCTAAATACGGACAGCGGTTATTGGTTGTTTCTTCCCCATGTAAACTTTAACCCCTTTTGTATCCATTTAAAGGATAATTTCCGAGATAAAACTATTTTATTTCCTTTTTTAATTAATTATCTCCATACCAAATTTTATCTAAATCGATTCTGCGGTTAATAATTCCCTATACAAATTTCCAACTATCTTTTCACCCCTTTAGGGTTGATTTTCGGAGTGAAAACTATCATTTGTCCTTTCTTGAGACCCATACTATACCAAATTTCATCTTTATCAGTTCAGCGGTTAAAAAGTCGTCATACCAACTTCCAACCCCCTTTTCGGGGTGAAAGGGTTTATTTTCGGGATGAAAACTATTCTGTCGTTTCTCGGGACTCAAATTATCTGCATACTAATTTCTATTAAAAAATCTCCATACAAACTTTCAACCCCCGTTTTACCCCCTCCAGGGTTGATTTTCGGGATGAAAACTATTCTTTGTCCTTTCTCGGGACTCAAACTATCTCTACACAAAATTTCATCAAAATCCGTTCAGCCGTTTTCACGTGATAGATGTATAGATAGATAGTTTTTATTGAAAGTAGGTACCTTTCAGGCTTCGCTTCCATTATTTTTTTCGAATTTTTTGGACCTTCGGTTCTAAAGTAAGGTGGGGGGGGGGGGGGGGCTTTTTTCAAGATGAAACTATCCTTTGTCCTTTCTCGAGACCCATATTATCTCTATACCAATTTTCATCTAAATCTGTTCAGCGGTAAAAAAATCCTCATACCAACTTTCAACCCCGTTTTCACCCCCACAAGGGTTTGAAAACTATCCTATGACATTTCTCGAGACTCAAATTATCTCCATACTCATTTCTATCTAAATCGTTTCAGCGGTTAAAAATTCTCCATACAAACTTTCAACCCCATTTTTACCCCCACCAGGGTTGATTTTCGGGATTAAAACTATATATTATCCTTTCCCGGGACTCAAACTATCTCTGTACAAAATTTCATCTAAATCCGTTCAGCCGTTTTCACGTGATGCGCGGTCAAATAAACAGACAAACAGATAAACAGATAAACAGATAAACAGACAAACAGATAAACAGACAAAAATTCTAAAAATTGTTGGAACGTGTTCTGTTATCGATTCTAAGTATCCCCAGCCAACTTTTTTTCGATTATCTTCCATGTACAGACTTTCGACCCTCTTCAGCTTTATTATATGTATAGATATATATATATATATATATATATATATATATATATATATATATATGTATGTATATATAATAATATATGTATGTATGTATTTTTTTGTTATATATCGTATATTATGTATATATTGTATTGTATATTGTTTTATTCATTGTTTACTTGTAGTTAACTCTTCACCTTTTGTTCTCGTAAGCACCGCCCACAACTTCTCTGCTTTGCCTTAAGGGTCGGGATATGTGGGAGAATTTTCAGATTCTGTCAAAATACCCTGATTCACACACAACCAGACTTCACGCACACTACCACACTTTCGGGGGACAGGTCGTTGACCGCTTATACTTTTTTACAGGTTGCCATTATTAGTATCACACCTCCTTTGAGAAATTTAAACTGTAATGTTTTCCTTTGTAAGCAGACAGAGAAATAACATATTTTATCTTTCTTTCCTTGTCTATCCTGTTTATGTCACACATGACGTATTATGGTTGATTTTAAATGATTAAATGACTTTGGTAATACGTTATCGAGATACACGTTTTGGAAAGTTAGCTAGCCGAACAAATACATATTATAGACTTGGCATATAACCGCGAACCATTTCGGTCGTCGAATCGACTATTTGCATCACTCTCTTTCGAATATGCAAGAGCGATAGAAACGGAGATAACGAAACGTCGATTTTCGAACTTGCGGTTGGCCCGTTGTAGACTAGAAGTCGCTTATAGGTAGAAGTGAACGGAAATATGTCTGAATAACTTCTTAAGAGTTTCGATGAATTTTAAATTAGGTAGGTATATCTATACCTAGCTTAGCCAATTTTCCATGCAAATAAATCTAAATGTTATTCTACGATTGAATTTATTGGTTTTATTTACTAACTAATGTTCTGCATACCTTCGTGTGAATTTAGTTTTAGTACTGGAGCCGGCCATACTATAAATTTATTGAAGGTCCTAAATGGTCGCTAGTAGGTATGTGGGTGAAGGACACTTATTATATTACCTTTTTGATAGAAAAACTTAGCAGACGAGTTTAGGATGATACTAATTATGAAGCGTTATATAGGGACAAAGTGCTTTGCTACGTTACGTTACGATACGACACATAAATAACAATATATATTTTGTTAAACTGTTAAATATATATTTTGTAAAGTATTGGTTTAATTGTCTGACTTAATAAACATGTAGCCGAATTGTAAACGATCTATTAGTTTTGAAAAAAAATACTTTTCTAAAAGTTGATTCACCCATATATTGCGCCAATTTGAAAATACACTAAAACTACATTATGTAATTTATCTTCAAGTCTACTGCTCCAAATATTTGCGACATGGAGTGCACTTCAAATAAGCTACATACCAAATTTAAGACCCGGTAAGTGCTTAGGATTTTAAGACCATTTTTAAGAAAGAATTGTTTTTATATGAAAAATAGCTAATGACTTTAAATCCCTTACACAAATATATTTAAATGGCCCAAACACACTTGCAGACTCATACATATTTAATTACCATGACATAACGTTTGATATGCCGTAAAAGTATACTATACTAAATCGAATATAATATTACTGAAGTCACTGGCGGGCGTAATGCCTACAATAATTTCCTGCTTATAACTCCAAATAGATAATATCAAGACTGATGCACTCTGAGAATATGTTCAGTAACTGACTGAAAAAAAGTTCGTAAATATATTTTGATCCCATCGCTCCAAACTTTGGCACATCAAAAAAAAATCTTTATTTCTTTAACATGAAGTACATATATCTTATATTGACCGGCGTCTCATTGTAAGTTATTTAACCTGTGCTAGGAGGCACCGCTCTTCCATATCTACAGTTTATAATTATTATTTTTTCAGTTTATACTAATCTAAATATATAAAAGAAGAAACTGACCGACTGACTGACTGACTGACTGATTGACTGACTGACTGACTGACATATCAACGCACAGCCCAAACCTCTGGTTCTAGAGATTCCAAATTTGGCTCATAGGTTCCTTATAAGGTTTAGGGGTGCACCAAGAAAGGATTTATCAAAATTCACCCCCTAAGAGGGTAAAATGGGGGTCCAAAATGTGTATGGCGAATCAAGATTTGTTAGATTATTTTATTCAAAACTTCACAGGAGTATTCTTAACGATAAATGAGTAAACACGTGATTCAGGTTTTTTGAAAATTCAACCCTTAAAAGTGGCAAATGTGGTCACAAAGTCTGAAAATCAACATGGGTATCATATCCTTTTTGAGTACTCATAGTACGTGGGCGAAGCCGCGGGAAAAGGCTAGTATACTTATACAAAGAGTCTCACGAAAGTTTTATAGTATTAATATACTCATACTTAGTGTTGTACAAATCTTTAGACTTAAAACGCATGGTATTGGGCACTTCAAATAACCTACATTTCGAATTTAAAACCATTATTTTGGCCGGTTTGGACTTTAAGACCAGTTGAAATCACGAACTTTAGCTCTAAATTAATTTTTGAGCCTGCTGTACCAAATTTTTACTGTATATAGGACCTATCAAACAAAAGAACCGTGACCGCCTTGGTTTATACGTCCGTTTTTCAACTGACATGATATAATAAAATTCTTAATCCCTTTTAAAATTATAATAAAATAGCTCAATCATACTTGAATATTTCATTTAAAAGTCATAAGTCATCGTACGCTTTTTTTGTTGACATCGTTTTTGACCTTAAGGTAAGATATGTTTTTGAGCTAGTACCTATTGTTACTTATTTAGTTTAGGTTAGGTTAATATAGCCGTATGACAGCACACGCAGTGCTTGGCGCCCTGCAGCAAGGTGGAGCGACGATATCCGTAAGGTGGCGGGTACAGATTGGAAGAGGAGAGCTGAAGAGCGAGCTCAGTGGCGTGCCTTGGGAGAGGCCTATGTCCAGCAGTGGACTAATACAGGCTGATGATGATGAAGATGATGATGAATATAGCCACCAGTGCAGTACAAATCCTATAAATGGACTTAAATTTGGTGACTGATTCATGCCAATCATCTGCAGTTCAGTCTCAGGCAACGCCGCTTTGCATGATTGTCAGTCGTGTCAAATTAAGCTGATCAAGCTCCCTTGTAAATAGATCAATCAGTGGCTACCAAAAAAGGTGGCGGGGAATGGTCGGCTTCCGAAGTCCAGTCTGCTCTATACATATTTTTTCCTACAATTAGTTACTAGGTCCAGCTTGACATCATTTTCTTATAAGTGCGAAGAATTCATTTAAGATTTTTTTTATATATGCACAAAAATATATGGATTTATATACACGTATATAATTTTGTTATTTGAATGACATTTGGAAATATACTACAATTTTTTCATTGTTTTCATTTAAATCCCTGACGAAACCATTAAAAGAAATCACGTCAGGTTCTTATATGATTAATAAGTATTAAGAAAAATCAAACAAGCAGAAAGTGATTTTGAGACGAAATTAACGAACTTAGAAAAGGCATCAGATATCGATGTGATGATTCTGATATTTAATACGCAACATAAAGTAAAAATTTCAGAATGTACTTTTTTGACTTATTTAGATTTTATTTAGCAACTAAAATGGAGCTTGTAGAACAGAATATATAATTACACGCTTGAGGCGACACATACGATTAATGTAGAAATCATACAATTATAGGATTGTGTACGATACACATTCCATATTACACTTCGAAAGCCTAAAATTGGTGTATGTTTAAAAAATCAATGAAAGTATTGCAGTAGGTAAGAGTTATTTTTTGCAGACCTGATATGTATGTATACTATGTATAACTATGTCGTAAGAAAAAATATTAGTTGTTCAACTATCATTATTGTTTTTCGCTTTATATACAACACGCACATTTTATAAATGTGCCGCCTTTTATCAGGGCCGAGATAGCGTAGAATCTACTTCAATGTTCAACTTCATTTTTTTTTTCGTAAAAAAAAAGTATAGAGCGGCAAATGCGATTTACATATGATTGAATCACGTGGAAGTTAAAGGGTTATAAATATATAAAAAATATGAAAACAAATGTATTGTTGTTATTCAATCAAATACAAACATTGAAAACGTTGAAAAAATAATCAACCCAGCAAGAATTGAACTTGCATCGATACGCCTTACCGGGGCTCGATCGCTTTCGCCCCCGCTCGATCGCTTTCGAAAGCGATCGAGCCCCGGTAAGTTCTATAATATTTAATATTCTGTAACTGTGTTATTAATGTTATTATGTACCTATATTGCATGATAAATGAAATATCGTTAGATACATTAGTTACCTAAGTACTAGTTTAGTAAGAATGAATATTGCTATGCCCTAACAGGGTTCATGTGAACGTTAGCAGTAAGCTTTTTTGTAAGACCTTAGGTAAAACATGATTATGACGCAATAAATGAATTATGAATTATTAAGGCGTATCGATGCAAGTTCAAGTCTTGCTGGGTTGATTATTTTTTCAATATTTTCAATGTTTGTATTTGATTGAATAACATACTATTGTATGAGTGGAATGCCGAACTTTAAAAACATGTAAAATAATTATGAAATGTATTGTTTCTATTTTTACTTTCATACAAATTTTCATCCCCCTATTTACCCGCTTATGATTAGATTTTATAAAATTGTATTTATCAAACCTAGCAGCGAAATGTAGGCCGAATGTAGCACAGATTGGTTTTCAGAACAGAAGCCGCTATTCCATCCGCTTTTTGGGAGGTTGCCACTGTTTAATCTGGCAGCTAGAAGGCTTGAACAGCTTTGTTTGACCTAAGCGACGTCATCTAAAATGTGCAGACGGGTCCATGCATTTCTGTCTCTTAACGTCCGCAGTAATGAAGGCTTTTAAAACGGTATTCCACATACCTTAGTCATTAAAAATTTTGAGTTCTTCAATCACACAAATCACTGAGCAATTTTAATGATTAAAGAATAAATATGTTGTAAATTTTACCCACCACCCTAGACGCATATTTGTTATACCCAGGAAAAACAGTTTTGTGCAATAAAGCTTAAAATATAATAAAATATGCTTCAATACTCCCAACACCGCAGTACTTTTACGATCATTTTATCCATTTAACGACTTAATACAAATCATTAAGACTTACAATTTAAGACTTTAAATATGAATATCAAAGTATGTTAAGTATTGCCGTTAAAATATTTTTTATGGAATTAATAGTATGTCGATATTTTCGGAATAATCAAACCATTTCTTAAAAATTGTCCTAAAATCCAAACCAGCCTCAGAAATGGTCAAATTTTTTTGTTTAAAAAGGTTTAATGTTGTTCGGTTAGTATATTTTAAATAGTACTCTAATAATTTAGAAATGTTAGGCTTAAAAATAAATTGGGGACAAATTTTTTTACTAATATCGTATTATTAATTCAAGACAGTAATCTGACAGTTCTCTCCATACAAAATGATTTACAATGTAGGCCAGGAGCTGTCAGATTATTGTCTTAAATTAAAAATATGATATTAGTCTTAAATCCAAACCGGCTACTGAAATGGATCTAAATTAGCTATGTAGGTATAATTACGTACCTTAAGGATTGTTTCGCTGGATTAGTCTTCAAGAACTTTATGAGAAAATGTGTTCATGAATAGAACGCTTCTTACAACACTACAAATATGGAAGGCGATCAGTAGGAAATTAGATAAACACCCATGGCTCCAATACTTGTAGTTACCATATTTGGGTAATATTTAGTTTTAAAATTATGGTTCTGTACATGCTTCGTCCAGTATGTAAATTCACAGAACATTGATGAAATAACACATTGTTCTTATTTGAACGCTACATTATGTTATGTTCTTGGTCTCACCTAGGTAGTTATAAAAACGTCCCGTTTAAATGTAAACAATGAGTTAAATGAGCTGGTAACCTGGTAACACGTCCGACTTTCAATCCGGAGGTCTCGGGTTCAAACCCCGATCTCCTGGTGTACAGTCACCATCAGATATATCGGAGCGACCAAGGTGGTCACAAATATCTAAACAACGCCTCTATGATCAAGGCGATAAAGTGCATGTTCAGATATATTTGAGTACCTTGGCTGCTCCGATATATCTGATGGTGACTGTACTAGTTATGAAAATTATATCACATGCACGAAATATTATTTGATATTTTTACCAGTCGCTTTTTGATGAAGGAAAACATCGCGAGGAAACCATATCTATTTCCAATAAGGCCTACAGGTTTAATTGAGCCGTGGCACAAAGCCGGGGCAAAACGCTAGGAGGATGAGGAGTGAAAATTGTGTAAGTTTAAGTCAGTAAACAACATTGTTAATAATATAAGGAAGTAATTTATTTGATCAGGGTACATTTGTGTAACGATAGATAAATCTACACACAATCTGCCTGGAAATCGCCAAGAGGCGAACGTATGTAGGTTGGGTCCTCCCGTGCTTTCAATGGCGGGGCTCTATTAGGTAGGAGTTGGATGCTGTTCCGATGATGTGTTGAAGTGACGTTAGTTGCGTAGCTCGAATCAAGAGGCGTATCATGAGCTCTCAATGCCCCTTTGTAGCTCTGGGGTACCATAACGTATATACGACAAAAGATTAATAATAAATAAATAAATAAATAAATAAATAAATAAATAAATAAATAATAAATTAATGCGCGTATCAATTTGTACCTATAGTCTGCAGACGGAGTCGTTCAACGTTCTTCATGACCACAAAAAACTGACTTGGTTGCTCTCCTCGCCAGATTATCGTATATTGCATTCAATATTTGATTATATCTTTTGTATAAGTATAAAAGAATCAAGTCTTTTAATAATAAAAAATAGAGATTGGATTGGAGTTATTATAATAATATTGTCATTCAAGTATTTTGACGTTATAAGTCATGTTAAAATGTCGTAATATTATGACCAGCGTAATAAAAATAAAGTCCAGTAATTAAAAAGGAATCCAAAAACTCTTTTAATTTTGAACAGGTTTTGAGGCAATTAATTACGAGAATTCGGTAGAAAAGTGTCTTTTATTCAATCTTTAGTTGTATTTTTGTAGTATTACGACGTGTAAATATAAAAAATCTAATTTTGTGGGACTAACAGTCCCTTGTAATTTTCCCTATATATTTTGAATACAATCTCGCTACTGGTATCCTTTTTCGTGCACGTATACGATTTTCTGTCAAAATAAATGCCAAAATGAAACGTCACGGCTGCTCATCCAACAAGACGTCCGCCTGCGACGAGGCCCGTCGGGCATCTGAGTCACAATGACAATTTGACTGATATGGCGAATGTATGGGAATTTTTCAAAAGTTTATATTTACGTTTCAATTTCTTTGTTGTCTTTATGATGAAAAATATGGATATGCCCTGATGCACTAGTCTAGTTATCTGGCTTTCAAAATAACATAAGCATTGAACCACTGTCGAAGACAAAATTGTATTGCGACGTGTTCTAACGGAAGGCCAATTTTTGATTTTTTGGTACTTTTGGAGTCGGTTTATAGATAATCAAAGCTAAAAAAAATAGAATATCAATTGGAGCCTCTGCACGGCTTCTTTATGAATACGGAGACATTCATATTATTGCGAATACGTAGCATTAACTATACAAATTCCTTGTTCTAAGTGAGGTCTAAAACGATGTTGTCATATATCCGCCCCTTAAGGTTGACTGGTAGAGAATGCCTACTGGCATTAAATCCGCCTTTTGTACATCAAGTTTTTCTTTTGTGCAATAAAGTTTAAATAAATAAATAAATAAATATCTACGCTGATGATTTACAACTATACCTATCCTATAAACCTAATGAAATTGATATGGCAGTCAACAAATTAAATTCAGATTTAGACCAAATTGTTAACTGGTGTAAAGCAAATGGTCTGGTTTTAAATTCAAGCAAGTCAAAATTAATGGTTTTCGGTTCAGATAAGCAGTTACGTAGTCTCCGGTGTTTCGAACCACAAGTTACTGTCATGGGCAATCGCCTGGAGCGTGTTTTCTTGGCTCGTAACTTGGGCCTAATGATGGATGGCAGGCTGCGCTTTGAGGAGCACATTATGGAGTTAGTGAAGAATTGTTTCTACAGGCTAAAAGTTCTATACCGTGTCCGCAATTTCATTAACATTGACTTACGCATTAATCTATGTGACGCCCTCATTCTCTCTAAGCTGAGCTACGCCGATGCTGCTTTTGGAGGATGCCTTCTTGCGCGCACTACTTTACTTATACAGCGTGTTCAAAATGCTTGCGCACGTTTCCATGTCACTCCTTTTTTAAATAAGTATAAGCTTTTAAATATGGCCGCTAGACGCACCTTACACTTCGCCTCATTGCTTTTTGGAATTGCATATAACAAACAACCATCATATTTATTTGACAAACTCAAATTCTCCAACAGTGCAGTGCGTGGTGCTCTCAGATTTATTTCGTCACAACATAGCACGTCTGCTTTTCGTGGCAGCTTCCGATATGCCGCTACAAAGTGCTGGAATAATCTACCACCCCCCATTAGAAATAGTAAATCGGTAGCCACCTTCAAAGTAAACCTTAAAAAATATCTTTTCGAACAACAAATTATGTAATGTGTCTATACTGTCTATAATGTGGCTCTAACTTTAAAAATGACTTGACTTGTACGTCTTTTATAAGTAATGTTTTATTTATAAGTATTGCCCATGCACTACTGTCTGGGAAAAGCCTCCTCCATAGTTTTGGTTTTGGTTATAAATAAATTTGTAGTTTTACATTGCTTGATGCATAGAGCTAAGTTCCGACTAAGATCTCAGTCTTGGCATTGTCGACCAAAAATCAGCGCAAGATTTGGCGTTTTAAACCTAATTTAAATTGTTTTGTTTTGTTTTGTTTTTACATGGTTGCCCTGAAAACCAGCGCCATGACAAATGTCATGGCAAATGCTGAGCGGTACCCATGTTGGTGTAGTATAACTTGTGTTATTTAATTGTGTATTATTACTTATGTGAAATATGCCAAATAAAATTTTCTTTATCTTTATCTTTATCTAAGGATTGGAAATGTGACTGAGAGTATTTTTTTCTTAAGGGCTATTTTTATATACACGGACGAATTAGCGTGCGGAGATTTTACAACAAACTTTATTTACAGGAAATATTGAAGGGCAATATGCCATTAAATACAAGAAATTGCTTGCTTTTTCGGAGCAGCAAAGTCTAGATTGCGTTCCACCGATTGTCTGGGATAATAATTGTGATGGAGGATTGCCTCACCTGTCCATGTGGTAAGTATCTTAATCAGAAGGTATGACACTTCAGTTTTTAAGACTGTTAAAGACTAGGGAACTTAAAAAAGAAGGCTTTTACCCAGCAGTTAGGCAGAATTGGCACTTGAAAAAGTTTGTAAAGAAGTGCTTGTCTTGTAATAGTATAATTATTTTACATGATTTTTAAAGTGGGGCATTCCACTCATACAATAGTATGTTATTCAATCAAATACAAACACTGAAAACATTGAAAAAATAATCAACCCAGCCGGACTTGAACCTGGCATCGATACGCCTTACCGGGGCTCGATCGCTTTACCAATTAAGCTATGGGTTCAGTGTTTGTATTTGATTGAATAACATACTATTGTAATAGTATCTTAACCAAAATTTCATTATCAGGCACTACCGAGGGTGGCAGGGATGGGACGACAAAAACTCTTGGTATCTGTGGTCAGAGAGGGAGTATCCATACTACGCCAAAATGGGGCCTTGCAAGGAAAAACAAAGGGATAATAACGATATAATCGTAGCAATCGTAGAGTCAGTCAAAGTATTTAAAACGGACGAAGAAACTTTGAAACAACTTCTGTACGAAACTGGACCTCTTGCGACAGGTAAGCAGATGAAAAGTGAAAGTACCACCGCCCTAAAGTCCATTAGAAAAAAAAGTACAAAATGATAACAATGGTAGGTAACTTTAAACAATCTACGTGTTTTGTTATATTTATGACATTAACTACCTTGATATTACTCACAGTAGTCACAGTTTATCTGAAGGTCGCCAATATGTAACAAAAGCAGTTCATATTCATATTCAAATTTTAAAGGTTCTTTCTAATTATATAAAATTAAGAGATATTGACTAATTGTCTCAACATAAAATTCGAGTGAGAGTTAGAAACTCACTCAGATTAAAAAACCCCTATTCCTTAAATGTAGCAACCCTCTGTTAAACTTTTGTCCTTAACAAAATGGACATTATTGGACAAATAATTATCACCAGCATCGTTTTGGATTTGACAGATTTATAATGTTCTCAGTATGGAATCTTATGCTTGTTTGCCACTATCGTGGTATATTTTTTTTATATTTAAATTGAATATATAACTAAATCATAAATATTTTGATAACAATCTTACACAAAACAACCTCGTCTCAGACTAAGCAAAGTAGGGGCATTATATAGATAAATATAAACTTAGATACAAAGAAACTCACGTAAAATATTCTTGATAAACACAAAAATAAATATCCTTAAGTACCAGGTTTAAATTTTATGTTATTTGTGCATTTGCTTATCACTAATATTACTATCGTTAATGGTAACTTAGTTATGAACATTTGCCATAAATCTAATGAATATGTACTTAGTATTTAAGTATTTGTCCTCGAATATTTAATTTAATTTATATGTCCCCGAAAGTTAATATGTCTAGACCCTGAAATGAACGGGCCGGTTTAATATATTTATTTTCTAGCTCTGGACATGGCGGACCTGTACGGATACAAGAAAGGCATTGTTTACCCAGACAGGTGTAAACACTTCGTGAATCACGCCGTGCTGCTAGTTGGCTACGGGATAGGTATTTATCATGCAAGATAAACTTGCTAATAGTGCTCGACACGCCAATGTCTAATAGTTGACACCATTCTGTCACCTTTGCGACTGACTTAAGTTTAGACATGCACTAGGAGTGTCGAGCACTCGGATCGGATGTATACCTTACGTTGGAATTAACAAAATTAAAAATATTTCATTTAAACCATTGATTTATACAAAAAGGGAGATATGGTACCAGGCGCTCGATTGTGTGCCATCAAATATAGGTTCCAGAACCTATATTAATTAGTCGTGTGGCAGAGTCTCTTAGTCACACTTTGTGCAATGCGCAAAATATGGAGGTCTCCCTTGCATACCCGTGTTAACTATATAGGTTTATCTCTTTTGCCCATGATGCACATACATTATAGCGGTGTGTAACATTTTACAAGTGTGTGGGTGCTGGACCACATTTCAGTTTTGTTTACTATGAACGTCACTCATCTTCCTTTTTGTTTATGTCTATGATTTAAACCATATATTTTGTTATTTACTGACATACATAGTTCATTCTAACTTTAAAATACTCACATGAACAATAGAACAATGTGCAATCATTTATTGACCAAATGGTAAACATACAGACAAATAAAACATATTTCGGTGGAACTAAGCAATAAATATAAAATGTCAGTCGGAGTGTGGAAGCGCAGCACCATCATCGAAGCCAAAGAGTTTTGCTACTGGCTTCCATTTATGGCGGGTACCTCGGATGCGCATGCTCGTCGCTCTAATTATAGAGGTAGTTATACGGGCCCTGAGCCAGCCTAAAACACTGGACAGGGATCTATTCCAGCGAGATGCCAGTGCTTCCCCGAGGTGTTTTACGAAGGTGGCCAGTTGTGGGGCAAAAACTCCATCCACAGAGGTGACGAGGGGTATAAAGGTGGCATGACGTGACTCGCAGGCATTCGAGTATTTTTTTTGTTTTTCTGATTCAGCAGATTTCAAGACAGAAATAACAGGGCGTGATATGTAAGAGGGAGCGTCGGTGTCGACAACACGGATATCGAATAACGCCTCCCTCTGTGCAACCCACACGCCTCGGCATGCTAAATCTCCTCGTAGACCAGTGTCACCTTCAGTGATTATGGGTTCTTTGACAACATTTCCCCATGCATGTTGACATAGTTCGCAGAAGAGATCCCTTAATTCATTGTGTCGTCTCGTGATGAGACCGCCGGTTTTACAACACAGGGCATGATCGATGTTGAAATCGTTATTACCGCATCCATCACAAGATTTTGGCATTGAGATCGGTGTTCGATGGTAACGTATTGAAAGGGCATCTCGGAATTCATGTGGAGAAAGGTCAAAATGGTCTTTGCTTGTAGGTATAACGGATAGCCAACTGGAGGATTTTGTTTTCATTTTGGTTGCAATTGGCCTTTCTATGGCTCTTTTTTTGATGGGTGGGAGATTGGTTAAAATCGAGTCTAAAAAATTATCGTCGTGAGCTTCTTTTAGTTTGTGGCATTCTTTACGTGCATCCATGAGGGATTTATGATGTTTTGCAAGTTCCATATGGCTCATTTCAATAAGGGACGATGAAAGAACTGAGCAGCCTTTTTTAGACATATCATAATATAAGTTTGAGGTGGTAGCACTATTAGATATTGCTAAACCGCCTTTATGAATAGGTAGTGAAAATAAGTCGGCTTCTAATGATGACACGTCACCTCCAAATAGGATCGGCAAAAAGGTTGTGCGTAAGGTATTTGTTAAAGGATCAAAGTATTCTGCGGCATCCTTAAGAACTCTTGACAAGAAGGTCCATTGAAATTGTGCAGCTTTGGTGAGAGCAGTGTAGAGTGATAACTTTTCTACAGTGGAAACCCAACGATTTATGTTATTTTTTACATATTCTTCTTTCCCTTCTCCGATGTAACTTCCAAGATATCGAGATCCAGTTACAATTGAAACATTAGTGTTTTTGAATATATGAGTTGCTTCTTGTTTGTCAGACTCTGATACTATTAAAAATGATTTTTTGCCTTGGGGGAAATATCCGTAGGCAGGCCCTATGCTACTTATCTTTTTCCACCATTTGAATAGGTTATTAATGTTACCTTGGGCAGAAGAGTCATCAGCATACCAACATTGAGTGGTGCTTTGGTCATCTTTGAGTTTATTTATTAGGGCTAAAGTAGCAAGGGCATAAAGTGGCATAGCTAACGGATCTCCTTGGGTGACACCTTCTTTGCTGTAAATTCTCATATCCGAATTGCGAATGACTAGCTCTGCGTGACCATTATATGTATTGTAAAGAAAGCGAGCACAATGTGGCCAGTATATTCGTGCTTGCCAAAGGGCTAGTTGCCTGTTGACAGCATTAAAAGCATTGTTTGCATCAACAAGAAGTAATCCCCAGTGTGAGCTGGGTTGGCATTCTTTTTCGAATAGATCATTCATTGCGTGTATTGCACCTTCGATGCCACTGCTTAATCCACTGCAAAGTTGCAAATTTGTGCAAGCTTCGGTAACCTCGGAACCAGTGGCTTGAATCATACATACATTTTGATAAAATTCTCCGAAGGCATTCACCAATACCGATTGGTCTCACTCCTGGGCATTTGTCCAGGGCTACAAGGCGACTTGACATGAGTGCTTGTATGTCGGTCCAAGGAACATATTCATTATTTAGTTTCATAGTTAGATGAGCAATAGCAGTCCTAAGGTGTAAGCTTGCTTCGCCAAAACGTAATAAGTAATCTTTCCAGTTTTCAGATCTGGTGCCTGTTGGCCCACCTCCGCCGTGTAATTTCCTGGCGACTGATTCGACATGGTCACAGGTTATGTCAACATCGAGTAGTGGAGGTATTTCAGAAAGGTTTTCCGGTAGTGTGAATAAGGATGGGTCTGGGGTAGTTGCGGGAGGATGTTTTTCTTCTAAGACGTCTCCGACGGTTTTTCCCAATGTATCAACTTCATCATTAGTGTTAAGAATTTTGCATGTGTCTTTTGTTAGAAGCCAATTTAGGGCTTCGCGAATTTTGCCTTGCAAAATTAAGCGTGTGAAAATTTTGGTTACGTCGTCAATGTTGGAGTTTTTACGATTATATTGCATTGCTTAGAGATATGTCTGCCTTCGTAGATTCAGTTATCAGGATTTCATATTGTTCTTCAGCCCATAATTTTAGGCGGCGATCGAGTAACCTGGTTATGTCTCTTGCTTTTTTTATGTTCTTGTCTCTTTGTAACATTACGGCGATAAAGATTAAAACGCGTTCTGAGGGATAATCCAATTTTACAAGAAGTTCAATTTCATCGGCTAATGTATGTATAAATTTTCTACTTACGGTGTTAGAAGGAAGATCGTATAGTTTACCGTGAAGATTACATATTTTGTCCCAACGTTTTTGCCAAGCTCCTGTCTTTGATCCGATATTGTTAAGAAAGGGCGAACCAAAGGCTTCTTCTAGGGGCGATGTGTACGTGTGCCCAACTCCGTCAGATATTCGTTGTGTGCTTGATTGAATATCATGGGCGGCACGTATATGACGTTGTAAACCATTACGTTTGAAAGATCTGGAGCAATGTGGGCACTGCACGGTGCTCGAAAGATTTTCATGTCGACTTGTCAAAACAATATTTTCAGAACTTGCGGAAGCCATTATAAGGCTTTAGTTTTTCATGGTGATTTATTGAAATATATATGTTAATGATTGCACTGATTACTAAACACTGATAATTTTGATAATAAGAGCAAAATAATAGTATACTTGAAAAAATCTGATTTGGTAAACAAGATTTGAAGTGTTGACTCGTCGCTAGGCAACCCCAACCCCATTTTTAATGTATTGTTCATGTACTTACATGAACAATACATTAAAAACACAATATATCTCCAACACAATAAATAATCAACCAAACGCAACGCAGTCAAACGTCTGCCTATTCTCCATAAAAAAAAAAACAATATTGGAGTTGTATTGGAGCTGCATCGGAACAAATTGCACGCAAATTCTGATTTAGGCGTTTGGGCGTTCTCGTTGATGCATTGGAGACATTGGAGTTATATCGTGTCATAACATGTTTTAAAGATAAAATGCGGTCCACGGACGTAATCAAAAATAAGTACAGAGCTTTTTGTTACCTAATTACCTTGTATGGGTCACAAGCTGAGAAAATTATGAAAACTTAATCTCATCTTTTCTTCATTTTTTCATTTTCGTTACGATTATACAAGCCATTTTCTGTAACGTATCTCAAATTTTTTGTACCTTTGTCTTATCTTTTCTTAATTTTTTCAGTTTCGTTACGAAAATTTGCCATCGTTTATATGGCTAATTTTATTATCGATGCGAAACTTTTTTTTTTAGAGGATAGGCAAACGTTTGAACGCGATCTCACCTGATGCTAAGTGATGATGCGGTCTACAGTGGAGCACGCTTACCTATGAGATACCTATTTACTCTCGGTTTGAAGAAACTGAGAAAATGATGGAAACTTAATCTCATTTGTTACTCATTTTCTCAGTTTCCGTTACAAAAATTTGCCGTTTCGTAACGGAAACTGAGAAAATTAAGAAAAGATAAGACAAAGTTACAAACAATTTGCGATTGATCCTAATACAAGCTTAAGCTTATATTAGATTTAAGTGCTCTTTCATTCCTTGTAAGTTACTTGCTAAATTTTCATTTTAGCCAATGAAACTTGATTGACCAATAACAAGTATCACAACTTTTTTTAAATACCGGGAAATCGCATATCGAGTCATATTCATATTCAAATGTTTTTAAGAGTCATGTTTGTACTGGAGACTTCGTCCATATATTTATTAAGTGTTTATAATGTTTTACAGAAAACGGTATCAAGTATTGGCTTGTCAAGAACTCCTTTGGCCCTTATTGGGGAGAACGTGGGTACTTTCGGCTGCTACGGGGAGTGAACGCGTGTGATTTTGGCACTCGTTACGTTGCCACCACTACTGTCAGAGATATGGACACTGTGAACCCGAGGAGTGGCGCTGAAAATTAACGGCAAAATCACATACATGCATGTGATGTGATGTAGTTTATAAAGATTAATTCATTTGTTGTAATAAAGTCTTGTTAATGCAAAAAAAAGTTTGGTCCATATTTATTATTACTATTTATACCCGAAAACTCAATTCTTACGAAGCTTGTTTATTTAGTGAGGACGTTGATTCGTGCAAACATGTTCCTTGATTTATTTTTATTGTTTTTCATGCCCTCTAATATGTTTTATATTATCTGATTAAGGATACTACGGAAGGAAGGAAGTATACTTAGCCCGATTTTTGCGATCTTTTACTTATTCTTTCCCGGGTTAATGGTCCATATTGTATAACTTATCTGTGCTACTCACACGTTGACATACATTTATTTGTGTGAGTCAGAAAACTACCATAAAAAAGCAGTTAAAGTAGTTTATAAAAGGGTTTTAAACAGGCGGGCAAAACAAATTAAATTTTTAACATGCGTACATAAAAGTGGGCAATGTTAAAATTTTTACTATAAAATTATTAACTTTATGGCAGTTTATTGTCATTAAATATTAAATAATATACTCTTCAATAGGCATGGCATGTTTGTATCGTATTATGTTCTTTAATTGTGATAATTCACCTCAAAATTTATTTGGGCAAAGTAAAAAAAAATGTGATTTCTTTTATACAAAAAATATATATAGGGTTATAATATGTAGGGTTGTCAATAACTTATTGCCTGTACCCAACTACGTCAAAACAAGGTGTATTATAAATTAAATTTAGTGGTGATTAAATTGTGCCTAGATTGTAGGATACATTGCTTAATAAATCGCTTATCAATACACTCATATAGGTTTGTTAATATTCTGTATCATACAGTGATTTGATAAAAAAGGTTCATAAATTAAACGTACATGAATAATTTACAAAAAAAACTAATTTTCATTCTTATAAGAACATTCTAGGCGAAAATCGAATATTGTGAAAAAATTTAAGGTATTATCGTATGTTTTTGATTTATATCTTCCATATTCCATCATACTCCGCGTTACTTGATGTACACTAACGTTTTATGGAAAATGCTTTACTACTTCTTTAGTGCTGCAAAAAATTGAGTGTTTGTTAAGGTCTTAATCCTACATGGTAAGGCATTGTAAACTTGGGCAGCAACAAATCTAGTGCATCCTTTGTACGCACTTGTTTCTGCACTGGGAGCGCGGACATCAAGCGCGAATATCTTGTTCAGTCTATTGCTTTTAAAGTCAGTTTTTGCAGGGAACTTTTCAGGACATCGTCTCACTAGCTTGCAAAGTTCAGTAATGTACAAAGAAGTTAGGGTTGGTATTTTTAGTTCCTTAAAAAATTTCCTACATGAAGCTCGAAATGACAATCCTTGCAAAATACGCACACATTTTTTTTTGCACTCTGAATAGTCTGATTAAACTCGCACAACTACCCCAAAATGCAAGACCATAAAGTATGTTAGATTGTATGAATGCATAATAAGATTGCATGACCGCTGTTTTTGTAGACGATTTCGCTAAGGTTCTTAAGGCGAACCTAAAACTACTGAGCTTGCTAACAAGATGATCTACATGATTTTTCCATTCCTGCTTGCTATCAATGTATATTCCTAAAAAGATCGTGTCTTCAACGAACTCAACGGTACCGCTGTTTAATACGATATCGTCGATTTCAATCCTTTCAGTCCTGGAATTTCTGAAATGCATAAGTTTAATTTTGTTTATATTAGTCGTGAGGTTGATACGGGAAAGCCAATCCACTATTGTTCCGAGGGTGTTTATAATTTCGTTATTGACATTATCGGTATCAATATGCTCAAAATTCATAAGCACTGTGATATCGTCTGCAAACATAGTAAGTTTATGAGATATTAGCCTAGGCAAAAAGTTCACGTACAAAAGGAATAAAATAGGTCCCAGGATACTTTCTTGAGGTACACCATATTGTAAAACTAGGCTTTGAGATTTTAAATCTAATATGGTTTGAGATTTTTGGTCTAAAGTAGGTACTACGAGTATAACGCACTGCTCATGTTGTTTGAGGTATGATTCAAACCACTTGTTATTAACACCGCGGACACCATAACGATTTAAAACTTCTAACATAATATCGTGATCAACGCAGTCAAACGCTTTTGATAGATCTAACAGGATACCTATCACACTTTCTTTTCGGTTTAGAGCTTATGAGATAAAATCGGTCATCTCAAATATGGCATTTGCAGTTGAAACCCCTTTCTGAAAGCCAAACTACTGTCGTGATATAATTTTATGCGAAACTAAATAATTGTAAAGACGATTTGCCATAACTCTTTCATATATTTATGAGAATATTGTGAGAAGTGCAATGGGTCTATAATTACAGGTATGAAGTCTACTTCCTTCTTTATGGAGAAGTTTTATTTTAGCCATTTTTAATCTTGTCGGAAAAATGCCACTAGATAAGGAAAGGTTAACTAGATACAAAAGTGGCTCTAATATCTCACTAGCTGTCCATTTTATGACTTTGGTTGTAATGCCATCGTAACCACAACTATTCTTGTTTTTAAGGTTTAAAATAATTTTTAATAGTTCGTCCTTACTAACAGGCGTTGTAAACATAGTTGTGTGTTCAAAGGGTGGTAAAACCAAATTTGTCGTAGTGGCTGAATTATTACTACATCTCTCCGCAACTGATGCAAAATAGTCATTGAAGATACGAGTATCTGGAACATCGTTATCACAATCTGCCTTTACATTCCCGTCCGTCAATCCTATGTAATCTAAGTCATAATTTATGTCATTTTTAGAGTTTTTCATGATTTCGTTTATAATTCTCCAAGTTGCAATTTGCCCACTTTTACGTACGCATGTTAAAATTTTTTTTTTTTTTGCAAGCCTGTTAAAAACCCTTTTTCTAAACTACTTTAACTGCTTTTTATGGTAGTTTTCTAAGTCACACAAATAAATGTATGTCAACGTGTGAGTAGCACAGATAAGTTATACAATATGGACCATTAACCCGGGAAAGAATAAGTAAAAGATCGCAAAAATCGGGCATAGGTATTGTATACTTCTACGTTACGTAAATTATATAAGTACATTGGAAAATTAGTCGTTATAGGGATAAGTGGAACAGTTTATTAATTTTCATACTTATATATTTTTCAGCATGATTATTTTTAGCTAGAGCAATTTTGGGAAAAATTGCTGAAGTTTACATGATATTTTTGGAAATGTTTTGAAGTATTAAAAAAAACTTAAAAAAAGTTGATTTTATCCTTAATCAGATAACATAAAACATATTAGAGGGAATGAAAAACAATACAAATAAATCAAGGAACAAGTTTGCACGAATCAACGTCCTCACTAAACAAGCTTCGTAAGAATTGAGTTTTCGGGTATAGTAATAATAAATCCCACCAAAAACATAAATAAATGTAAAAAAGGAGAGCCAAGTTCAATACAAAAATTATGCTTGGCTGTGGGCTTCGCCGCAAAAAGAATGGAGATCTAAATGAGTGCCAAGTTCTATGCAAAATCCAAATATGTATTTATAGGAACAAAATAACATTATGAACAAGTATTAAACTCTATTTCTTTGCTTTATCGGATAGCTATAACAATTGCTGTTATTTAAAAATGTGAGATCTTAAAGTAGGTTAGATTTGACTTGCAGCGTTTGCATTAACAAGACTTATATTATAACTATCTTATTAAGTTGACGGGATACGCAAACACGTAAAATTAAAGTTGTTGCAAACAAGTACTCTTTCAAATTAAGTAAACAAATGTGACGTTATCATGGTTAGGGTACCACTTCGTCGCTTATGGATTCCGAGATATCACTGATTTTGTTAATCAACTCGAAAATAGCGAAAATTGGTTTCAATTAAAAATAGCTTCTACACACTTAAAATAATACGGTGTATTGATAAAAAGTTAAACGTTTCAACTAAAAGTAGGAAAAAAACACAGTCCAAGTTTACCGACTAGGGTACCACATTGTCGCTCATAAGCTTGAAGTAAACTCATTAAACTTATTTGCTTTGAAAATAAAAAATATAATTTAGAAAACATAACATGTAATAATTGCAGATATAAAATGCGTTATAAATACAAAATTATCATAAACTAATAACATTAACTAAGTAGGTATGATTTTTTCACGTCACACTTATCACCCACACTAACACGCTGTACTAGTTAGTTAGGCACATGTTCTAAATCCTAAACTAAATTTAATTAAAATAATTTTGATTCGATGTAAACCACACTTCTTTCTACCTACCTGAGTGGCGCGTAGGCTGCCGGGTGCCTGGCAGATGCTTTGAATACTGATTAATTACATAACCAAAAACTTAAATATAAATAAGGGGAGGGATATAAGTTAGTGACAAATTAAAACTTTTTAAAAGAAAATATAGTTAATTTATATTTAACAAGCTTCTGAGGGACAACCGTATAGATAAGGGTGTGTTCCTGCTGGTGAGTAAGGTTGCCAAAGAGCTCAAAGAGGACCCAGTGTGTTGACAATGAGGGACCATCTTGTTCCTTTAGCCGTCAACACAGTGAATCCTCCTTTTTGTAAAGGGTCGGCAACGCCCGTGTGACTCCTTTGGAGTTGCAGGCGTCCATAGGTTACGGTAGCTGCTTACCATCAGGCGGGCCGTAGGCTTGTTTGCCACCGTCGTGGTATATAAAAAAAAAGATAATCAGTTAATACTCGTACAAAGTCACCAATCTCTCAATCAGACGTAAGAATTTAAATGACTTGACGTCAGCACTTACGTACCCCTAGGTGCGAGGTTGAGTAGTGTAAATCATTTTCTTAATGATTTTAAATGCAAATTATTACTTTTGTAAGTAATAATTTTATTATAATAAGTCTTAATAATAAGTTTGATCTCATAAGTCATAAGGGGACAATGTGGGACCCTAAGGAATGTTAAACTAACAAACTTGATCTAAATTAGTAAAGCTGACGAAAAGACTGTTATTTTTTATAAAATAAGTTATGTTATTGATTCATAATAATATTTGTATTAGATATATGCACTTATAGTGCGGAGCGGACACTACGTTCAATAATGGAAGTAGAATTCTTATTTCTCTAAACTTATGAATAGCGACAATGTGGTACCCTAGATCACTTTACATACAAAAAATCATGTAAAAGTACTAAACTTTGAAGTCACTTTTTTTATTGAAAACTACATTACTTTTGTGTTTAATTACACTTGATCGTTAGTTTTGTTCCTAAATTAACGTAAACTATGAGAATTAAAAATAATAATGTTGATTTTATATATTTTTTATGTAAGTGTTGATTTTTTTTGTTTTATTATTTAAAAAAATGATGCCTTGAGATATGGTTGTTTCATTATTTTTATTATAAACCTTACCTACATCATATTCAGAAATCAACATAAGCCAGCTGAAAATCTGTCGATTTTAAGTTATATAAAATATTATATTTTTGATTCTTGACTCTACACCCTACGTGCATTATTATTGTATTATTTCTATAAATGTAAAATGTTAGAGACAACATATGATTTGTCGAGTAATATAATGTATGTGGAACATTTTAAAACCGCTATCTCCATAACTTCAACCTATAACTAGGTTTTTTAGGCTTTCAAACTTTAAACTCGAATATCTCGAAACAGTACAAAGATATGTTGAAACTTCAAAAAATTATAAAAATAAAAATACTCAACATAGCGATCTCGTTCTTTTTGCATATGAAGGAGAATGTTTTGAACTATAAGGAGGTACCAATAACTCAATACCGACAATATATTACCTTTACCATGACAATGTCACAAATAGACACGTTCACATAACTACAATTTATTTAAAGTGAATCCATATCCATATTAATATTATAAATGGGAAAGTGTGTGTGTTTGTTTGTTTGTTTGTCCGTCTTTCACGGCAAAACGGGGCGACGAATTGACGTGATTTTTTTAAGTGGAGATAGTTGAAGGGATGGAGAGTGACATAGGCAACTTTTTGTCTCTTTCTAACCCCCCACTTCCCTAAAATGGGGGGTGGAAGTTTGTATGGAGCATTACGGGGGGCAAAGGGGAACTGTTTTAACCCGAATTTAACGCGAGCGAAGCCGCGGGCAAAAGCTAGTTTGTTAATATAATAATAAAGGTACAACTTAATTAGCACGATTATAGGTCCCAACGAAACCTGTAGGTGGTTTAGAAAGATTACAACAAATGAATTAATCTTTATAAACTACATCACATCGCATGCATGTATGCGATTTTGCCGTTAATTTTCAGCGCCACTCCTCGGGTTCACAGTGTTCATATCTTTGACAGTAGTGGTGGCAACGTAACGAGTGCCGAAATCACACGCGTTTACTCCCCGTAGCAGCCGAAAGTACCCATGTTCTCCCCAATAAGGGCCAAAGGAGTTCTTGACAATCCAATACTTGGTACCGTTTTCTGTAAAACATTATAAACACTTAATAAATATATGGACGAAGTCTCCAGTACAAACATGACTCTTAAAAACATTTGAATATGAATATGACTCGATATGCGATTTCCCGGTATTTAAAAAAAGTTGTGATACTTGGGATTGGTAAATCAAGTTTCATTGGCTAAAATGAAAATTTTGCAAAAACGATTTAGGTAATTTGTACTAACTTACAAGGAATGAAAGAGCACTTAAATCTAATATAAGCTTAAGCTTAAGCTCCATTTTCCATCATTTTCTCAGTTTCTTCAAAGGGAGAGTAAATAGGTATCTCATAGGTAACCGTGCTCCACCGTTGACCGCATCATCACTTACCATCAGGTGAGATCGCTAGATTTGTGTTGTTGAGATATATTGTGTTTTTAATGTATTGTTCATGTAAGTATTTTAAAGTTAGAATGCACTATGTCAGTAAATAACAAAATATATGGTTTAAATGAAATATTTTTAATTTTGTTAATTCCAACGTAAGGCATACATCCGATCCGAGTGCTCGACACTCCTAGTGCATGTCTAAACTTAAGTCAGTCGCAAAGGTGACAGAATGGTGTCAACTATTAGACATTGGCGTGTCGAGCACTAGCAAGTTTATCTTGCATGATAAATACCTATCCCGTAGCCAACTAGCAGCACGGCGTGATTCACGAAGTGTTTACACCTGTCTGGGTAAACAATGCCTTTCTTGTATCCGTACAGGTCCGCCATGTCCAGAGCTAAATAGAAAATAAATATGTTAAACCGGCCCGTTCATTTCAGCGTGTAGACATATTAACTTTCGGGGACATATAAATTAAATGAAATATTATATAAACAAATGCACAAATAAAATAAAATTTAAGGATATTTATTTGTGTGTTTATCAAGAATATTTTTTTCTAAATTATGGGTGGTTTCTTTGTATCTAAGTATTTCTTTGTATCTATATAATGCCCCTAGTTTGCTTAGTCTGAGACGAGGTTGTTTTGTGTACGATTGTCATAAAAATGTTTATGATTTAGTTATATATTAAATATAAATATTAAAAAAATGTACCACGATGGTGGCAAACAAACATAAGATTCCATACTGAGAACTTTATAAGTCTGTCAAATCCAAAACGACGCTGATGATATTATTTGTCCAACAATGTCCATTTTGTTAAGGACAAAAGTTTAACAGAGGGTTGCTACATTTAAGGAATAGGGGCTTTTTAATCTGAGTGAGTTTCTAACTCTCACTCGAATTTTATGTTGAGACAATTAGTCAATATCTCTTAATATTATATAATTAGAAAGAACCTTTAAAATTTGAACTGCTTTTGTTACATATTGGCGACCTTCAGATAAACTGTGACTACTGTGAGTAATATCAAGGTAGTTAATGTCATAAATATAACAAAACACGTAGATTTTTTAAAGTTACCTACCATTGTTATCATTTTGTACTTTCCCTTTTTTTTCTAATGGACTTTAGGGCGGTGGTACTTTCAGTTTTTATCTGCTTACCTGTGGAAAGAGGTCCAGTTTCGTACAGTAGTTGTTTCAAAGTTTCTTCATCCGTTTTAAGCACTTTGACTGACTCTACAATTGCTGCGGGTATATTGTTATTATCCCTTTGTTTTTCCTTGCAAGGCCCCATTTTGGCGTAGTATGGATAATCCCGCTCTGGCCTCAGATACCAAGAGTTTTTATCGTCCCATCCCTGCCACCCTCGGTAGTGCCTGATAATGAAATTTTGGTTAAATTATACTACAAGACAAACACTTATTTACAAACTTTTTCAAGTACCTATTCTGCCTAACTACTGGGTAAAAGCCTTCATTTTTTGGGTTCCGTACCCAAGAGGTAAAACGGGATAAATATAAAAAATAAAAATATATAATTAATATTTAAGGGGGGCTCCCATACAACAATAGTACATTATTGCAGAGGACGGGAAAGATAAATTCGTGGACCAGCGATTTTTTCATACGAAGCGCAGATGAGTCCGAAAATATGTATAAGACTAGTCCACGAACTTCTATTCCCGCCGAGGCATATATAATGCTTTTTTCCAAATGTGCGAGGAAATAAAGTAAATTACATATTGAGGTTAGCATTAAATATCATGAATTTCTGGATTAGCTTCCCTTTACAATATATATTTTTTTTAGTATAGAGCATTGCTTATACTACCAATCATCTGCCAAAGTTCATTCAAATAATATTTAAAAATCAATTTTCGTCAAAAACTATTCGTAAACGTCAAAGACAGTATTAAATATGTAACACACAACTGTAAAAGCTTAAACCTTAAGAAAAGTTTATTTGTCTATGATTATATGAAGCCGTATTCACACGATCATACGCGGTGGTCCTGCAAGCTATGACACAGAACGAGACAACCAAGGTTTTTGATCTACTATCTCGCTCTATCCCATAGTTTGAAGGGATTGCCGTTCAGACGGTGTAGATGTGGCTTAAGTAAGATGTGTTTGAAATTGTATTTCTTAGTCGAATGAAATATTTAAAAGGTAAAAAACAACACATTAATGGATTTTAGTACAACTTGTCGTCCGCTAAAACAGGACAATAATGATTTTTATTTTTTTAAATTTAGTAAATAATGACGAACTTCACGTACTAATTTTGCTACAGTAAGGTGAACATTTCCGAGCACATTGGCGGCCGGTTTTTTTAAGTACCTACCTACCTTAGTCTTTAACAGCCTTAAAAACTGAAATGTGATGTCTTCTGATTAAGATACTTACCACATAGACAGATGAGGCCAACCTCCAGCACAATTATCATCGCAGGAAATCGGCGGAACGCAATCTAGACTTTGCTGCTCCGAAAAAGCAAACAACTTTTTGTATTTAATGGCATATTGCCCTTCAATATTTCCTGTAAATAAAGTTTGTTGTATAATCTCCGCACGCTAATTCTACCGTGTCGAATACTTTAAAAAAAATCGCTTTATTTCAGAAAAAAATAGTCATTAAGAAAAATAAACTCTTAGTCTCATTTCCAATCCTAAAGGCTTTAGTATCAAAAAATCCATTCTTACTGTAACGTTACGACCATTGGGGAATATAATGATCTGAATTTCAAAATTCTACCTTCAATGTTTGATGACGTACGTTGTGTTTTAGTCTAGGCATTTTTGTATAGAATCAGAATGACGGAAACATAACGATATGGCTAAAATCGTTAACGGGTTTAGCTTTCTTATGATACAATATCCTTTTCATGAATAATTTTAAACAAAAAAGAACCGACTTCACTTAGCGTCCAAAAGGAAATGCACGAGCTGCTGTAAAAATACTCAAATCACTATATGCCTATAATAGTTAAGACTTCTCTCGATTTCTCCAGGATCCCATCATCAGATCCTGACCTGGTTACAATGGGACTAACTGTGAAGTATACTCTTTCAAACGAAAAAAGAATTTTCCAAATCGGTCCAGCCGTCTTCGAATAATCGGTAAACATAAAAAAAAAAACAAAAACAAAGATCCCGACGGATTCATAACCGTTCCTTCTTCTTCGAAATCTTGAAGTCGGTTGCAAATAGTTCGAAGGCCAAACTTCACGTTTACATGACATTTAGGATTAGTTAATGCCCCCCTAGCCCAATATATGTCATTTAGAAGTGACAGCAGGGTGTCAACTATTGGGCAATAAAGCGTCCAGTACTAAAACGTTTTGCTTATAAACAAGAAAAAATCTCACCAATAGCGCTAAAGATCCAGCAGCTCCCACATTCTCCCTGATCTTTTACGTGGGTGACAACCTTGTGCTCCCTCCAGTCCCACTGGTCCGGGGCCGTGATCGCTTCGGGAGAATACTCCAGGGTTGTCAGACCTTCAAACGTCTCATTAAAAGGCAACATCCCGGCATAGCGCTGTTTCTCCTTTGCCGTCATATCGGAAAAACGATCAACTCCATACTTGACTTGTGGATATTTTGCGTTGCGTTCATTGCTATCTTTTAAGCTTTTTTTGAAAATCTCGAATCTTCTCTTGTATTCTTCGGGGATATATACTTTCCCATGTACTTTGACGTATTCCTTGTACAGGTTTTGTATGAAGTTACCGTCTTTCAAGTAGAAGTGTTTTGGTTTATCTGCGAGTTGCAAAGAGGCGGTACAGACCACTAACAATAGAGTAAGTAGAAACATGGTGTTGAAAAGTGCCGAATGGGTAATTCTTGATCACGTGTAATGTTTTTTATACAAACTGTGGTCGTAAATAGTTACAATTATGACAGGTTGATAATTTTATCATTAATGACTATGTTTGTTGTAAAAAAATCGAAGGTTACTCTTGTTTTCGTTGGTATTTTAACTGTCGAGAATGCGGTTAATGCTAAAAAATAAATGTTTTTATATTTAGGTACTTTGAAGTAGGTCATCGCTTTAAAATTTCCATAGGTAGGTACGGTCAAACGGGTGGCTTTAAAATACAGGAGCGACTTTGAATAATCTATTTATGCACCAAAGTACTGGTTTATTACCTCCAGACTTCTGGTAATACGTAAGATTTGATATGATTCTACCGTTCTATCTAACCGTTAAGAGATTAAGGGCCTGTTTCACAATCTCCAGATAAACTTAGCTGCCAGTTAAAATTATTGCTATCTTTTTCTCCAGCCATATAAAAGAAAAGGACAGCAAACATTTATCCGACAGTTATGCTTTAACTGGAGATTGTGAAACAGGCCATAAGTAAATTATAAATATAATACTGGCCTGTTTCAATTCACCTATCCTATCCGCTGTCTAGGGATGTAAAGGGATTCATTGGCGTTGTTTCTACCTTATTGTCCATACAAACTTACAATTTTCCTTATAACTATCCAAGTTATATCTATTACACGTAATTTACTTAAATATTCCACAAATTAAGTTACTGACAATCTAAGTTTGACTCTACCTACATAAATAATAAAAATACTACAACTTGACTTTGGAACAAGCGCTACCCTCCCCTCCCAGGAAGCTTCTACGGACTACTCAGCGTGCGTCGGCCGGCTGCGTGGCGCACCTCCTGTTCGTGCTAGGATCGTCGGCCTCTGTCACGTGGTCCTTAGATCTGTTGATTGGATGTCAACTTAGTTCGTTGAAGGCGTTCTTCACTAAATCAGCTCTGCACATGCATCGGCTGAGGTCGGATTAGCAACTGTGGCTCTGCCATATAGTTATCGAAAGAAACCAGGCTGTGGTCAGTAATAGTTACAGTTAAAATTACATAGTACAGCTAGATATAGGACTTGCCTAGACTGATATAACACAGAAGTTTCAGAGCTCCTTTTGGCCCACCACAAAACACATCCGCAATCACAGCCGGCTCACGCGAGACTGAAGTTAGATACGCAACAATTAATTTGTCAGTGTTGCTAACAATTATGATTAGCTATAAAACACAGATTAATACGAAAGTGTACGTGTTGCTGGATTTGTGATACATCGTTTCTATTGAAATGTGACGCGTTGGGCAAAGTCATGTTGAAAAGGCAAAGATGTACAGTTTCACGGTACTAGCTTAACATAATTTCAGTCAATAATAATCTTACTATTTGTACCTGTACCAAAATATGTGTACAATAGTATAAAATTTGCTAATTCCTGCAAAATAGTAACGAATAGAGCGACATCGAAAAAACGGATACCGGACTCTAAAAAGGCTAGGAGTAGTAAGAAAGAACAGGCACAGCCGATTTAATCCTTCAAATACAAATAGTTTAGTTTATTCGCAGTAATATGGTTACATAATGGTCTTAAATTACAATAGATCTGCATATTACACCATATGCTGGCGTGCAAATGTTGCGTAAACTTAAACTACCTTAAATAAATACATGCGACATGCTTAGTCTATCATGCTACTAACCTATCAGCTAAACTATATTATAATGTCATTCCTACTCAATTCTCATTTGCAAAAAACTCATTTACCGAGTAAAATACTCTCTGTATAAGCCATTGATGGAGTTCAGTTTTAAATTTGTTTAGTGGCAAGGTACGTAGACTTGAAGGCAAATTATTTAAGTACCTTGATGCCCATAACTTCCTTCAGCATTCCTTCTGTAGTAGTACAGATTTGTTGTTGGAAATACTAGTTTGCCTTGATTAATTGGTCGTTGTCTTCGAATGTTACTAGTTTTTGGAAATAGTTCTGGATGTGTTTTAACAAATATTGCTAATTGCTTTAGATAAAGGCATGGCAAGGTAAGCACTTTTAATTTTTTAAATAGTGGTTTGCAGTGGGTTCTTAGAGGTACGCCACAAACAGCTTTAATACATTTTTTGTTGTAAAATAAACAATTTTTTTACATGCCCTGAGTTGCCCCACAACAACAGTCCATATTGAAGAACACACGAAACCTATCCATGATATGCAGTGAGACTAGTTTCTTCAGATGTCATGTACCTTAAGTGCCGAAGCGCAAATTCTAAACTACTAACCTTTTTACAAATGCTATCTATATGTAATTTCCAGTGACAATGGCTATCAAGAATTACTCCAAGAATATTAAATTCAATGGGAGAGGCCTGATGAGTATGAAAGCGCATAAACTTCTTTGGATTGGCTTTAAGGTTATTTTCCTCTAGCCAATTTATTACTTTACTTACAGTTAAGTTAACCTCATTTTGCATTCGATCTCTATCATTTCCTTTAATGATGACTGTCGTATCATCCACAAATAAGATACACTCATGAGATATGATATCCGGGAGATCGTTAATATATGTAAGAAAAAGAAGCGGTCCTAGGACACTACCCTGCGGAACCCCATATAGATTAAAGGAGATTGTCAATTTTTGTTAGGTGATCTGGCCCAGATTATTTAGGACCGTTTAGGAATGGTTCTGACCTTTAAAGAATCGTCATAATTTCTAGATTAGGATGGTGGTAAAAATATTGCGAAATCTAATGGGAAAACTGAAAAATCATGCATTTAAAACTTGAATTTGACAAGGACAATATTTGAAAGCGTGCTTGCCTATGATTTATATATTAATGTCAAAAAAGTACCGATTTTTTAAAGATAATGTACAAAAGCGGACTTGAAAACAAAACGGGAATCATGATGAAATAATAAAAAGTCATATTTTGATCGTATTTATAGTTCCTGTATTTCGGTAAACAAAGACGGCTGTCAAACCATCGTTGATACTATTAACTGAACATTCCTAACACCTATTGCGAAGGGATAAGGTTTACCACCGTTAAGTGCGATAGCACTAGTATCTGACATTACAATATTGAAAAAAAGATGCGTTTCGTTATCGAAGGAGCATGATATTATGCCATTATGAAACCCACTTTTAATATTCAAACTCCGATCAAAAATGCAAAAATACGCATTGTCAATCTTTAGGCGTTTTAATACAGTCGATTTCTAATTTAAGCTTCCGTATTCGTAGGCTTAGATACTATTTTAATATTACAATGTTCTAACTTACCGAACAGTATCAAAACGCAGATTATGTAACGGTATACATTGACAGTGTCAAACCAAAAAACAATCCCGTTTCTGGCCAGGGTGAAGTTAAACTTTATGTCAATGCCATAAGGACGTTAACGACTTATCTTGCTGTATTTTAATCGCGGAAAAATCAACATAATGTTTATTTATTTAGTATTTCTAATTCCCGTTTAATTTTTTTGCAATATGTTGTGTACTTTAGTAATAAAATGAGTATTTATTTTACATTGCAGTACAAACTGTATACGGTTTATATCAAGTGGCCCAGAATTGACGATCTCCTTTTGTCTGCGATTTAAAAGACTTGATGTGCTTATCTGCTTGCAACTGGGTTATTTCAGTATATTGAACACGATCTCTTAAATAGCTTTTAACCCAATTTTCGGCAACTCCACGAATTCCGTATTTATATAACTCATGGTGCACAAAGTCAAAAGCTTTTGTCATGTCAAAAAATAATACCACGACCAATTCCCCCTTATCAACGCATTCCGTTACACTTTTTATAAGTTTGAATACAGCTAGCGAAGTAGACATATTTTTACGAAATCCGTTCTGCTCACATTTAATTACATTTTGCTGATCAAAGAAATCATTCAATCTTTTACACATTACTTTTTCATAAATTTTTGATATGATTGGTATGAGAGTGATTGGACGATAGTTGTTTACTTCAGTGACCACTCCTGTTTGATTGTTAGTAATATCTATAAAATAGTTATTGAAAGTGTTGGCTATATCTTAAGGATTCGTGACTATGGAGTTATTTTTTTTTATTTTTTTAGTGGAGTTTGCTGGATTGGTAGTTCCTGAATGAGACTTGATAACTTTCCAAGATGCTCGACATTTGTTATCTGACTTTTCAATAAAGTTTATGTTATTTTTCCTTTTAGATTCATAAATACATTTTCTAAGAGTTTTTGAATACTTCTTAAAGAGCATTTTGAAATGGACTTTGTTATTTGTGGCATTTTGATACTGAAAATACAAACGTCTTTTAACAACGCAACTTTTCCTTAACGATTTAGTTAGCCACTGTATTTTTCTTTTGTTTTTGTTGGTCATCTTTACAGAAATCATTGGAAATTTTAAGTTAAATAACAGAGTAAACATATCATGCAATTGATTAAACGCCGCCTCACTATCATTTTCATGTAGGACTTCAGAAAACGAAAGAGATTCAATGCATTCCACCATTGATGTATTATTTCCAAAGATACCGCATCTAGGCTTGAAATCCGTCCCGAGCCAATTGTGCTTAAAATCGTTGTAAGCACAATTGCACTCGGAGTCGAGCGCGGTCTGCCGTCGAGTCAACATGCCAAAGTGCTCCGTGAAAAAGTGCAGAAATAATACGTTAACAACGTTAAAAAAGGATAGTGTATCGTATTTTCGTTAAGTATGCATAGCATGTTCCATAACATACAGAAATTGTGACTAAATTCGCCCTAGAACTTGCTCAAAACATTATTTTTCAAAAATCATTTGAATAAATAGCTTGCGGGAGCGTTACGCGGCCCTCTCTTTCCCTCGCGTTACGCCAGTCATAAGTTAGAAGTTGAAGAAATATTCATCGCGTGGAACAGAGTGAATAGAGTAGCTTATTGACATTTATTTAATAGGAATGTTATAAGTGTACTTCTTTTTGCTGTATGTGGAAATAACTACATAGAAATAAGATTCTCATACAAAGACGGTAGATTGTGGCAAACAAGCGTACGGCCTAAAACTAACCAAAAAACTGGCTGTTAAACATGTGGTGAAATCACGTATAAAAATTAACATATAAAATCTTTAACACATATTTCCAGGCAACAATGGGCGCAACGGCTCATATATACCTTAGGGACTAACATAAATAAAGTTTGCAATATCATGTATGTGATAAAGATTACGCTTCAATACTCCCTATTTATTATTCCTACGTTCACCAAAAAAATATTTAGTGGTCTTATTTCACGACTCCACGATATCTGTTCCAAACGTAAACAAAATTCGAGTATCAATCATTGCAAACTGAAATCGACCTAATTGCGCTACACTTAACGGGTAGAATAATTTGTGCGTACGGGCCGAGGCCGCTGCCGGTATTAAATCTTACGACTTACGCGATTCGCGCATTCTGTAAGGTCAGAAACGCCAAACTGCCGGCGTTCAAAATAAAACGTTATTGTTAAAGAATAAGGTTGTATATAAAGTAAAATAATATGTGGCTTTTATTACATGACGTATTTTTGATTTGTTTGCAAGTGTGTGCGTGTACGCACACACTTGCAACTTAGCACCGCCTCCAATCTGCCACGTTTTTCGCTTAGATTTGAATCGCATGCGGTATCTAGTCCATACTTAATCGAAGCATTCCACAAATTTATTTATATTCGACTTACTAAAGTCTCTTTTGTTTTGAAACCAGAACTTAGGGGCTCTATGAAGTTTGATTTTAATTTTAAAAATTTGTCCTGTATCTGAGAGTCCTAGTTTATAAACTGTCCCAGTCGCAGACTTAATATTGCTAATAAATTGGTCAATACAAGAGAGTTTCCGTGTTGGTTGGGAGATGTGCAATTTTGTATTAAGCGAGTTGCAAATATTGACTAACTGTTCTGCATATTTACTATTCTTAAGTATATCAATATTTAGATCACCTGCCAATACAATTTTTTTATTCTGCTTTTTCGTTAATCTATACAGTAAAGATTCGAGTTTTTGTAAAAACAATGACTTATCTGAATTTGGTGTTGTGTATATACAAACAATGTCAGGTAGATATTATTTAGGCTAGGTTGATAACCTAGAACTATGCCACAGCTTATTTTTCCTGAACACAATTAAACAAATTATTATTAAATCACTAAATCAAATGTTGATGTCGCAAGGGTCTTGCTCTATGTAGGGCTGGTGTGAAATTAAACAAGTGGATACTGTACTAAATCTTTATTACCTATTCTTGCTTTTGAAAATAACTTTTAAAATCTAAACACTGGATAAATCTCTCTTTCCGTTTAAGTTCGACACCAACTAAAATTTCTAGGAGCTCAGCGGTTAACCTAGGTCGTTAACAAGGTTCAAAGGTTGAGATTTATTCAGGTTTCTATCTAAATTCTTAACTACTTAGGTTAGTCCCTATGGTTTTATATATCAGAGATTTCTAAATTTAAATACTTAATGTTGGTTCTCAAAACTAATGATATTTACTTTTCCACAGAATTCCTACTGCCATTTAAAATTAATAAAGGACTGAACCGACCTCAGAAGCTGTTCTTCGCCAGTCGCTGATGTGCAAGAAGCTTGCCACGTCGCAAAGCTACAGGACGCTGTCCGGAAACTGCTCACACAGACTTTGCAGCGGGGCACCGACTTCCGAGAAGCTCAGACCGCTTGGCCGGAACAATGTGGTGATGAAACGCATGGAGGAGCCGCTGCTCGATCCATAATGATATGAGAGTACAATTTAAGTCTTCACTGTAACATTTGTACTACTTTGTACAATGGTTGCAAATACAACACATTGGTTGAAAAATACAACACCCGACTCCTGCAAGGAACAATAAATTATCTGCATTAGTCGACTGAACTACAGCCCTGATAAATTTACAAAACTGAAGAAAGAACCTTACCGGAGAATGGAAAATATTCCTATAACATCTCTACAGAGCACGCCCTCCCTCAGGCAAGTTCAAATCTGAAAACCAAAAGCATGGTCAAAATAACTAGAACACGTTTCACGCCGTGATAGCCAAAAACCCTATTAATCTTTACTTACGATTCTCCTTTGCAGGTAACCGAGGATTATTGAACCGCCACCTTCGCTGCCACCAAAGGCAAAATTTCAGAAGGCTGCTTGAGCCCCCCCTTGTACAAGGCCGCAAATCAAATGACCGAGTCATCCCTAGTGACTCCCAAGATGGAGGAACCAGAGGGCAGAGGACCCAATTCAGAGTGGCAATTAAATAAATATAAATCCCTCTGATTATTGTTGATTGATTCCAGCGAAACAACTTTCCTATCAATAGGTCAAAGACATGATACTAAATATCCAAATACTTTACTTCAAAACCCGCTTTCAGAATTTCGAGATACATTTTCTTTGACTACATTTCATTTACTAATTTTCCAAAATACCTATTTATGAAACGCCAATGTTATTAAAAATGACAGAAGAAAAACCCATAATTTAGGCTAAATTTATTAGATGACAACCCCATACAGATAAACACAAGGTGCATTCGAACGGCGCTGTTTGAAGCATTGTTATAACCGATCGAATCGAAGGTGTTGAAATTGATTGATAAGAAACTATTCTAATTAGAACCAAAAGACAATGTAACAACGTTACAATACATCTCCCCCCGATTTCAAGGTTCAACGTAGGTGAACCGCTCGCTGTCCTCAGCGACTCACAAACACAAACAAACATCAAATATTTAATGTGAAATTGATTTGAAGAAAATTTTCTCCAAAAGCAAGAAAAATGGATTTAAAAATGGAATTAATGGGAAAGAAAAAGAAAACAAAATCTAGCATAAGTCCGAGATTGCAAACCAATAAAACTAATAGTAGGAACTCTAATTCCTATTTGTAGAATACCTCTTCATCTACTTTTCGAAAGAACAAAAAATAAAAATGATAAATATATAATCTCGAACCCACACAGACACCGAAGGTAAAATAAACTATGTGGCCTACATGCTGCACACATAGTACCCCTTCCATAAACTAACTATCTAGTACTCAGTCCGTTAGCGTTCCCAGGACAACGCGGAGTTGAGCCCGTTATCCTGTGAACGCTAAAGCCAGCCGCCAGGTCTGTAATTCAGTATTCATCAATATATTCCCTCCTATACCGGGCAAAATCAACTTCCTGTTCGACAAACTACATCAAACTAAACAAACTTCTATCCAAATTTAAGTTACCACTTCCCATTTGTTGGCAACATTCGCTACAAAGGTCAAACACGGAATCGTTACTCTGGCAGACCAACCAGAGGAAACGAACGTCCGATATCATGCTGCATAACATCTTTAAAAAAATGTGGTATACCACATCTAAGTGCGGCAGCATGTGTTTCATATGAAACAGTACTCAAATGTTTATCGGGCATGCCAAACTGACAACCCTCGCGATTAAAAATTGCGCATTAAAATAAACATACTATTTCAATGTATGCCGGATATGGTAAGTATCAAGCACTATGCAAATACAATACATATTCATTTTGGTCATATTAAAGATAGCTCTGATTAGAGACTGAGCACTGGTTGAATCGCGCCTAACATACCTCACGCACTATCAAAACTCATACATTCTTCACGCAATACAAAAATAATAGTGAATACAGTTTACCTGTTCACCACGTTCCGCTCAGAAATTCGTGATTAAATATTTACCACAATATTCAACACTACTAATAAACAATTACAACCACATTTTATTGTTGTGACATGAGAGATAGGTGACAGTAGTTGTCAACTCTGGCTGCAAGGCGACGTTCCAAAACGAGCGAAGCCTTATATCCAGAGATGACTTCTACCTCAAAACCTACATCAACATTGACCTACTTAAAATCTTTAATATGCCACGAGCCAATTGGTGTGCCATCCAATCTTTCGAGCTCGTACACCAGAGGGGACAAAACCGTCTTAACCCTACATTGTTCATATTTGGGAGCCAGTTTTGACATCAAAAACTTAGAAGCGTCACTTTGTATGTAAGTACGCTTGTGAACAATATCCCCTACTGAAAATTTCGCCTCGCGGCGTCTTAAATTGTAGTACTTGGCATTGGTTTCATGAGCTCGTAACATACGTAACCTAACCTGTTCAAAAATATCTCTCATAACTCCAAACTCTCCTGCATACTCCTCTCGCGGCATTCCTATGACATAGTCTTTGTCGGTGTTTTTATAAAATGAACCGTTAATGACGGGTTCCCTAGCGTGCACTAAAAAGAAAGGAGAAAAACCTGTGGTTTCACTGACTGCACTATTTATTGCAAACTTAATTTGGTGCAGTTTTTCATCCCAAGTCCGGTGATTGTCCTTTACGTATGACGCTACGGCCGTCATTACTACTTTGTTGTACCTTTCGACTAAGTTCACCTGCGGAGTGTAGCGCGGGCCATAAAAGATGTTAGGTACGTTGTAACGTTTCAACAACTGCTTAAATTCTGATCCCGTAAATTGTGTCCCATTATCGGCAATTACGGTCTCAGGCACTCCGTGCTCCAAAATGACATGGTTTTCAAAATGCTTCGCCACCAAAGCGCTCGTAGCGCGGCGAAGGGGGAAAAGCAGTGTATGTTTCGAAAAGCAACAAGTTACCACAAATAAAAATGTATATCCTGCTCGAGAGCGTGGAAGCGGACCGACGAGATCGATACTAACTACCAACCATGGTCGTCGACACACTTTTGGTTGTCCCATAAGGCCTGGAGTCGGTTTCTGTGAGTGTTTGTAGGCTGCACAGACATCGCAAGCCTTCATGAACTCGACTACATCCTTGTACATCCCGGGCCAAAAGTAAGTCAATGCCAACCGGCGATGAGTTTTAAAAATGCCTAAATGAGCTGCAGTTGCTTCATAATGGTTATTCTGCATAACTTTCATTCGCTCACTCTTCTTTACCACTTCCTTCCAATCGAACTCTTTTAACAAGTTATACTTTGCCTTTGAAAGTCTATATAATTTCCCGTCTTTCAAACAAAAATTTGGAAAGTTTACGGGAAAAGATTTACAACCATCTGCAATCCTGTCATACCATTCATCTGGCTCAACGTTAACATTCGTCACATTTATCGCGTCAACCTTTATGAGTCTTGATAGTGCGTCAGGCACTACGTTAAGAGATCCCTTCCTGTGCTCAATCTCAAAATCATATTGAGACAGTCTGCAACCCCAACGAGCTAATCTCCCCGACGGGTTTTCAAGATTCATAAACCATTTTAGTGACGCATGATCCGTAATTACTTTAAACTTACGCGAGCCTAGATATGCCTGAAACTTTTCAAGTGAGTATACTACGGCTAAAGCTTCTCTTTCTGTGGCGCTGTAATTGCGCTCACATTTATTTAAGGCACGACTGACGTACGCGATAGGATGTTCGACATTCCCAATGGTCTGAGCGAGCATGCCTCCAATTCCGTAAGAGGACGCATCGCAATGTACGGAGAAAGTTTTCTCGAAGTCCGGCACCGCTAAAATGGGTGCTGTGACTAATGCGTTTTTTAACGTTTTAAATGCTTGCTCTGCTTCCTCAGACCACCTGAAAGGCGGCGCGTTTTTACCCCGCGACGTAAGTTTATTCAAAGGAGCGGCTAACGTAGAAAAATTTCGAATAAAACGTCGATACCATGAGCACGTTCCTAAGAAAGCCTGTACGTCCCGCGAAGTCGTGGGCGTGGGGAAGTTCAAAATGGCAGAGACCTTGTCAGGATCAGTACGCAACCCGAACTCGTCTACGACGTAACCGAGGTATTTAATGGACTGCCTGAAGAACTTGGATTTTGTGAAGTTGATTGTCAAATTTGCCTTTTTCAACCTCTCCAGCACACGATTCAATAACCGCAAATGCGTCTGAAAATCTGACGAACAAATCACGATGTCGTCTATATAACAAAAAGCTAAACCTGTGTCTATGTCGCTGGCTAAATTATGGTCGATAAGGGTGTCCATCAGCCTTTGCTGACGCGCAGGCGCTCCGCACAAACCAAACGGCATAACTTTAAACTTGTACACCCCTCGACCAGGTACACAGAACGAAGTTTTCTCTTGTGAGGCTTCAGCTAACGGTATTTGCCAGAAGGAGGAACTTAAATCGATCGTGGTCAGGTATTTCGCTTCCTTTAGACTATCGAGAATCTGAGTCATATATGGAATGGAATACGAATCTCCTTTTGTGATCGCATTTAATTTCGTACAATCTAGACAAAAACGCCAATCGCCGTTAGACTTCTTCACTAATAAAGCCGGATTATTCCACGGACTCTCACAAGGTGTGACGACGTCTAGCTTTAACATGCGTTCCAACTCGGAAACTAATGCAACGCGTTTCTCCGGTGACAATGGGTATTGTTTCGTTTTAATTGGTAAGGCATCCCCGGTATCTATGATATGCTCCACCATGGTGGTTCTGCCTAACCCCTTTTCTTCGAACGAAATGTCCCTAAATTTGCCTACCATGGTATCCGCGAATTCTTTTTCAGCTATAGTTAAATGATCATATGACCTAATCGTGTGTACCTGTTCTGCATTTAAAGCATTGCAGTTGAAATACTTTTCAGGCGACTTCATATATTCAGCACTTTTAAATACGTCTCTGGCTAAACCAAAAAAATTGAAAAAATCGACTCCTAAAACTACGTCAATAACAATTGTGGGTACCACTACAAATTTTATGACATGTGTCGCGTTTCTAAAAGTCACGGGAACACTAATATTCCCAATTGTCTCACATTCCACTCCAGTTGCAACACTGCATGACCTTGAGTGCTCATCCTGCAGTGTAAAACCAATTTTTATAAAATCTAAATGGGCATTGTTCCCTAAAATTGACACTGCAGCGCCACTGTCAGCTAAACCATAAATTTCAAAGCCATTTGCGCTAAATTTTAAATATGGCCGAACATCCTCCTTATTTGGGGTGAAAAGAATCGTAGCAATTGGATTTATTTTATTTTTATTAATCGATTTCAAACTTAATCGTTTTTTCCGGCCATTAAATTTACTACGATTCGGACCTACGCGTTTTTTGAATTTTGTTGCACTGGTTTTTGAACGTTCCCCTTTTGTGACTTTTCCTTCTGACAATTTTTACACTGTGGTCGTATGACGTTAGGTGCATTGCACCCGAAACAACGAAACGTATTGTCTTGCGGTTTAACCTTACAAAATCTAAAATTATGGTTTCCCTTTCCACACTTATAGCATACTGCACTACCTGGCTTTGAGTAATTTCCGGCCGAAACTTCCGACTTCTGGTTTTGACGAGTGAAGTGTGATTGGTCTGTGAACTTCGAGTTTTGTTTTTCAGCGATAGCATTAACGTGAAGCTGTTTTACACTTGAACCCTTAAAAGCGTGATCCTTGCAAAGTGTATGCGCGCTGACCTTGGGCGGTTCGACAAACAAATTCGCCCTTTGTTGAGAAAACTCTATTTTACGACAGAAAGTCTTCAAATCCGCCATCGTATTAATGTCTACAAGAGCCAATTGTTGTGTAAAATGCGGACGAATGTTATGCAGCAAAATATCTAGCTTCGCCTCCTCCGGCAAGTCTGTCTTCAACCTAGCAAACATCCCAGACATGACAGCAAAATACAAATGAATTGGTTCATTATCTCCCTGTGTCCTAGCTGATATTTCCTGTTTTAACCTGAAATCATAATCACCAGGAACAAATTCATCTAACAAAAGTATCTTTAACTCTTGCCAAGTTGAAACTGAGTTCTTGATACCGCGGAACCATAACAAAGCTGAATCTACAAACAAATGAGGCGCTGCCCTAAATAATTTAACATCCGACACATCATTTGCTTCCTTAAGTTCCTCCACACGCTCCAAAAATGAGCGCGGGTCTGACAAACCATTAAACTTTACTGCCCACTTAGAAATATTTAAATCACTCGAACATTGAACCTGCATTTCTCTAACAACGCTTGTATTTGTTTCAGAATTACTAAGCGAGACTGCTGCAAGTGGGACAGAACCCTCAGTGCCACTACCAGAAGCTACTGGGTTTAAATTTGTGCCTTCGATCCTAGCCATTAGATCCTCCAATCTTTTTTGGAGGCTAATTTTTAATTCAAGCTACTCTGGATCAACCTCCGGCTGGACCCGGGCTAAGCGATGATAGAGATGGCATCCCAGAGCCTTTGCACGGCTTAAGGAGTATCTTTCTTTTGTTTCACTGTACCTATCCACAATAGAAGACAAATCAGAAAGTTTAGTTGCAATTACTGCTAGTTCTGTCACTTGTGATAACTCAGTCTCTACAATGGCTTCACTCGGTGCTTCTATCACTAGTGAACGGAGTTGTTTTCTCAAAGTCTCTACTGTGCCGGCTGGTGTTTCTGATCTAATTTGAACTTCATAAACTAACTCATCCTTCAATAAACTGTGGAATTGTATAGTGCGATACATTTTAATTAAAGTTTTGAACCAATGGAATGAAATCTCTGATAATAATTACAATATGAATTATTACAATATTATTTTAAATGTAATGTATTAAAATTAAATGATAGTTTATAATCTTTTACTTTTATTCTACACACCTCAATTGCTGTGTATCTAAATATAAGTGTCTACTTTTTAAATAATCTATCACAATGTTTCAATTCTATTTAAGGACAAGTCTTTTAAATCAGTATTTCACCTTACAAAAGAAAAAGGTTACTTTGCAGAAAGGAAATGGCATCAGTAAGCAAGTACCTTGGTACTTATATGTAAGATAAAAAACAAAATGGCGTCAGATTAAAAAGTTGACTTTCCTTACAAATTCAGGATGTCATGCACTTTCAATATTGTTTTCACTAATCTCAAAAGGAAAAGTATGAACAATTCTAAATTCTTGTACAAATATTTAGTATGAATAGTAAAGCACAACACACAATCTAAATCTAAGATTTACCGTTTGGAATGTGAAATGTTTAATATTTAACTGAAATAGCTTTAAATTTGTAAAAATAGTTCTCAAATATCCTTATAAGCAAAATGACTTATGTACTACACGTGGGAAAATTGCGACGTTGACACTTTCCAATAACCTACAAATTCGTTATAAAAATATGGAAATAAATCGGAATTTCCTGTACAAATTTGCAATAAAAAGGTACAAAATAAAGAATGCCAATGATCATCAATGCAAAATACACGTGGAAAATGCGATTTTCGCTTCCAAAAGGTGAGTAACCAACCACAAAACAAAATATGATCTCTGATATTCTAAAACCAAAATTTTAGCCTTTCATAGAGCAATTAAAGACCTGGAAAAATACCTTTGGGCGCCAGTGTCAGGTCGATAAAATTTAGGCTAGGTTGATAACCTAGAACTATGCCACAGCTTATTTTTCCTGAACACAATTAAACAAATTATTATTAAATCACTAAATCAAATGTTGATGTCGCAAGGGTCTTGCTCTATGTAGGGCTGGTGTGAAATTAAACAAGTGGATACTGTACTAAATCTTTATTACCTATTCTTGCTTTTGAAAATAACTTTTAAAATCTAAACACTGGATAAATCTCTCTTTCCGTTTAAGTTCGACACCAACTAAAATTTCTAGGAGCTCAGCGGTTAACCTAGGTCGTTAACAAGGTTCAAAGGTTGAGATTTATTCAGGTTTCTATCTAAATTCTTAACTACTTAGGTTAGTCCCTATGGTTTTATATATCAGAGATTTCTAAATTTAAATACTTAATGTTGGTTCTCAAAACTAATGATATTTACTTTTCCACAGAATTCCTACTGCCATTTAAAATTAATAAAGGACTGAACCGACCTCAGAAGCTGTTCTTCGCCAGTCGCTGATGTGCAAGAAGCTTGCCACGTCGCAAAGCTACAGGACGCTGTCCGGAAACTGCTCACACAGACTTTGCAGCGGGGCACCGACTTCCGAGAAGCTCAGACCGCTTGGCCGGAACAATGTGGTGATGAAACGCATGGAGTAGCCGCTGCTCGATCCATAATGATATGAGAGTACAGTTTAAGTCTTCACTATAACATTTGTACTACTTTGTACAATGGTTGCAAATACAACACATTGGTTGAAAAATACAACACCCGACTCCTGCAAGGAACAATAAATTATCTGCATTAGTCGACTGAACTACAGCCCTGATAAATTTACAAAACTGAAGAAAGAACCTTACCGGAGAATGGAAAATATTCCTATAACATCTCTACAGAGCACGCCCTCCCTCAGGCAAGTTCAAATCTGAAAACCAAAAGCATGGTCAAAATAACTAGAACACGTTTCACGCCGTGATAGCCAAAAACCCTATTAATCTTTACTTACGATTCTCCTTTGCAGGTAACCGAGGATTATTGAACCGCCACCTTCGCTGCCACCAAGGGCAAAATTTCAGAAGGCTGCTTGAGCCCCCCCCTTGCACAAGGCCGCAAATCAAATGACCGAGTCATCCCTAGTGACTCCCAAGATGGAGGAACCAGAGGGCAGAGGACCCAATTCAGGGTGGCAATTAAATAAATATAAATCCCTCTGATTATTGTTGATTGATTCCAGCGAAACAACTTTCCTATCAATAGGCCAAAGACATGATACTAAATATCCAAATACTTTACTTCAAAACCCGCTTTCAGAATTTCCAGATACATTTTCTTTGACTACATTTCATTTACTAATTTTCCAAAATACCTATTTATGAAACGCCAATGTTATTAAAAATGACAGAAGAAAAACCCATAATTTAGGCTAAATTTATTAGATGACAACCCCATACAGATAAACACAAGGTGCATTCGAACGGCGCTGTTTGAAGCATTGTTATAACCGATCGAATCGAAGGTGTTGAAATTGATTGATAAGAAACTATTCTAATTAGAACCAAAAGACAATGTAACAACGTTACAACAACAACCACTTTACTATCTGTAAGTGAAATACCGCAACATTCGAACATTTGACAAAGTTTATATCTTTTTTTATTAATATGCATAGTCCTCCTCTCTTTACATTTGATCGAGACCAATGAGAGCCTAAAATATGATTATTTAATTTAACGTTCCTTTCGTCACCTTCTGATATAAATGTTTCTCTAAGGCATATTATGTCAATGCTTTTTAGAGTCTCTTCCAGTTCTTGTACTGCTATATCTAATAACTCTTGCTTATTCAAAAGTCCTGCAATGTTTTGATGCAAGATTACTAAATCATGTGAAGTTTCAAGGTTCTTCCTCTCGAAAAAATGTTGCAACCTCAACTTGTTCTTTTTCCTCCAGAAATTCTTTCTGCACTGTACTTATAATTCTGTTCTTGACTTTGAAGAAATCATTAATTTTTTTCTGGGTACGTTTCGTTTTCCCCTGCTTCGTTTTTTTGAAAAGGTGTGAAATTTTCTTTTGTATAGGCAAATCTCTACTATTTCTAAGTCTTTCTGCTGAGGAAATGAAATTGCCGATGTGGCTAATTATATTTGTCATTCCACTGTCATTAAGTTTTCCTGTTTTTTCCGAGAACATATCTAGGGATAAATCTAGATTTGAGTCGAAGCAGTAGTGATGATTATGGAACGGAATATTGCTGTGCAGTAAATATATGAAATTTTCAACTATTGCGTTAAAAATTGGTTTTCCACAAATATGTTAGGTAGGTTAGTATAATATTTGGGTTAGTTATCGGGCTCAGGGTGTCATTAATAAATTGATATAAAAAATTGATAAATTGAATAAGTTCATGGTGGTTACTGTCTTCATTCATGTCCTCTTCGCCGATCATAATGACACAATAATCTCTTTTCGTTCGTTAAGTTCGATAGTTTATTTGCAATGTTCTGTAGCATAAACCTGGTGCCTCCTCCAGGTGTTATATAGTGACAACAGTCCCAATTATTTAGCGTCGTATCGTTTCTTACAATATTTAAAATTTTGTTTACCTTATTACTACTTTGGTTATGAAACAATTTGGCTATGGCAAAAGAAACGATAGAGGACAGAGACTTGTGGATTTTGCCATGGAACATCAACTAACAATAATAAATACGTGTTTCAAAAAAAAGCCTAAAAGAAGATGGACATGGAGATCTCCAAACGGGGATGTCAAAAACGAAATCGACTACATACTATCAAATCAACCAAGAATATTTAAGAATATTGGTACTATGAATTTAAACTACCCGTCAGACCATAGGCTAATAAGATCAGTAGTAAAATTAACTAATCCAAAGAAAAGCAGAACCAAATTCATAAATAAACAAGTTAGCCAACTAAAAAATGAAGAAGCTGTATCGAAATACAATGAAAACCTGTCAACGATGCTGTCCAAGCTACCGGCCTACCAGGGACATAACCTAGTACAAGAATGTTATGACAACATAACAAATGCCATCACCTGTAGCTTAAGAATAGCCCAGGTAAACGAGAATAAATGTAAGCAACATAAGATACTGTCAACAAGAACATCAGCTTTATTACAAAGAAGAAAGTAACTACAGAGGACCAAAAATAAGACACGTGCTATGAAAAATGAACTCTCCGCATTGTATAGGTTAGTTAACAAATACATAAAAAATGACTACACAAATTACAAACAAGATATTATAGAAAGACACCTAAATCTCACTGGAAGTACAAAAAAAGCCTACAAAGACCTCAGAACAAACAGAACTTGGATAGGAGGACTGAAAAATTTGGACAAAGACCTGACCAAACGCATAGATATTATCACCACAGCAACCGATTTTTATAAATCACTGTACAGTAACACAAATCATACAATCTTAAGTCAAAATATTATACAAGAAGAAATACCAACATGCTCTATGCCTGTAAAAACAATTGATGAAACTGAAATAATACAAGCGATAAAAAGGTTAAAATTAGGATAATCCCCCGGATCCGACAACATCACAAATGAAGATTTAAAGTCAGCACACAGTATATTGGCCACACCACTGGCAGAGTTATTCAACCTAATATTACAAAAATCTGATACACCCGCACAATGGTCTGAATCAAACATAATTTTAATATACAAAAAAGGAGACCCTAAAGATATAGGAAACTATAGACCGATAAGTGTATTGCCATGTCTGTACAAGCTGTTCTCATCCATTATAAATAACAGAATCAGTCCTGTAATTGAAGCCACACAACCAATAGAGCAGGCAGGGTTCAGAAAGGGGTTCTCTACCGTGGACCACATACACACCTTAGAGTTAATTGTAGAGAAATATAGAGAACGTCAGAGACCCCTTTATCTGGCATTCATTGACTATGAAAAAGCTTTTGACACAGTCACACACGAAAGCATATGGGTAAGCCTGAGAGAACAAGGAGTAAATGAAGTATACATAAGCGTCATCAGAAGAATATATAAGAATAACATCGGCAGACTTAAATTGGAATCACTGGGCCCAAGTTTCCCCATAAAAAGGGGGGTGAGACAGGGTGACCCTCTATCTCCAAAAATATTCATAGCCATACTTGAATCTATCATGAGCAAGCTAGACTGGACTAAATTAGGAATCTATATACAAGGCACCTACCTAAGCCACTTGCGATTCGCAGATGATATAGTAATATTATCCGAGACAAGTGGCCAACTGCAATACATGATTGAATCATTACAAGAAGCCAGTGCAAAGGTAGGACTAAAAATAAACCTCACTAAAACCATGACAATGACGAATAGTTACAGAGTACCAATAAGAGTAAATGAGAACACACTGGAATATACAGAGAACTACATGTACCTAGGAAAAACGATAACTTTTAACAGTGATAATAATGACACAAAAATTGAAAGAAGGGCACAGAAAACATGGAATAAGTACTGGAGTTTGAAGGAGATTTTTAAAAGTAACATGCCAATAAATCTGAAAACTAAGGTCATGAATTCTAGCCTCTTACCTTGCTTGACATACGGATGTCAAACGTGTAAATTTACAGCCAAGGCCAAGCGAATAATCTCCACCTGCCAGCGAGGAATGGAGAGAAGTATGCTCAAGGTAAGGAGACTAGACAAAATACGACACACTAATATAAGGTCAATCACCAAAGTCGAAAACGCCCTAAGCTACGCCCAAAGGTTAAAATGGAAGTGGGCAGGGCATGTTGCGTGGCTCACCGACCAAAGGTGGACCATAAAATCAACTCTGTGGAGTGGGCCACGTGGAAGAAGACGCGTAGGCAGACCAGTGTCACGATGGGATGACGAAATCCGCAAAGCAGCAGGCCCAAACCGGGCCCAAGTAGCCAAAGACCGGGAAAAGTGGACAGCCTTGGAGGAGGCCTTTACCCATTCTGGGGTTCTTGAAATTAAAAACAATTAGTAATTAAGATTAGTATTTATGTAAGGTAACTTTTAAAAAACCTAAAAACAGAATAAGATGTAATGTTTATTAGCGAGAAATAAAAGGCTTTTTATTTTTATTTTTATTTATTTTATTTATTTATTACTACTAACCAGTGTTGGCCGAACGCTAGTGTAATTGAAAATTAAAAATTGAAAATTGAAACACGTTAGTTAAATCTTGAAGCAAATCAAATTATTTTGTTCAATATTTTTTGATTTGCAATTTTTAAGTAGTTACACTACTATATATAAATTGAAAATAGATGTCATATACTTCAGAAAAAGTGACCAAACCCTCCGGTGTCCGAGGCCAGATTTGAACTGGCGTCTTCAGCTTTCGCGGCTGACGTCCTGACCACTAGACCACCCGGTCACGGCGGAACTTGACAAATTTTCTCATGTATATGCAATCTCTGAATTTGAAACGGCTAGGCGCCGTTGACCATACTCTAAGGGCATGCGCAGTACGTGCTTGCACCTCCTATCCGAATCTCTTACGTGATTCTGGTATAGCGAGATAGATGGTGCTGCCATCTATGAATCTTGAAGCAAATCAAATTATTTTGTTCAATATTTTTTGATTTGCAATTTTTAAGTAGTTACACTACTATATAAAAATTGAAAATAGATGAAATAAAACAATTAAAAACGGATTTTATCGCGTGTATTGAGTTTAAATTACATCCCGACGTTTCAAACACTTTACAGCGTTCGTGGTCAACGGGTCGACTGAGGAAAAATGTACAATTACCTCCGTTCAAGAACTATCTCAATATGCAAACCTACCCACATATTAAATATTAAACAAATTTAGTGTTTGCACATGCCGGAGGGGCCTTTATAAAAACAAATTATTTTTTATTACAAAACAAATTATTAAACAAATTATTTTATTATTATTAATTATTATTTTCATTTTTATTTTTTATATTAGTATTAAATTATTATTAGTGTCCACACTGTCCACCATTATGGTCTCACAGTCCTATGTCTAGCTTGCTCCTTAACCAAATGAATAACTGGATCCCAAGCTGGTGGTACCGAAAAACCATCCTCTCTGTTGAAATTTGGATATTTTTTAATCTCGATTGCCTCTCGCAACATCCGGGGAATGTATCGTTTCTCCTTGATGAGGACTTGCGGTTTGTCAAATTTAACTGAGTGGTTGGGTCTATCCATGACATGCTCACAGACTGCTGACCTTGGTCGACGGTGCTTTACATCGGCTATATGTTCCTTTACCCGAGTAGAGATGCTCCGCTTAATCTGGCCTACATATGATAGACCACATTCACATTCCAGCCTGAAAATAGATGTCATATACTTCAGAAAAAGTGACCAAACCCTCCGGTGTCCGAGGCCAGATTTGAACTGGCGTTTTCAGCTTTCGCGGCTGACGTCCTGACCACTAGACCACCCGGTCACGGCGGAACTCTCAGTCAGTCAGTCGGTCTAGTGGTCAGGACGTCAGCCGCGAAAGCTGAAGACGCCAGTTCAAATCTGGCCTCGGACACCGGAGGGTTTGGTCACTTTTTCTGAAGTATATGACATCTATTTTCAATTTATATATAGTAGTGTAACTACTTAAAAATTGCAAATCAAAAAATATTGAATAAAATAATTTGATTTGCTTCAAGATTCATAGATGGCAGCACCATCTCTCTCGCTATACCAGAATCACGTAAGAGATTCGGATAGGAGGTGCAAGCACGTACTGCGCATGCCCTTAGAGTATGGTCAACGGCGCCTAGCCGTTTCAAATTCAGAGATTGCATATACATGAGAAAATTTGTCAAGTTCCGCCGTGACCGGGTGGTCTAGTGGTCAGGACGTCAGCCGCGAAAGCTGAAGACGCCAGTTCAAATCTGGCCTCGGACACCGGAGGGTTTGGTCACTTTTTCTGAAGTATATGACATCTATTTTCAATTTATATATAGTAGTGTAACTACTTAAAAATTGCAAATCAAAAAATATTGAACAAAATAATTTGATTTGCTTAAAGATTCATAGATGGCAGCACCATCTCTCTCGCTATACCAGAATCACGTAAGAGATTCGGATAGGAGGTGCAAGCACGTACTGCGCATGCCCTTAGAGTATGGTCAACGGCGCCTAGCCGTTTCAAATTCAGAGATTGCATATACATGAGAAAATTTGTCAAGTTCCGCCGTGACCGGGTGGTCTAGTGGTCAGGACGTCAGCCGCGAAAGCTGAAGACGCCAGTTCAAATCTGGCCTCGGACAAGTATATGACATCTATTTTCAACGTTAGTTAAAATTTAACACTAGTTAATAGTTTAATGCAAATTGATTTCAATTAGAATTGAAATTAATTGTAACTAACGTGTTAATCCTTTGCGAATAACTAATAATTGAAGATATTTAATTTTTAGTCTCTCTCTAAAATTGAAACATTAATATAATTTTTAGTGTAGATTGAATTGGTAATTGACATTAATAATTTACCTAAATAAACGTGAATTTAAGTTAAGCTACGAAGTTTTGATTTTTGTTTCGATTTTGACTCTGGACTCGGGGGCTTGTATTAATAAGCAATGGGACCGGTATCAAAATCTGGAGCTCATGCTGGACCCTGCGGATCCCTACTGGATCTCGGGTTTGGTGCATCATAGACTCGTGCTGTTTGGGCTCATTCGACTTGTACTGGTGAGCAGATGGTACCAGTATCAAAATCTGGAGCTCATGCTGGACCCTGGGGATCCCTACTGGATCTCGGGTTTGGCGCATCATAGACTCATGCTGTTTGGGCTCATTCGACTTTTACTGATGAGCAGATGGTACCGGTGTCAAAATCTGGAGTTCATACTGAACCCTGGGGATCCCTACTAGATCTCGGGTATGGCGCATCATTGTTTATTGTTTATGGTTTATTTAAGTTTACACAGCATTACAGTCTTATCACTAATACACTGCGAAACTACATAGATATCTACTATTACTCGTAGTTAATCAAAATTATCATACTAACACACTTGACTGCCTATTATCCATCAGCTCGCAAAATCTCAAACACTCATGACACACATTCGGCCATCGCCACGCCACCAGGTCACACTCTGGTGCTCATACCAGGAGCGCATTCAGTAGGTCCAGGGCACGAAGTATCGGAGAGTTCCTATGTGCAACGGTACGTGCCATTGGCACTGCCAACAGACCCTGGGGATCCCTACTGGATCTCGGGTTTGGCGCATCATAGACTCATGCTGTTTGGGCTCATTCTACTTGTACTGATGAGCAGATGGTACCGGTATCAAAATCTGGAGCTCATGCTGGACCCTGGGGATCCCTACTGGATCTCGGGTTTGGCGCATCATAGACTCATGCTGTTTGGGCTCATTGGACTTGTACTGATGAGCAGATGGTACCGGTATCAAAATCTGGAGCTCATGCTGGACCCTGGGGATCTCTACTGGATCTCGGGTTTGGTGCATCATAGACTCATGCTGTTTGGGCTCATTCGACTTGTACTGATGAGCAGATGGTACCGGTATCAAAATCTGGAGCACATGCTGGACCCTGGGGATCCCTACTGGATCTCGGGGGTGTGCGCATCATATACTGATGCTATTTGGGCTCATTCGACTTGTACTGATGAGCAGATGGTACCGGTATCAAAATCTGGAGCTCATGCTGGACCCTGGCGATCCCTACTGGATCTCGGGTTTGGCGCATCATAGACTCATGCTGTTTGGGCTCATTCGAATTGTATTGATGAACAGATGGTACCGGTATCAAAATCTGGAGCTCATGCTGGAGACCCTGGGGATCCCTACTAGATCTCGGGTTTGGCGCATCAAAGACTCATGCTGTTTGTCCGATGCCTATTCCGATTCCGATTACGAATCCGAATCCGAATCCGAATCCGATTCCGATTCCGTTTCCGTTTTCGTTTCAGATTACGATTCCGAATCCGATTCCGTTTCCGTTTCCGATTACGTTTCCGTTTCCGTTTCCGAATTCGATTCCGGTTCCGGTTCTGATTCCGTTTCCGATTCCGATTCCGATTCCGATTCAGATTCCGAATCCGATTACGTTACCATTTACGATTCCGTTTCCGATTCCGATTCCGATTCCGTTTCCGATTCCGTTTCCGTTTCCGTTTTTGATTCCGTTTCCGTTTCTGATTCCGTTTCCGTTTACGTTTCTTATTTGTTAGTTTTTTTTATTTACAAGGGTTTATAACAAGATAATGGGACATATAAATAAAAAGAAAACCTAAAAACTATCTGCAAATCTAAATAAATAGGTAAGGTCACCGAGGTCCGACCCTTGCGGAAGGGTTCCCATAGTGCTGGCTGCGTTCCCTCTTTGGACTGCTATACCTATTGTAGCATGACGCTACGTATTGTACAACATCTGTCGACTTTCTTTAGAACTTCTGAACTTCTGTGTCTAAGGGAGGTCTAAGGCTAGGTCACGGTTGATATATAAAAAGCGTACATTGTGATTCACGGCATTACAGGTAGATGGCGCTTATATCAGTCCGCATTTTGTAATACGTCTGGCAGTTATAAAATTTAGATAATACTCGCGCTAATTTTGAATGTGAATTTTTGAGGTATTCCAGATTGTCAAAAAGAAAAAAGTTGATTTTTGATTGAGTGTGTCAGAGCGACGGGAGATTTTTAAAGAAAAACAGATATTCTGGTTTTGTCTGAGAGTTTTGCTGTAATTTGCTTAGTTGCATCGAGTTGAAGTGCGATCTATTTCTGTAGATCTTTGCGCTTAAACATTATATAGCAAGTGCTAATACATTATTAAATACAAATTTTTAAAAACCAAATACGTCGCCGGACAAAAAGGCAACCAGAGGGACTGCCTGAGCCGGAAGGATTCCGGAAGGCACTTGTGGGTGCCGGACCGGCGAGACGGTCTGCAACTGCCGCGTTTTCCGCGGGTTTCTTCACCATTCATCGGAGAATTAGAGTCCGCATCCAGCGGGCTCTCCAAGTGAGAAAAGGAGTTCAGCGAGCTATTGGGTCCGCCTAAATCAAAGCGGACACTTGCCCACGAACTCTTTTTAATTTAAAACAACAGCTTTAGCCATCCTGCTTTCGAGAATATCAAATTATTTAGATTTTTTTTAAAAACGTTATAAATCCGATTCCTTTTCTTTGTATCCAGTATTTTTGTGCCATAATAGTTTTTTTTGTTGTTTTGCTAAATTTCCCCAAATTCCAATTGCCTCGTTTGACGGGCGTATAAAGACCTGGCTCTTTAATTTAGGCTACGTTCAGCCAGCGAATCATCTGTCACCATCCATATCACCCGCCTCATTAACCCATTATTTTCCTGCAGCCAAATTATTACCAGCCGTGTCTTTATTTTTACTTACCAGTTTTGCTAACTATTGAATGTGAAATATCCTTATATAGGTACAGTTGTCTTCATTTTTAAGTGAAGTGCTAATATTAAATATTTTTATTATTGTAATTTAATTACATTTTGGCCACTAGGGAGGTTGTTGAATGTGAATGTGAAATAGGTACAGTTGTCTTCATTTTTAAGTGAACTGCTAATTTTAAATATTTTTATTATTGTAATTTAATTGCATTCTGACCACTAGGGAAGTTATTGAATGTGAAATATCCTTATATAGATGCCGTTATTGTGATTTTTACGTGAAATGCTAAATTTTAAATAATTGACTATTTTTGCTAATCTTAAATATTTTTACTTTGTCTTCAAAATTAAACGTGTTAATGCAATTATAGAAGGGTTTTACTGCACTATCCGTTGTGCAAGGAACGAGCCAGCTCTACGGTCCCCGGTAACCTCAACTAGTTTTTTCGATAACTCTGTCACAAGTTTCCGGGCGCTTGAGCACCACGGCCCAAGAGTTTCGACAGCGAAAGCCACGAACATATGCTGATTTGAAAGAGCGATATATTTGCGGCGTTTCGCCACCTCAGCCACTGCAGCCGCCCAGCCGGCGCTAGGGTGTCCACACATGTGGCATCCCAAGTAACTTTTTCATAATCAGAATACGATACCAATTATGCACTTAAAAGGAGTATTTTTGTTACACCTTGATGCTCATAATTTTTTTTGGTATGAACGTTGAGTTAGTCGTTTTTTATTAGACTTAAGTCAGTCTTATCAATACAAAGTTGGTTGTTGAACCTGCGGTAGCAACCTTGGCTACGCACCCTTTCTGTTTTAGTTGGCGTTTAAACTTTTTCACTCAAGTGTTGGTGTCTCTTTTATCGTTTAGTAGGCGACGTCTAGTTCTCTAATAGCAGTCACCTGCTTTTTAGGGTTCCGTAGCCAAAATGGCAAAACTGGAACCCTTGCAGTTTCATGTCCGCCTGTTCGTCCGTCCGTCCGTCCGTCGGTATGTCACAGCCATTTTACTGGGAAACTATGAGACGTATCTTTTCAAATTTTAACATAAGGTGTATTTTGTGTGCCGCTACTTAGTTCAGTACTGAAATTGCTGAAAAAAAAATTTTTAGGGGGGCACTCCATACATGTAACTAATTGTCAAAAAAAAATTTTCTACCAAATATCAACATGATGCATACCAATCGATAGGTCTTAAAAAATAACATTAAGGTTCCTTTGAACATTTTTTGATTAAGTAGATATTTTCAGAAATAATTACTCCGAAAGTCAAAAAAGTTGTGCCCTCCCCCCGATTCCGATTCCGTTTCCGATTTTGATTTCGATTCCGTGTCCGTTTCCGATTCTGATTCCGTTTCCGATTCCGTTTCCGTTTCCGATTCCGATTCCAATTCCGATTCCGATTCAGAATACGATTCCGCTTCCGTTACCATTTCCGATTCCGTTTCCGTCTCCGTTTCCGATTCCGATTCTGATTTCGTTTCCGTTTGCATTTCCGATTCTTTTTCCGATTCCGATTTCGAATCCGATTCCGTTTCCGATTCCGTTTTCATTTTTGATTCCGTTTCCGTTTCCAATTACGTTTCCCTTTACGTTTCCGATTCCGTTTCCGTTTCCGATTCCGGTTCCGGTTCCGATTCCGTTTCCGTTTCCGATTCCGATTCCGATTCCAATTCCGTTTCCGATTCCGATTCAGATTACGATTCCGCTTCCGTTATTATTTCCGATTCCGTTTCCGATTCCGTTTCCGTCTCCGTTTCCGATTCCGTTTCTGATTTCGTTTCCGTTTGCATTTCCGATTCTTTTTCCGATTCCGATTTCGAATCCGATTCCGTTTCCGATTCCGATTCCGTTTCCGATTCCGTTTTCATTTTTGATTCCGTTTCCGATTCCGATTCCGTTTCCGTTTACGTTTCCATTTCCGTTTCCGATTCCGAACCCGATCCCGAATCCGATTCTGATTTCGTTTCCGCTTCCGTTTCCGTTTCCGATTCCGTTTCCGATTCCGTTTCCGTTTTCGTTCCCGTTCCCGTTCTCATTCCCATTCCCATTTCCCATTCCCATTCGCTCATCAGTACAAGTCGAATGAGCCCAAACAGCAAGAGTCTATGATGCGCCAAACCCGAGATCCAGTGGGGATCCCCAGGGTCCAGCATGAGCTCCAGGTTTTGATACCGGTACCATCTGCTCATCAGTACAAGTCGAATGACCCCAAACAGCATGAGTCTATGATGCGCCAAACTCGAGATCCAGTAGGGATCCCCAGGGTCCAACATGAGCTCCACATTTTGATACCGGTACCAACTGCTCATCAGTACAAGTCGAATGAACCCAAACAGCATGAGTGTATGATGCGCCAAACCCGAGATCCAGTAGGGATCCCCAGGGTCCAGCATGAGCTCCAGATTTTGTTACCGGTACCATCTGCTCATCAGTAAAGTCGAATGAGCCCAAACAGCAAGAGTCTATGATTCGCCAAACCCGAGATCCAGTGGGGATCCCCAGGGTCCAGCATGAGCTCCAGATTTTGATACCGGTACTATCTGCTCATCAGTACAAGTCGAATGAGCCCAAACAGCATGCGTCTATGATGCGCCAAACCCGAGATCCAGTAGGGATCTCCAGGGTCCAGCATGAGCTCCAGATTTTGATACCGGTGCCATCTACTCATCAGTACAAGTCGAATGAGCCCAAACAGCATGAGTGTATGATGCGCCAAACCCGAGATCCAGGGGGGATCCCCAGGGTCCAGCATGAGCTCCAGATTTTGATACCGGTACCATCTGCTCATCAGTACAAGTCGAATGAGCCCAAACAGCATGAGTCTATGATGCGCCAAACCCGAGATCCAGTAGGGTCCAGCATGAGCTCCATCTTGTGATATTGGTCCCAACTTCCGAACCCGAGATGCAGTTTTAAAATTAATTATTAGTGTAAGACAGTATGTTATTCAATCAAATACAAACACTGAAAACATTGAAAAAATAATCAGTCAATAATTTTAGTTTTAATTGAATAAATAGTCAGTGTAAGACAGGATTAATTTAGTTACACTAACGTTAATCTAATTAACTGTTAATCTTATTAAATTTTCGAGACGTTAGTGTAACTAATATATTAATTCTAATTGACGGTTAGTGTAATTATCGACGTCACAAAATCAATGCGAACTAACGTTAGTAAAAATTGATGTTAGTGTAATTGATTAGTTACGGAATTAATCTTCAATCTTATTGATCAATTTTCAATTCGAATTGAAATTAACGGCCAACACTGCTACTAACGATAATATTTTTTTTGCGTCCTGCATCAGTTTTTTGTAGCTTTGGGATTTTGGTATTTATCTTGTATGATTCTTCTAAACGGGGTAGCTTTCGAATATGGGGCAACTTTTCAAAACCAATTTATTTGCCAAAGTACCTTTAGACTTCTGATAATACGTAAGAGTTTACCTATATAACATTCCCAATCAAATTCATTCAAGAGTTTTTATTATTTTTTATAAATATTATAAATAATGCTGTTTTTATGCAGAGATGGCAAAATGGTTTAGAAAAAGTATTTAAATACAAAATGCAAATACTTTCATGATTTACTATTTCAAATGCAAAATACTTTACAAAATTGTATTTGAAATACATAATACAAAATAGGTATTTTGAAAATACTTTTTTAAAATACAAATGCTTTTTAGAATTCCGTCGCCAAGATGGAAAAAACGGAATCCTTATCTCGTCATGTCCGTCTGGGGGGCGATTTTTGAGAATCGAGCGCTCGGATCTGACATTTAAAACTCTGTCTAAAACCATGAAATGGTAATTTAAAAATAACAGCGATAGGAATTTAAAATCATGATTCATTTTACTAATAATTTGACGGGAAAAAAATGGCGACAAACGTTGTTGTGCGATTATTTTCGAGTTTACTTTCCTTGAATTCGTGCGCTCGAATCTCAAAAATCGCCCCCCTGCCCGTTAGCATATGTCATAGTCATAGCATAGCCATTTTAATCAATAAATATAAAGCAAATGTTAATCAAATTTTAACTAGAGGTGAGTTTTGTGTGCCACTAATTTGTTTTGTAGGTAAATGGTTAAAATATTTTTTAGGGTCGGCACTGGATACATGTAATTAAATGTTTTTTTTTTTCATGCTCTAATAGTGAGTTATATTTATCTATATGGATCTAAATGTCATTCATTTCCGTTCCAGGGAATTTACTTTCCAAGTATGTATATGTTTTAATTTCAATGCAATGTAAATTCGGTTCATAAAATGGATTGCTATTTAATACGATTTCCATTCTTATAAGCGCTGGTATCCTGGCGATAAGACGTCCGACTTTCAATCTGGAGGTCTCGGGATCGAATTCCGAGTTTGTGCAACTGAGGTTTTCGGAACTTATGTACGAATTATTGGTTGATATTTATCAGTCGCTTTTCGGTGAAGGAAAACATCCCGCGGAAACCGGAACTAATCCCAATAAGGCTAGTTTCTCGTCTGGGTTAGAAGTTCAGATGGTAGTCGCTTTTTTAAAAACTAGTGTCTATGCCAATTCATGTGATTAGTTCGCCAAGCCGGGACAAACGCTTATATTAACTCTCCATTTCAAAACAGACGACTAGTTACAAAATAACGAGATCGTCAGGAATGAGTGCCTTTTTTCCCTTGGTTACGCGGTGTCCTGCCCTACCAATCACCCACGTAGGAACAATATAACTATAACCTGTTAAACCTATCCTTTCTACCAACATTATATTAAATTACAAAAAAAAAAGTATTTTGTATTTTCAAAATAGAAAATGGGTCCCAAAAAGTATTTCAAATAAAATACAAAATGCTTTTGTTAAAAAGGTATTCAAATACAAAATAGGAAATAGGTATTTTGCATTTTGTATTTGCATTTTAAATACAAGTATTTCAAATAAGTCACATTTCTGTTTTTATGAACCTTTGAAATTTTTAGGTATCAACTAAAATCATTAAAAACACATTGATAACATAGTTGACTATCAATTTATAACGACAACAGAACTATGCCAATCCTCCAAAATCATAAAACAACAATAATTTTAAGCAATAAATTTTCTTTCAAGGAGACATACTGACATAAAAAAAATTCAAATTTTAATTATGGAGAAACCGCATTTTTTACGTGGCTACAAAGCTATGCCACTCCTTCAAACTCTGCAAAGCTACTAGAGTACTAAATTAAATAAAATTATAACTATTTACTTAACGACATACTTATATTTAAGGCTCTGTTTGTCGACCTGTTAAATCTATCATTAAAATGGTTGTAGCTGCCTTTTTTCATTATCTCTCAATACAAAATTACCTTTAGGATTATTCTTTAAAATGTAGGATTTAAGGGCTCCGTAGTCAACTAGAAACTCTTATAGTTTAGCCATGTCCGTCTGTCCGTCAATTTTTTGTCGTTGGATTCTCTTAAAAAATAATACGGAACTTTTAAAACAATTTTTTGGTAAAGACTGGAATTAGGAAATAATTAAGTCCAAAGTCCAAAAAGAAAGTCAAAAAAATGTCCCTCTCCTCTATTTTTTGAACCGTGGGTTCAAAACTCGAATTAAATTCATGTATAAGAAGAAACCTTTAATGAAAACTAATTGATGATATATTAATAAAAAGTATAGCAAGATTTTAATATACCTAATAGAAAAATCATTTATTTCTTTATTTTCTTACTAGCTTTTGCCCGCGGCAGCGCTCGCGTTAAATTCGGGGTAACAAACCATACAAACTTCCACCCCCCATTTTAAGGTAGTGGGGGGTTAGAAAGAGACAAAAAGTAGCCTATGTCACTATTCATCCCTTCAACTATCTCCACTTAAAAAAATCACGTCAATTCGTCGCCCCGTTTTGCCGTGAAAGACGGACAAACAAACAAACAAACACACACATATACATAGACTTTCCCATTTATAATATTAGTATGGATTTGTTCATTAAATCATTAAATACACACGATAGGGTTATGTATGGAATGACACATCGGACAAATGGCCTCCAAGGCTATGGTAATAATATTTAATGTTTAAAAAAATTCTTCACATGCTTGAATTTGAAGAACGTAAAGGCCTTCAAACTAATGGCAACTATTTCTATAAATAGAAAAGTGTAAATGATTTTCTGTACAATCGAACACTATGTTTCGCCTGATTCCTTTGCTAGTGATCGCCGCTTCTGCGCACGCGCCGCCAAAACCATACGACTTGGCCGACGCACACAACCTCTTCAAAGAATTCGTACAGAAACACGGCAAAGTATACAACCCTGAGGAATACTCGACTCGTCTTGACATTTTCAAGCAAAACCTGGAACGAATCAATGAGCGCAACGCGAGATATCCACATAACGAGCTTGGAGTCAACCGATTCACAGATTTGACATCGGAAGAAAGACGCCAATATCTAGGTTTCAAGCGTTTTGACGCCACCAGTCATGATCGCGCGATTAAGCTGGAGTACCCCGCTGAGGCGATAACAGCTCCGGAGCAGTTCGACTGGCGCGACCACGATGCAGTCGTACATGTCAAGGACCAGGGTCGATGTCAGGCGAGCTGGATTTTCAGCGCTATTGGTATTTATTTATATGATATACGAGGACTAGCTTTTGCCCGCGACTTCATCTGCGTGGAATTAGTAATCCACCCTACTTTTTATCGCATTAAGGGATTATTACGGGGATAAAAAATATTCTTTATCCTTCCCTAGAACTCTAGACTATCTCCGTACCAAATTTCATCTTAATTGGTTCAGCAGTTATTGATTCCCCGGGAATCAAACTATTTTCAAACAAATTTCATCTAAATCGGTTCACCAGTTTAATCGTGAAGATAACAGACAGACCTATAGATATACATATTTTCTCGTATTTATTTATTTTTGGAGATAAAAAGTAACCACCAAAAAGTAATAATCAAGTCACTAGCTCGTTTTCTATCCATGCATAAATAATATACAATGTATAAAAATAAAAAAACCGGCCAAGAGCATGTCGGGCCATGCTCAATGTACGCCGGGTTTCTGTAGTTTCCGGCCTGTCACAGTGGTACACCTAATTGAAACATAGTTTTTGTAGGATATACTGAGACACAATTTGCGAAAACTCAAAAACAGCTCAATCAATGTAATTCCATATACTTGGGTTTCTTTGAAACAATTTTTTTTTGTTTTTTATAATCAAATTTTTCATATTGTAAACTGCCTCTTAAACCTCACATTTATTACTTTTTTCATAATTTTTAACCCACGGTTACAGAGGGGGGCCGCATTTTTTAACCTTTCGGAACTATTATTTACGAAATTGTTGATTTGGGAGAATAAATGTCTTAAGTGACCCCTATTTTTTTGTAAGTCCTATCCAATGATACTGCACACAATAAGGTTAGAGCGATAAATAAATTCACCCTCCAGTTCATGTATACGGGTACGATACGTTCGGATTTTGCCCATACATGTCTTCGATTCAAAACTTTTATTATTTCACGCTTTTTCATTTGAGCATAATTTCATTCGGGTCGACCGTACCCCTCGATGGAATTATTAATATAGATTTATTCGATCAGGTCACGTGTCCGTCTTACGAATTTTCAATATGACGAATCTGACGGTTATGTGACCTGGGGGGCGATTTTTGAGATTCGTGTGCTCGAATCTGACATTTAAAACTATGCCTAAAACGATTAGATCGTCGGTTGTAATATAAAGTAATGTAACAGCCAAAATTACGAAATTGAGTTAAGTATACAGTTCGACTGCAAATTTCCCGCTCTATCGAATGTGTTCTTGAACATTGTACATGGAGCATGGGTATTGAAATTCTACTAAACCCACGACCCATTCTCCTTCCAATTTAATGGTTTTAGGTAATTTTGTTAAAAAGTGCGCAGTTGTATTATCATTGTAATATTCCGATGAGCTATTGCTCAACAAAGTTAAGTAAAAACTGTTTTCACTCATATTGTTTCTTGATGACGGTATCCAGGAATTAAATTTATTAGGATAACCTCGCCACTTCAAGAACACTTCCTTTCTGCCACCAATACGGCGCGATAACATTTTGATATCTTGAAAAAAATGTCCAGTACGTTAACAAAAATTCAGGCATTTTATTCAGTTTCAACTTTTTTTTTAATGTATGTCAAGGTTTCAAAAAATCATCGACAGTTATCTTAACATAAACACAAATTTGTAATTAGTTTCAAATGTATTCACCTTACTTTATTAAATATCAATGATGTAAGAGTCATTTGCATTACAATGACTCTTACGCTATTCGATTTCTAAAATATATTTCATTTTTGACTGTTACGCTAACGTCAACATTAAATAAAAAATAGAAATGACTTTTACATCAAACGCCGCATATCTTGGATTTTGTGACTATAATTTACAGGTATTCAAGCAAATCAGGTTTAAAACAATTTTTCAAACTATGTATAATATACATTACATAGAAATATTACAAAAACAACGAAATAATTGTCTAAACTGTCTTTACTGCATGGGAACGTTACCTTAATGCTCAAATTTGGCGGTAACGCTAACTTTCTCGTACTTGGAGTAAAACTAATGACTCTTACCTTATCATTTTCTTTCGCATTCCTCACGTTTTGGTGGTTACGCTAAGCTTGTATTAACAATTTCAGTGAATGTTGTGCTTACGCTAAGTCACTGGTTAGAAGCTGGTATACTATCTCTTTCTTTTAAAACCTTTAGACGGCGAGCGTGACAAAGGTATGTTTATTCGCATAACGTTGGTTGTAATATGAATTAATGTAACCGCCAAATGACGATTTTTCAGGAGAGGCAAAACACGAATTAAGCAATCATAAAGTATGTTGTAAATTTTTAGTTACTTATGCTATTGCAACGATGTTTATGCTATTTGTCTATGAATTTGTGAGGTCTATTTGATAACTGAGACCACTGCTATATTTTAGCAAATGGCAGGCGCTTACACTATTTTTTTTTTAATATGGAGTTACGGTAAGAATTTTATGAAAAAAATCAAAAGTGGTTCTCGTATTTTAAGGTAGGTAACTCAAAAAAAAAGTAACAATGCATAACGTAAGTCACAAGGTTTACAGAATATGGACTTACGCTACAAGGAGTCGAATATCGAAAATTAACACTTATATACTTGTAATAAGGTTGAATTAAAAAAATGAATCATTTAGCTTGTAAGTATAAAAATTACAGTTTTTAAGTAAGAAATGTAGTTTAATCAAAACAAAAGCTTACAAGAAATATTTTTCTTAGTCTTCTGACATTTTACATCGCAATATATATTTTTTTAGAAAGCAACATTTTTCCCTTAAAACAGTACAAAATAAACAAAACAAAATTATCTGCTCAATTCGTAACAATCTCTTAATCCTACTGAGATCATTTTACCTCTAGATATGTTTTCAAACTAAAAGTATCAACCACATTGTCGGTCGGTGATGAGGTGCTAATGCCATAAATATTCATTCGTAAAAGATCATTATTACCGATAGTGCGCATTTTGAATCTGAAAACGTTACATAGTTTTTACTTATCTATACTCGTAACGATATAAATAATAACCAAAATTACGCAGAATAATCAAAATTATTTGCAAAATTCTTAATCCTCATGAGATCATCTTACATTTGAGTCATTTGATTACAGTAAAACAAGGAACGCCTACTTATTAATTATAATTATCTCACGTTTATTTACTGCTTACTAAAGGTATCAACCACATTGTTGGTCGGTGATGAGGTGCTAATGCCATAAATATTCATTCGTAAAAGATCATTATCAACAACCGATAGTGCGTATTTTAAATCTGAAAACGTTACAAAGTTTTTACTTATCTATACTGGTAACAATATAAATAACAAACAAAATTACGCAGAAAAATCAAAATTATCTGCAAAATTCTTAATCCTTAAATTTGAGTCATTTGACTACAGTAAAACAATAAATGCCTACTTATTGATCATAATTATCACACGTTTATTTACTGCTTACTATATAAAATTACTAAGACAATATTAAAAAAATCTTAATCGTCTGGAGGTCATCTTCCTTTCTCTAAAGTAAAACAAACAATTTGTATATTTTATCCTATTTCTTACTTTTCTTCATTGCTTTTACTAGTTTTCCCTTTTCTTTCTTCTTCTCACCTTTTCCTGTCGTTATTTTTGCTGCGGTCCGAGTGTTTGGTTTTTTCTGTTTTTTTTTCTTCTGCTGTTAGTGAGTGTTCTGTTTTAGTGGTCACAGTAGCTTATTTTTTTTTTGATTTTTGGATTTATCTCCATTAAATTTTCTGCTTTGTTCTTCGATGTCACCATCGTTTGTGTCATTGCTGGGGATAATGTCGTCCAAATAATCAACTTTGTCTTCATACGGCAGTTGTAGATAATCCTGTACGAACGATTTAAGTATTACCTCTTCGTCACACAATTTTTTAAGGTCCTTGAATTTTTTTTTAGAAATTGGCAGACGTTGTGTGTAAAGTTTTGGTAGAGTATAACTTGTTTGAGTTTCAACCCTGATACGTAAATTTGACTGATATTTTCCCTTTTATTTCCCTGTGACCTGCGTTGTTTCTTGTCCCAACCGTATTTTATAAACGTCTCCATCATCCTTCTTTCTGTATTTCACTTCCATTGAATTACCATCTGGTTTCTTGAACGTAACAATCCTAACATCTATTAGTCTTAGCTGCAGGTTCGAATTAGTTTATGAAGTAAATAATTGTTTGGCTAAATCTTCCCAATTGATGAAATCTGTATTGTGTATGTTTTGGTTGACCACTAAAACAGAACACACACTAATTGCAGAAGGAAAAAACAGAAAAAAAAACCAAACACTCGGACCGAAGCAAAAATAACGACAGGAAAAGTTGAGAAGAAGCAAGAAAAGGGAAAAATAGTAAGAGAAATAAAGAAAAGTAAGAAATAGGATAAAAATATACAAATTGTTTGTTTTACTTTAGAGAAAGGAAGCTGATCTCCAGCCAGAGGATTAAGATTTTTTTAAGCAGTAAATAAACGTGAGATAATTATAATTAATAAGTAGGCGTTTCTTGTTTTACTGTAGTCAAATGACTCAAATGTAAGATGATCTCATGAGGATTAAGAATTTTGCAGATAATATTGATTTTCCTGCGTAATTTTGTTTGTTATTTATATTGTTACCAGTGTAGATAGGTAAGTAAAACTATGTAACGTTTTCAGATTAAAAATACCGCACTATCGGTTGTTGATAATGATCTTTTACGAATGAATATTTATGGCATTAGCACCTTATCACCGACCGACAATGTGGTTGATACCTTTAGTTTGAAAACGTCTCTAGAGGTAAAATGATCTCAATAATATTAAGAGATTGTTACGAATGGAGCAGATAATTGTTTATTTGGTATTGTTATAAGGGAAAAATGATGCTTTCTTAAAAAAATATATATATTGCGTTTTTTTTTTTTATAAATAAATATTACAGGACAATTTTACACGAATCGACCTAGGCTTACGGTAAGCTATGGGTACTAGACGACGATATATATAATAGATAAATATGGATAGATACTTAAATACATAGAAAACATCCATAACTCAGGAACAAATATCTGTGATAAACACACAAATAAATGCCCTGACCAGGATTCGAACCCGGGACCTTCAGAGTCACTACCGACTAGGCTAGGAGGCCGTTGAGCTTATACTTACAAACTAAATGTTTTTTTTTTAATTCAACCTTATTACAAGTAAATAAGGGTGAATTTTCAATATTCGACTCCTTGTAGCGTAAGTCCATATTCTGTAAACCTTGTGACTTACGTTATGCATTGTTGCTTTTGTGAGTTACCTTAAAATACGATAACCACTTTTGATTTTTTTCATAAAATTCTTAACGTAACTCCATATTAAAAAAATTATAATTAGCGTAAGCACCTGCCATTTCCTAAACTATAGCAGTGGTCTCAGTGAGTTACTAATTATCAAATAGACCTTACAAATACAAGACAAATAGCATAAACATCATTGCAATAGGATAAGTAACTAAAAAGTTACAACATACTTTTTGATTGCTCAATTCGTTTTTTGCCTCTCCTGAAAAATCGTCATTTGGCGGTTACATTAATTCATATTACAACCGACGGAATGGTGTAATAAAAATAACAGCGATAGGAATTTAGGGTCGTTTATTTAAACTACTAATTTCATGCGAAAATAATGGCGACAAGCTTTTGTATGCGATTATTTTCGACCTTCATTTCCTTGAATTCGAGCGGTCGAAAGTCAAAAATCGGCCAGATCGGCCTCCTGACGTGAGTTTAACATTTTTTCCCTATCACAAAAAGTGCACAGCGCCGCTAAAGAAGTTTTCACTTCAAAAAATTATTATTTCAGTTTTTGTTTTACCACTTTGTCAGTGTGATTAATACTCATAACAAATGTCAGTTTTCTAGTATTAACAATCACTGAACTAGGCTGCAGATGAACTGCCGGACAGACGAACATGGTGGAACTATAAGGGTTGACTATGGAACCCTAAATATATATACCTGAGCTTAAAAACACTATTAGTCGTTTATTTTATTTGTTTTTTTATAGGGGCATTTTCACTTAACTGTGTACCATTAACGGCCGGTTAGCAATCGTCAAAAAACTGACGGTCAATGTCAAATCCCATACGTTTTGAATATGACCGTTAGACGTTACTGAAACACGACTTAAGTCTTTCTTTAAAGTACAGGTTAAAATAAAAATACCCATCGGAGCCAAGAGTGTCCCACTGCTGGGCAGTCTCCCACTAGCTTCTATCGAAGTTTCTGTTCGTTTCTTGTAGTAAATAAATAATTTATTTTATCTATAAGTACACTCACATTGTAAGCCCTCTAAATCGTGTTCAAAAACGGTACGCAATGGCTAGCATTACCACAACCGATTTTACTATGATAAACTTTTTATCTGTGGCAATAACGTAATTTTAACTTTACATGCTCATATATTGATACGTTATGAGTTTCAAATTCAGAACATCGAATTTGATAACATAATGTAAATCCTGTCCTCCTTCCCGACCAACGGCACGTGCCCGCCCAACCGCCGGCACAATCGAGTTGGCCATGACGGTGCAATGGCGGTCATTCTATGGTTTCCGAACACTTCATTTAGGATATATAATATGAATGTAGATAAAGCAGTATATGCAACTGTACGTAATTAGGCCTTATTACGTAACAGTTACATAAACTACTATTGCAAATATTTATTAAAACATTTATTAAAACATTTGTTTTACAGGTAATATCGAAGGGCAGTATGCACTGAAACACAAGAAGTTGATCTCTCTGTCTGAGCAACAGGCATTAGATTGCATATTTCCCTATAACAATCAACATAGCAATTGCAGGGAAGGCTTGCCACATATTGTTATGAGGTACGTATACATTTCTTGTAAATAACATGTGTCTATGCATGGAAAATCGTTCCACTTTATAGATATGGAGTTCTTACATAGTAATTCCGAATACAACAAAATATATACGCTTTATATTAAAGTGTATTTTTAATTCCAGACAGTAATTTGATAGGTAGTTCTAAACAAACATTGTAAACCACTTTGTAAGCAAATGATTCAGATATGAATCTTGAGCGACTGAAATATTATGGGAAATTATGTAATTAATTAGAATATATCATATCCAGAAGTTTCTGTTTGGGAAAAGTAGTGCCAAATGATGTATAATGCAATTTTTAGTTAGTCGCCTACTGTTTTTGTTTCCGCAATAATATACAATGGTTTTTAATCTAATGTTAAAATATAGAGACTATAAATAACACATCTTTGGCAGTTTTTACCTACTTTGATATTACTTTTTTCCAACTTAAAAACTTTGTTGGTCTGTCACTCTGACCTCCATCCATTAAAAGCTGCCAGATGCCCGGATATAGCAATAAGGATGCCAGCTCTTAGACCAAGAGGCAAGCATTAAATTTTTTGCAAGAAAATTATGAAATGCTATGCACACTTCAAAAGATTGATTTCAAAAGGTTTCCGAGAATTAAAATTCTGTATTCAAATTTTCAGTAATTTTCAACAATTATCCTACTTTGGAGAGAAGGGAGGTGTTGCACCTGAGAGTGAATATCCATACACTGGCAGAGACGGTTTCATAACGGAAAATTGTCGGACACCGCTTTGGAACCGAACGATCTCGAGTGTAACTGTCGTTACGGAATTTCAAATGCTTATACCAAAAGATGAAGAAACGTTAAAGCAGCTTTTGTATGAAACTGGACCTTTAGCAGTGGGTACGTAGTCAAAATCAGAAAGCCGAAGAATAAACTTGATTATAACTGGTGGCATCCGTGGGCCACCCGTGGCAACACCGGTCAAATTTTTCGTCGAGCGCATGCAATCTTATATAGACATTTTTAGCAGTATTTATCAGTCAGAATCAGAATCAATAATTTTATTCGTCGTAAACTCGACCTCGTGTGTACGTGCAAGCATGTTAAAAATCTTACAAATAATAGTAGTTCATGTAACTGTTACGTTTTAAGGCCTAATTACGTACAGTTGCATACAATACTACACACATGTTATAAATCCTAAATGACGTGTTCGGAAACCATTAGGATGACCGCCATTGCACCGCCATGGCCAACTTGATTGTGGCGGTGGTCGGGGAGGCGCATGCCGGCGGTCGGGGAGGAGGACAGATTTTCATTATCGTTATATCGATGTGGTAATGAATTTTCTTACGTTTTTACCACACTGTCACAGTTAATAAACTGATGTTACGTTAATGGTTGCAATAATGGTGGTAATTACATACGGTTTCCGAACGCAGAATAGAGTATTTATATGGGTGTAGATAAAAGTATTAAATAAAAATTATTTGATTTCTTACTTATTTGCAACATGACTTCTTATTGATTTATTTGTGTATATTTATTTTGGTTTGGTGTTTGTTTTTAATATACCTACATATAGATTTGTCCACAGCTTTGGATTCTTCAGAGTTGTTTGAATATTCAAAAGGGATTTATGTCCCCCACTGGTGTCACTTCGCGGTTGATCACTCCGCTCTTTTAGTTGGCTATGGAATAGGTATAATATTATACTAATATTAAATACACATTTTTTTTACTAAAAAGGCAAGATATTGAAAAAAAAATATTTTATTTTTAAATACAATTATTTACATTTTCTGATAACATAATAACTTCTGATATTTACCACTAATTCCTATTAATATATGTATATATATTTTTACAGAAAACGGCACTAAGTACTGGACTCTCAAGAACTCGTGGGGGGAAGGGTGGGGAGAAAAAGGCTACTTTCGGCTGGTACGACGAATAAAGGCCTGCAATATGGGCTTGTCTTATACGGCCACTTGCACTATCACTTAATTACTACCCTCACATATACAGTTCGAGCATGAGATCCGACGAGTCATACTCGTACAGCCGACAGTCCTCATCTTGCGCCCGTCTCTCCTAAATAAATATTTTATCGATACTTAGTATATTATTTACAATGTTTAGGCACAGTGTTGTTATCTTTTTTTGTTTAATTATATTAAAATTAATAAGAGTGTCGTTAGCGTATGTGTCGCCACTATGACCTAGTTTTAAGTTAGGTCCCTACTGAAAACCAGCGCCACGGCTTGCCGCGGCATTACGCTGAGTTTTTTATTTTATCGTATGGCTACATGTCACTGGATATACCGGGTGTGGCCTGTAATAAGAGCAAAAAATTAAAATGTAGATTCTACTCCTCAAACCAGACAACGTTTGTTCAACATTTTTTAAAAATTACTAGTAGTTTGAATTTTATTACAGTTTAAAGTTTATTCGAACACGCAATGTATTACGACATTGATTAATATATGTAGGGTGAAAAGACTGACAGGCGATGTCATTTAGGTGGACTTTGGTGTACATTGAAAATACTATTTAGTTTGTTTGAAAAAGAGACAATCTAAAATCTACATAACTTTCAAAAGTCGTTGAACAAACATTGTCTAGTTTGAGGAGTAGAATCTACGTTTTAATTTTTTGCTCCTATTACAGGCCACACCCGGTAGATAGACATTTCTTCTCTGGGGTAGTAGTAGTGGGAAAGATGATGATGAAGAAAATCCAGTGAGTGCTGCGAAGTCTAGATGGGACAGTGCAGCTGCCAAGGTTGTTACTCTTTTAGCACCGACCAGGGATCACGTGTCGGGTTGTCTACTCTACGGTGTTTCCTACGGACGCAGAGTAACATTGATCCCCAACCAATCAAGCTGAGTAGGAATCCTATTTTAACGTCTCATTGTGCCTGTTTTGTTTCTATGAATGTTTATTCTGCTAATCTTTATTAATAATGTACCTAAAATTAATAAATATATGTCATTTTTACGGATTTATAGTATCATAAAATATATTTTTGTTACCATACAAGTTCTGTGTGTGTTGAGGCTGAAGCCAAAAGCAAGCAAGCTAACAAGCTATATTTTGCTATATTTTATAAGCTAGCTAGTTTGGGTTATTCATAACCCAAACTAGCTAGCTTATAAAATATAGCGCATACTTTTGACAAACGTCTCTTGCAGACGATTTAACGGTGTCAAACTGGGGACACCCCATTTTAAAATAGTATCAAAATCTATCTATAGGCCGCGATTCGAAAAATAAACCTACAAACTGGACAGACACAGCTCCAACCCAACTCAACCCAACTCAACTTAACGCTATAAATCTGTTCGAATAGCAAATGTCAATGTCGTTATAGCGTTGAGTTGAGTTGGGTTGGAGCTGTGTCTGTCCAGTGTGTGTATTTATTTTTCGAATCACAGCCATTATCTATTCTAATCTCGTCGACAGGTCCAATGTGGATTGTTTGAAATAAATAGAAACTCATTTCGAGAGATTGTCTTTTCAAGACCATTTACAGTTGCAGGTTTGGAGTACGAGTATTATGTCTAACAACATACTAAAAATCAGTGCTGGTAACTGTATGTCAACCGGGTTTAATCTTATCTCATAATTTGGTCAAAAATAGGCGGAACTAGTTTTATGTACCTATACGTGAATTTGAGTTCTTTATTAGGTATGTTGATCATTTTCGTAACATTATTTAAAAAAATTGCGCGATAGAAATTAGAAAATTTCGAGCGAAACTTGATATTGACCCAATTTAGGTTGAGATTACAAAAATCTAGGAATAAGAATATTTTATTAAATATGCAATTTAAAGATTCATTCAATTCCACGAACGTGCAAGGTAAAGGCAAATAGAGAAATAAAAATCGCATATATCAATTCAACTTTTTTTCATTGCAACTACTAATAGTTGATTCTTACACAAATCTATCTAGTCCCATAGTAAGCTCAATAAGGCTTGTATTGTGGATACTATTGTTTTGATTTAACGGCCTCCTCGCCTAGTGGGTAGTGACCCTGCCTTCGAAGCAGGAGGCCCCGGATCGAATCCTGGTCGGGGCATTCTTTTGTGTGTTTATCACGGATACTTGTTCCTGAGTTATGGATGTTTTCTGTTTTTAAGTATTTATATATACAGGGTGTAATCGTTAAGTGTAGCCAGGCGATTATTCCGTAAATATAAGAGATATTAGAAATTTTCAAACTGATATCGAAAGTGCGTTACCCAATGAGTAAAATTTCATTAATAACTTTTTTGAAATAAAAGTATAAATATTAAAAATATTAAGTTTAAACGCTCCCATACAGTTAATACCTACGACGACTCACTCTCAAAGTAGAACGTCGGTGCCGTGAGAGATAAAACTGCTTGAGATTCATTATTTGCACGAATAAACTGTAATAAAATGATAATTGATTGATATGGAATAAAATAAAACAATTCATGAATCATTTGATAACGGTGAAATGACTAGACCGTATAAACTAGTCTTTCAACGAACGTCGTACTAAATGTATGGGAGGGTTTGAAGTTAATGTTTGGGATAGTTCTGATTTTATTTAAAAAAAGTTATTAATGTAATTTTACTCATTAGGTGACGCACTTTCGATATCCGTTAGATATCTAATATCTCTTATATTTACGGAGTAATCGCCTGGCTACACTTAACGATTACACCCTGTATATCTATTATATATATCGTCGCCTAGTCCTATACTAAAACACAAAAGCTTTATTGAGCTTACTGTGGGACCAGGTTGATTTGTGTAAGATTGTCCCATAATATTTATTTACACTAGACGACGATATACATACACGTATGACAGATAGATAGATATAGATAAATACTTAAATACATAGGAAAGATCCATAACTAAGGTACAAATATCTGTGACAAACACATAAAGGATTCGAATCCGGGACCTCCTGCTTCGAAGGCAGGGTCACTACTGACTAGGTTAGGAGGCCTTAAAGATGAAACAATAGTATTTATGTGTAATAAATCAAGTCATCATCTCGTCAACTTATTCCACAACACCCAATGAAATGACGCTAGGTATATGTTATGTAATGAAAATTTACAAAAAACTATATTCTAGTCCGATGTTTCCATTTTCACCTCGTACATATATTTCCTAGTCAAGGTGCCGAATTCTAATTTTAAAATACATCAAAAACACAGTCTATCTCAAACATAATTCCAACACACAACAAATAATCAACCAATATTGAAGTTGTATTGGAGTTGTATCCGAAAAATTTTGAAGCTAATTCTGATATTTCTGATTCAGACGTTAAGGAGCTAGCTGTATTGCGTAGATAAAGCATTGGAGTTGTATTGATGTTTAATCGTGTCTAAACGTGTTTTAAAGTTAGAATACCGCCCAAGGTATTATTAAAATGTAAAATACTAAGCAACAGTACAGTACGCCGTATATTGTGTTCCCATGCAACAAGCGTTGATGCCCCGCACCAGCTTGAAGTATCCCTGGTCTCCTCTATCAAGGCCATAAGAGTCCTTGAGGATCCAATACTTAGTGCCGTTTTCTGTAACATAATAAAATACGTTTAGAAACAGAACATAACAGCAGTGCGCGGATCCAGGATTTCATTCAAGTTTTTGTGAAGGAAAGTGCCCCCGCACTTTCCTTCACAAAAACTTTTGCGGCCCGCCTGATGATGAGCAGCTACCGTAGCCTATGGATGCCTGCAACTCCAGAGGTGTCACATGCGCTTTGCCAACCCTTTGAAAAACGGAGGATTCACTGCGTTGACGGCTAAAGGAACAAGAAGGACAAGAGGGACTATGTTTCAGAAACCATAACTTAACTTATATTAAGAAACCTGTATCTGTACAGCATCGCAAAATTTACTTTATCCTTTTTTTTCAAATTCACTTTTAATAAACCACATTCGTATTTTAATGCCCTTCATTATGTAGCATTCACATAAACTCCTATTTTGTGTATTTCTTTCGTTTAGTTTTACCATACTCCATGTATTACTAATGGATAATTTTATACACACCTATGCCATATCCAACTAACAATACAGCGTGGCCAGTGACATCCGTGCAATCGTGGGGATATACTATGCCTTTTTTGTGGTAAGTTAAATCTCTAGGATCTATGCCTGAAACAACGATACCTGAGCTTTAAAATCGTATTTTATGTTGATGTAATACAGAAAGAAATACAGAAAAGAAAACTAATTGCATACACACAATCAATTAAGTACAAATAAAAGGAAGAACTTAAGCTAGTGTGTCAATAAAAGATCCCAACTCATTGATGTAGTCTATAATAATTTTCCATCGTATTTCTCTTTCAATTAGCTTTATTATCCATCTACTGAAGCTAATTGAGAGAGAACGAAAAAAACTAAATTTTCCGAGAAAATACCGTGGAAAACTATTATGCACTACAACTGTATAGCCTTGGCTTTCGCGGGAGCAATTTTTTAGAGGACTAAAATCGCACAGCGCGCGAACATAGGTTACAGGGCGTGAGGATGAACACTGCCGATAGTGAACGATGCAGAGAGATTGTGTCCATAAACACGATGTCAAAAATTTCTTCAGATCACAACTGGTGTACAATTGTCCAAACGGTAGGGGTAATAAAGCCCATTCCCATCTGTCCCCGTCACGATCGCGCGCGATGGCGGGAACAAATGAAAAACCTATTTCCATTTGTCCTCGACAGCCACAGGATACTGCTGTAGGTAGAAAACACATAAGGGGAAATATCTCTCTTGGGCTTAAAGGTTCAATATTGCTTGTGAGTTTGATTTGTTAATTAAACCTGACACCTAGAATATCCTTGCTACTTACTAACTGCCAAAGGTCCCTTTTCATATACAAGCTGTTTCAATGTTTCCTCATCTGTAGAAGTTAAGACCTGGTGGTGCGTGACCTTGGTTACGACCTTCGTGGGATCTTCCCGGCATGTCGACTGGATTCCTGTATATGGGTAATCTTTCTCTAGTACTACGCCAAATTTTTCGTGGTAGCTGTGAAAATACAAATGTCATAATATCTACAGATGCAAGATTAAGTAAAGATTTTTTTTATTATATGTACCTATTTGATGATTTCTGAAGGTAGGACGCCTGCCTGGATGTTAAATGTTCCTGGTTAAAAAATGAACATACCACAAATTCGAAACAGACTCACCGTTTTTTTGCAATGTACATTTGTTTCCATATTGTGGTATGTTCCGTATGTTCCAGAATATAAACAAGGAAATAAAAAACAATATGGTTAGTTAAAAGTCATTGTCAAAAGATGTTATCGGTAGTGAAAGTTTATGACGTCACCACGTGGTAAAACGTGTAACACGGTGTGGCGTCATGCGTAAGATTGACCAGCACGGTTAGCACAAGTTTAGTGTGCAGTGACAGCATCTCGCGGGCGACAGTATTCATAAGAAACCGTGCAGGAATATGTTCATATTTTTTTGTCTGATTATAAAAATACATAGGTAAGTGTGTAATATTTTAAACTATATAACAGTTAAAATATTCAGGACACTAGAGTTTTTTTATACGTACGCCATAACGGCTCCAGGAAAACCTCCCTCGCAGTTATTACTTTGAACATTCTCAACAATTTCTACACAGTCCAAGCTCTGCTGTTCAGAAAACGCAAGGTTCTTGTTGTATTTAATGGCATACTGGCCTTCAATAGCTCCTGAATAATTCGATAACAAAAAATATAAAATGTCACATAACGAAAATTGGTAACAAAACATAGAACGAACATATTTTTTATTTACTTAAGCAAAGCACTGCCAAAAAAGCTCTCATTCTTTCACATACATATACCAAGTCAGCAAGAACGACGTCAAGTTTGGCTCTCATTCGTTTTTTTAGATAATAAAGTGGAATCAACAAACACTTTTACATACCTACAATTTGGTCACCCTACTCAATATGTCGTCGACGTCTTGTCGCTTCACAGCGTGTGCCAAGCGTCATAGGATGACTGTGATTTACTTAGTTAAGGATTTTTTAAACATAAGAAATAAAATGATTTTTTTTAATACTACCATATTTATTAACTGATCAACATGATTTATCTGAAAAAGTGTTACTGGGCCAAACACAAAATGTATTTCTTGTATAAATTTAAGCAAGCCATACCTAAAGTACGTAAAAATTATAAAAAGTATCTTACCAGTAGCGCTGAAAATCCAGCAACTGGCGCATTTTCCTTGATCCTTTACGTGAGCAACCGCTCCATGATCCCTCCAGTCCCACTGGTCGGGGGCCGTGATCTCCTCGGGACGAAGATGTAGCTTTATACCAGGTACACCAATCTCTTCACTAAGTATTCTAATCCCATAGATTTCCTCAGGCGTCAAATCAGCAAAACGAGTTACTGCAAACACGCTTTGCGGGAACATGGCGTTGCGTTCGTTTATTTCCATTAAAGATCCTTTGAAAATCTCTAATCTATGCAAATATTCTTCCGGATCGTATAATTTTCCGTACTCTTGAGAGAATTTTTCAAAAATTTTATCAGCATCCTTCAAGTTATAATATGGTTTGTGTATGAGTTGCTCAGCAGCAGTACCAACCACTAGTAAGAAAACTAAATGGAACATTGTTGTAAGCTAAAACAACTGCTTGTAATATTATATGTTGTTGAAGTAATCCTTTTTATACACTTTGCAAGTATTTATAAGGCGCTTTTCATTAAAAAAGGAAGTAAATATTTAAACGCTAGTTTTATTGCAAGGAATGCTAACATTATGTGTGCATAATATGCAGCCTTGGCATTAATATAACACGTGTAATGTTTCAAAAAAATATTTTTTCTAATGTCTGACGAGAACTAAACATGATTTTTGATGATGACATTTTTGTGAACTAAATATGATTTAAAATAAAGATTCCCTTTGAGACCTATTGAAAAGTTCGGGATGTTCTAAAGTTGGAATATAAAGTGAATAAATTATATCTAGTTTTATTTTATGGCTTTTATTATTTTTATTTACATGGTAATTTTATTCTAGACTATATCTAATATTTGACACATTAAACACCACCAAGTATCAGGCAACAGTACAGGCCGCAGCATATATGGTTCCCATGGAACACGCGTTGATTCCCCGCACCAGCTTGAAGAAGCCCTGGTCTCCACTTTCAAGGCCATATGAATCTTTGAGAATCCAATACTTAGTACCGTTCTCTGTAACAAATATTGTATTTTACATTATTGCACCTAAAACCGCACCACCGACTGCGAAAAAGCGACTAGCGGTTAACTTTTTATACACACAAGAAACGTTAGAAATTGTTTAAGATGTCCGAATGTTACAAAAAGATCGTTTACCATTCGAATTCCTAACTATACGTCAATGTTTAGAAATAAAGGAAGAATAGAAAAATCCACTGCCTCAGGCGAGACACGAACTCGCGGCTCTGACAAACTGAGATACTAAGACTTACCTGATGGCTGTGAATTTCTCCTCTATATCCTTTACGAGTATATTATGCGTCTTGTAAATACGTAGTGGATTTATCTACTTTTCCTTTATTTCTAAATATTGTAGTATCGGTAGCAGACGTTCTGCTTAATACAAAATTATTAATTCTAACTATACTTGTCGATATTGATATAGTGTAAATAAAAAGGATCCATACACAAGGCGGATTTTCTAAAGGGGTTACTACCTATTATTGGACAAACAAATGATCTAAATATTAATTATTTAATTGTTTTTGAGAAAATGTAATGACGACGAGAAAATCGCACATATCGGAAAAAACGGGCCAAGTGCGAGTCGGACTCGCGCACCGAGGGTTCCGTACAAACCTGTAGGTATATAAGTAAAAGTTGACGTAGAAGTTTGATTTTGCTACAGCTGAAAGGTATTATAGACCTGAGTATTTGATATGAATTTCAATTTAATACCTCTACGCGTTTACGAGGAAAAAGGTAGTAAGTTTAAAATTTTTAAAAATATTTTTTGTATGATTTTACTAAAAATGTCTACTTTTCGTAATTTTTCCTTTGTCTGTGCTATATGACATTTCTTCGTGCCAAGTTTTAAGTTTCTGAGTTTACGGGAAGTACCCTTTAGGTTTTGAGTTTCTTGCAAGTACTCAGTTTCAAAATATGCAACTTAAATTGCTATTTCTTTTGATTGCGTTGACATAAAAGTTTGGTTTTGCTACATCTGAAAGGTCCTATAGCCCTGAGTATTTGACATGAATTTCAATTTAATACCTCTACGCGTTTACGAGGAAAAAGGTAGTAAGTTTAAAATTTAAAAAAATATTTTTTGTATGATTTTACTAAAAATGTCTACTTTTCGTAATTTTTCCTTTGTCTGTGCTATATGACATTTCTTCGTGCCAAGTTTTAAGTTTCTGAGTTTACGGGAAGTACCCTTTAGGTTTTGAGTTTCTTGCAAGTACTCAGTTTCAAAATATGCAACTTAAATTGCTATTTCTTTTGATTGCGTTGACATAAAAGTTTGGTTTTGCTACATCTGAAAGGTCCTATAGCCCTGAGTATTTGACATGAATTTCAATTTAATACCTCTACGCGTTTACGAGGAAAAAGGTAGTAAGTTTAAAATTTAAAAAAATATTTTTTGTATGATTTTACTAAAAATGTCTACTTTTCGTAATTTTTCCTTTGTCTGTGCTATATGAGATTTCTTCGTGCCAAGTGTCAAGTTTCTGAGTTTACGGGAAGTACCCTTTAGGTTTTGAGTTTCTTGCAAGTACTCAGTTTCAAAATATGCAACTTAAATTGCTATTTCTTTTGATTGCGTTCAAATAAAAGTTTGGTTTTGCTACATCTGAAAGGTCCTATAGCCCTGAGTATTTGACATGAATTTCAATTTATTACCTCCACGCGTTTACGAGGAAAAAGGTAGTAAGTTTAAAATTTAAAAAAATATTTTTTTGTATGATTTTACTAAAAATTTGTACTTTTTGTAATTTTTCCGTTGTCTATGCTATATGACGTTGCTTCGTGCCAAATTTCAAGTTTCTGAGTTCACGGGAAGTACCCCGTAGGTTTTGCGAGTGCCGAAAAACTCTAATATTTGCAGCATAAACGACTGTATCTTTTGATTGCGTTGGCTTTTAAGTTTGATTTTTTCACAGTTCCAAGGGACAATAGACCTGAGTATTTGATATAAATTTCAGCTTGATACCTCCACGCGATCCTGAGAAAAATGGTCTTGACAGACAGACAGACAGACAGACAGACAGACAGACAGACAGACAGACGGACAACAAAGTGATCCTATAAGGGTTCCGTTTTTTCCTTTCGAGGTACGGAACCCTAAAAAATTGTTCCTGTCAGGGACCGAAAATCCCCAAGACACCAATCCAGGTTAAGGCGCCAAGAAAGCCACAAACCGAAAAAAACATTATCCATACACTTATTGCAAAAGTAAATAAACGACAATCGTCTTTTTTAACGGATATTGGTTCTATTACAAGTAAGCATCAAAATCTACATGGAGACTAATTTAAATTAGAAATATCATCATCATATCAGCCGAAAGACGTCCACTGCTGAACATAGGCCTCCCCCAAAGAGTGCCAATGATCGATCCTGCACCACCTGCATCCAGCGGACTCCCGCAACCTTTACCAGGTCATCAGTCCACCTTGTGGGGGGTCTACCAACACTGCGCCTTCCGGTTCGTGGTCGCCACTCGAGAACCTTTCCGCCCCAACGACCAGCGGTTATACGAGCAATGTGCCCCGCCCAATGCCACTTTAGTATAGTGATTCGGAGGGCTACATCGGTTACTTTGGTTCTGCTGCGAATGGCCTCATTTCTGATGCGATCACGCAGAGAGACTCCAAGCATAGCCCTCTCAATTGCCCTTTGGGTGACTTTGAGCCTTCTTATGAGGCCCATAGTAGGCGACCACATTTCAGTTCCATATGTCATCACAGGCAACACATACTGGTCAAAGACATTCGTCTTGAGACACTGCGGAATATTGGACAAAAAGATATGCCGTAGCTTCCCGAACGCTGCCCAACCGAGATGGATTCGTCGATTATCCTTTTTCTTGAAGTTGGATCTACCTAACTGGACAGTATGTCCCAAGTATATATAATCGTCCGCAACTTTGAGTGTAAAGTCTCCGATTGTAACGGGAGTTGGTGCTACATGGGCATTTGACATGATCTTCGTCTTATCCATGTTCATATTTAGACCAACTCGCTTCGGCTTTACTGAAGTCATCGAGCATCGTACTAAAATTCTCCATGGTCTCAGCTAAGACTACTATATCGCATCATCAACATGTCTAAATGTCGTTCTCCAGTCCAGAGTCTTGAAAACATCCTCCAGATAGAAATATATTTATAACTAAATACTATTCTCACTATAACAGACAGTAACTAAAAATATCAATACACACCTATTCCATATCCAACCAGCACCATAGCGTGGCCGAAATTATTCGTGCAATATTGGGGATAAAGTATGCCTTTCGTATGTAAGTGAAAGTCTGCGTAATCTATACCTGAAAGACAATGTACAATTTTACACATATAATAACTACAAAGTTGTACGAACAATGAATTTGATCTAATTAGATCTAATAAACATACATTAATTAGATAAAATAAACAAAAATTTCGCACGAGTAAAAAAAATAGTATGAATTTTAAGAAACATACCCTAATTTTTTAATGCCCATAAAATTGTAATTGACGACAAAAGTATATCGTGAAGAAGGAAATAAAATGAATTAAAAACAGATTTTAAGCATTAAGTGAAAATTAACTGTCTCCTCAAAATAATTTCTCGATATCCCTATACCAACATACCAACTGACAAAGGTCCCTTTTCATACACGAGCTGTTTCAATGTTTCCTCATCTAAATTTTTGTACACCGTGTATCCTGTGACCTTAGATATGACCTTCGTGGGGTCTTCGTGGCATGTTGACTGGTTCGCTATATACGGGTCTTCTTCCTCAAGTATTACACCAAATTTTTGATGGTAACTGCGACAAAGCAAAATTTCTTGAAGGCAAGGTGAAGAACAGAAAAAAGTAATGTATATTTCTTTACGGAAACGAATTATAAGGCTTTGTTATCTCTACCTTGCGTAACGATACGTAACTTCAAATTTCATACGCTGGTCACCATCTACGAATTAACTACTAGTAGTGACTTAACAGAACAATAATTCATAATATCACGATGCGTTAATATTTTATATCGCTTAACACTTGGGCAACGAACAAAAAAATAGAACTTATAAAATTAAAGTGAAAGTGAATTAGTTTTGAACTTCGAAGTAAATTACTCAAGCCCTGACGATTAGGTGAGTTACCGAGAACTGTTGCAAGAATGATATATCAACGAACTTTAATAATGCCCTGCACAGTCTAAGCTCTGCTGTTCCGAAAAGGATAGTGTTTTATTATGTTTGATAGCATATTGACCTTCAATAGCCCCTGGAAACAATTAACAAATATAAGAGTATAAAACAATTTTCAAGTGGCATAATGCAAACCAGGTAAACTTTAATCCATAGCCCAGCGAGTTAGTATCACCGGCCAAGACATTATGATCAGCTTTGCATGGGCACCCTGCCCGTTGACAGCGACGTAGGCCAAATTTTTCACGTTGTTTATTTTACAAAATAAATTGCGTAGATAGGAAAAGTATTTAATAGATATTTGCCAAGTTTTCCTAGTCAACTCTTATGGAAAGAAATACCTCAATTCTATAGACAATATTTTCATTTAATATTTTGGCTACATTGATGTTACGTATGATTGATTACACGTTTAAAAACGAAACTCATAGTTTCTCTAAAATCTATTGACAAAAGTACCTTACCAGTAGCGCTGAAAATCCAGCAAGTACCACACTTTCCTTGATTCTTTACATGAGTGACAGCTCCATGGTCCCTCCAGTCCCACTGCTCAGGAGCCGTGATCTCCTCTGGGCGAAGATGCAGCTCAATTGATTCTTTATCAAACTCTTCTCCCAGCTTTTTGAAACCACCATGGTGAACTCTTCTTTCTTCAGGTGTCAAATCGGCGAAACGAGTTATTGCAAAGACGCTTTGTGGATACTTGGCGTTACGTTCATTGATTTCTACTAAATTTTCTTTGAAAGCCTCGAGCCTGTGTAAGTATTCTTCCGGATGGTATATTTTACCATGTTCCTTTATGAAGTCTTGGAAAAGGTAATAAGCGTCGTTCAAGTCGTAATTTGGTTTTTCTAAGAACTCCCCAGCGGCAGTGCCGGCAATTAGAAAGAAGACTAGTGGAAACATAATACTGTCAGTTACCAATAGGCTTGACTTATTGGAAATGGTATGGTCGTCTTTCCTTTTATACACTTTAACACACGTGTACAGTATATAATATTTTAAAGTGCGTCATTTAGTAAGACGCAATATTTATCTATATATTTTTAATCTACGCATTAAAGTCTAATAACACGTGCGATGTTTTAAATTCCTATTGAAGCAAAAAAAAACATTATTGGAAATCTTTGTACCTATGTACGAAACTTTACTTAGGTAAAATATTCGGCTGTTTAATTCCTATTAAAATAATAAAGCAAAACGTATCGAGTTTAGTTTAAAGTAATATTTTGGAAAGCATTATAATTCCGTAATTTTGTTATTTCCCTGTGACCATGGTTTTTCGATGTGTTAATATTTGAACCTACGGTAGCTCACTCTCATCTCTCAAATACGATACGATACAAATACGATCGTATCGTATCGTATTTGAGAGATGAGAGTGAGCTACCGTAGGTTCAAATATTAACCTCAAATAGTTATTTACTTGCTAAATACAGACACTCACCACACCACAATGGGAAATATTTTATAAAACATTATCGGATTTTTCTTTACCTTAAAAAATTAAGGTAAAGAAAAATTCAGAGTCAGTAGAGATTTTCTCTTTGGGAGTCAGAACAGCAAGTTCATTTACTTACTAACGACTTACGTCATTTTGGTTCGGGATGTATGTCTCGTCGGCTGACAAATCGGCGGCGCTCACATCCGGTTTTGTCATCAGCATGCACTGTTTCTACAACCACACCGTACGGTAAAACTTCTTACCTTGTTGACACGCTGCTGTCACCTTTATTGCAAATGACTTAAGTTTAAACATATGTACATAGTGTACCTAGTGACGAGCACTCGAACAACCTCATAGGTACATACTGCCTATACACTCAAATTAGATGACTTGAGTTGAACTTTAAAAAAAAAAGTAGGTATTATTTTTATAGCTGAGGTAAAATTGCTTCCTTTCCGGCTGTCTTTAATTCCGCCACAACATTAACTGCAAAAAGTAGATGGCTGATGTTTTTAAGAGATCTGTCAATTCATGTTATGGATATTTTTATTGATTATTATTATTGTCTACGTCACACTACAAATATTACGTGGACCTGATCGAACGAGTGGAGCGTAAGCAAAGTGAAGTTCTTACAAACAACTTCGGCTACTGCGACGTCTCGGCATTACGATGGCTTTTTGATTTTGAGAGTTTATTCCGCGATAAGTATAACTTTAGTAACGTTTTTCTGATCTTTATGAAATTTATTGGGGTTGTAGCAGAGATACATATAATTTGAGAGTTCGTATATGAGCAGGATTGATCAAGGGGTTGTGGAGCTAGAAGGTGAAAACAAATCTTCAGAAGGATCTTGTTATATTGGTCATCTGAGTCATCTCGTTAGTTCGAGGCGGACTACTAGTATAAGTCAAATCTCTAGAGTCATTATGTCCGCGTTTCTATCCTCGGTATGTTTATACAACATAGATTAGAAACTTCCATATCGCGCCCGCTTAGGTCCTAACAATTTTTTAAAACTCGAACAATAATTAAAGAAAGCAATTTTTTGACAAGAAAAACACAACGCAACAATGCAGAGATTGGGATATATAATTTAGAAATGTTCTTTATAAAAAATAGTCTTTATTGGTAGGATATACAAGAATATTTAAGAACATTGCAAACTTTAATATTTCAACACGTCGTTTATTTTAACTGAGACACTAAAAATCGTAGCATTAAATTTTATCTCGGAGGACAATGGAAACAATGTTCACTGTAAAATTTACATCCACTCTTCAATCCCGCGGCGCAGGATGGTCGGAAATTGTGCATTTTGCCGGGAGGTTTATTCATACGTCGTCGGAGTTTTAGCAACACCTTACTGGGTATTAGGTTTTTGCTCAATCTATTCATGTGTCGCCAGAGTTTTCTTAGTGTTAAATAAAACACTTACCTCCTCATTAATAAACGTCTCTCAGGTTTCAATTAGTTAATTTACGCTTTTTCTTTTTTTAACAAACACAACCTATCAAAGTGACAGATAGGGACAAATAAGGGTGTTAAAGTATAGATATAGTTTGTTCCTTATTTAATGTATAATGGAGAAATTGCTAAATTCTGTTGAAATAAACAAAACTACCACAAATCTAACGTTTACACCATAAAATTTTCATTATATATAGCAATTTATATGTTGTCTGATTTGAAATCCAGATTATTAAGACCTACTTGACGCGTAAAATACTTTAGTAGCTATTTTCGGGTCTTCTTTAAGACTGTTACATAAAAAAGAACAACTTGTCACTTTAGGATAGATCTTCTTCTTAGCCTCGTTCGGTCTCGAGGATGCCCTTCTTTCCATTATACAGTTCTTTTCGGTTTAACTCCATGTATTTTGTTGCAGCTATCCTTTTATGTTAGGTGCTTAACATATCGTTAACGTAAACGTTAGTACATTTTTCGTTTTCCTGATGATTAGGCATTTCCCAATCTAGTTATGTAGCTTTTTCGAACATGGCTTTCTCTAAGGATTACTAAATGTAAGAGCTTCTTTGAAAATAAAACTTAATCTAATTGTAAAACAATTAATATCGTTTCAGGAATCACTTGCATGTAACTACGCATCAGTAGTTACGTCAAAGTTTTACTTCTTTAGTGATAACAAATAAATTTATAGGAAATGCATTTTATAAATACCATTGAATAGATAAGACTACACGTGTGCCTGTATAATTTTACGTCATTTTATATCATGGATATAAATATGGTATCTAGCAAATTTAGCATTTTGTATATACAGCAGGGCACTTAAGCAAACGTCAGCAATGTTGTTTTATCTTGTACTTAGTATCTTGCTCGTATTGGTCGGTGCTCTGGATAATCTGGACACGACCGTGTATTACGACCTCGCCGACGCCGAACACCTTTTTACAAAATTCATCGATAAATACGAAAAACATTACGAGAGCCGCGACGAATACAACAGGCGATTTGAAATATTCAAAACAAAATTGTCGATGATTAACTACTGGAACGAAATTCACGAACCGACGTTCTCTATTAACCAGTTTGCTGATAAAGACCCATCCGAAAATAGGACCGGTTTCGTCCCCTCAAAACTGAGGAACAAAGCACGCAAATTATCGTTGAGCAAGAATTTGTTGCAGAATGCGCCAGCTTCACTCGACTATCGTGATTCGGGCCTCGTGACTGAAGTAAAAAGCCAAGGAGATTGCAATAGTTGCTATATTTTCGGTGCTGTAGGTAAGTTCGTTTTATCAACCGACTACTAGATTTCGAAGGAGTTATCAATTCGTCAGGATCTTTGTTTTTGCTTTTTTTTATGTATGTTCACCGATTATTCGAAAACGGCTGGACCGATTTGGAAAATCATTTTTTTGTTTGAAAGAGTATACTTCACATTTGGTCCCATTGTAACCAGGTCAGGATCTGATGGGATCCTAGAGAAATCGAGGGAACTCTACAACTATTATAGGCACACCTATAGTGATTTGAGTGTTTTTTATAGCAGCTCGAGCATTTGCTGTTGGAAAGGTGGATGCTAAGTGAAGTCGGTTCTTTTTTGTTTAAAATTATTATAGTCTCGCATTTCATTTTTACGTTTATAAAAATTGCAGATTTTAAATTAAACATGTGTTTAATGTACTTTCTTCATTTTATATCTTTTTAGGAAACATCGAAGGACAGTATGCAAAATTAACCAGAGAACCTGCCATTTCTTTATCAGAACAGCAGGTTTTGGATTGTGTAGGTAACCCATGCGACGAAGGAGGAGACGAGTTATTTGTAATAAGGTAATATCTATTTATTTTAAATCAATAAAAAAGGTAAAATTAATAGTTAAAAATAAGGCACCTAATTATAAAAAAGATAATTATACTTCCAAAAAAAATCTCCGATCCGATGCAATATACAAAATGCGGTATTGTGGTATTCCTGATTACAGTGATCACATAATGATAGAGACTATAATATGATTCAGCGTAAAATCCCTTTTTGATGGCGATGTTGTCACACTTGTCACTATAGCGGTCCAGACACTGTCAGTATTTATGTACCCGTCCTTTTCTTTGTATATACATGATGAGAAGGATGGGTAAATAAATAAAGCCATTGTTTCTGACAGTGTGGTGGCTTTATAGGGTCTATTTAGTCTACACATCCTTATTCATACATCATGAAATATTCATATTCAATAGGTATCAAAGGGATAAGGAACACTTCGCATTTAAACTCAATTTTTAAGAAAAAATGTACCAATTCGATTGCTAGAAGGGGCCCTATGAATAACTTCTTAGGCCCGGAACCATTTGTGTAGCTCTCAAAGGGAACCATAATAACGGCGATAAAGGGCCACACCAAAAATGAAACAAACGATTTCGATCGTTTTATCAATATCATTTAATTTTTTATACACTTACACGAAATTTCAAAGAATACATTTTTTTTGGTGAAATTGACCTAAAGTCATATGATTTATGATTATTCCTTCTTTTGGTCTCAGGGTTACGTGGTTAAAATCTGTCGGGTTGCTCGTTTTCACCGTAATCGCCTTATTTTTGTTACTACCGTTGCTTACAATATAAACGGGCGGCGGGAGCGGTGAGCGGCGATTAGGTGACGGCATGCCGCGACGCGTTGCCATTAAAAAAGGAGACAACTCCTTCTTTAATGGCGACACAGTGTGGCAATACGTCGCGGCATTCTGTCGCCGCTCACCGCTGCCTTCGCCGCCGCGCGAATTCTTGCCGAGTCCTAAGACCGTGGAGCTTCCATAGAAATATTATTTATACCTATTCCTATACAATATGATTATATGACGCCGTGCACTGTGTTTGACGTCAACCGGAGATCACTTATAGACGGAGAGCTAGCCACGTCAGTATGACACAATAATGAGAGCAACGAAACCACTCTAGTCAGTTTGCTATATTATGCTTATTTCTAGATCTAAACATCTGGCAGCTGTAAAGTGGTAGAGGTCAAAAAATGCAAACCACTTCAAGATAACAGATCCTAGAATTCTGGGTGCTGGGTGGGTGGGCTTGATGCAATATTATGAGAAATTATATAAATAATTAGATTCTATCATTGCTAAAAGTTTCTGTTGCGGGAAGTTAGTGACAAACGACGCATAATGTAATTCATAGTTTTTCGCCTACTGTTTTTGTTTCCGTAAGAATGCGCAATATTTTTTGTTCTAATGTTAAAATATAGGCCTTGTCCTTTATAACTGAGACAACTTCGGCAATTTTTACTTATTTTGGTATTATTATTTTCCAATTCAAAAATTTTGCTAGTCCCTCCCCTCCGCTCATTAAAAGCTGCCAGATACCCAGATCTAGCAATAAGGATAGTATAGCAATCTAACTTGATGGGTTTTGTTGCTCTCATTACTGTGTCATATCTGACGTGGCCAGCTCTTAGTCCATTACGCAACTTCGTCAGCACTTCCATATAGCTCTCGCTTGCAAGACGCAACGCAACTAAATCAAATTGCGAATATGCGATAAATACCGCAATATCTACACTTCACTTCATAACTCATCTTTAGGCTCATCTTGAGCGTCATAACTTATCTTAGGAAATTATCTTTGCTTTTGAGAGCATGTGAATCGCATGCTTGCACGAAAACGCAAAAGACAAAATGAGCTCATAGTCGTATGACTACTTAAGTAGTATTACTTGTATATTTGTAATCTGTTATACAGGGTAATTCAGTAGACGTGAGTAGGATTAAAGCTACGGATTCAGTTAATAACGAGCTATTGTTTGATACTAGTATTAGTGTGATAAGCGCAAAAAATAAAAAGTTAAAAATTATTTACGACACGCATGGTCACTCGACAATTTTGAATACTCCGTCGAGTACTGTTACTCTCTTGTTTAACTGTAATTGTGTCAAATGTATGTCTGGTTACTTTGGAAAAATCGTATCTAACTTAATTTGACAATTCTTTTTTCATAATCAGTGCTGTCATAATTGTGAGGTTTTAGCCTTATTTATTTGTTTACCTATGTAGGGTAACCATGATTACAGAGAATAAAATGTCTACGTAACTCAAAGGTAAAAAAAAATTGAAAGGCGTTATTGTTTCACTTAAACATGAAAACATGTCGGCGGCTGATTCATTATCGTTAACTAGGTGTGTAGGGTTTTTCCTGGTCACGTCTCCTGAATCACCATGTATTAAGTTTAGAAGTATTAACACCGAGAGACAGAAATAGTTCGTAGGTTTGCCCATTGTGAGTGAACTTATGAAAAAAATATACTTCATTTATTACTCCTGGGTCCCGTTTTTTTGTTCTAGGTTGCTATCCATGGGCGACGGATTAGAGAGCAAAGCAGATTATTTACATAATTATTATCATGGACACCATGATCATTATTGTGGCCATCAGCATCGTCAGTGCTACACTAATAAGGAAAATGTCATAGTCAAGGTGACGTCAGCGTTTTCCATTTATACACCGGACGAGGAAACTTTAAAAGCAGCACTACTGAAATACGGACCTCTTGCAATAGGTATGTAAGTATTTGGTATCGTGATACAGTAGGTACGTACTCGTAGGTATAACTTCTTGTGAGACTCCAACATTATAAGTATTAATAAATAATTGAAACTTACTTTGATCGAGTATCTCTGTGTACTGTGATCGTATTGCATTGCCCATGTGGACACCTCAGATGATGATAATCATAAATTGATAAAATAATGTCGAGCAAAATTCGACTAATATAACGTTGAGTGACCCGTTTTCGAGGTAGTTATTATACCCATGTCGTTAAAGTGGGCAATGCTGTTTTCCTTTATTTTATGCTATACATGTTTCCTCTTAGAACATGACAGCAAAAAGGCACCGTCTTACCGCATCAGATGCGTTAATATTAAAAACCGTTTTTCTAACGCCAAGGGATCTTAAGCTTTACTGCAAAGCTGTCCATCACTTATCTACGTGGGGCGAGGGGGGAGAATGGGGCGAAGCTATTCAGCTCTATGCCGACAGTCGAACAAGTCTTGAGAATAATGATGAGGTGTCGTGATGTATAATAAGTCGCGAGCGCTCAGTTACCAATCGCTGACTTTAGTCGGTACCTATCTAACACCTAACAATGGGTGTGTATTTCTGAATAAAGAAAATACAAAAGAAATATTGATTTAAATTAACGATATACCGCTAACTTATGCACATAGATATACTGCGAGCCATAGATAGTAGCTGCGGGCTACAATTAATTATTTTTAACTAGTGTGTTCATATTTCTGCAGGCATATATAGCTCAAAATCTATTGATCAATACGACGGGCGAGCTGTGTTAAAACCATTTGATTGTTACGGCGACGAAATACCAGACCATAGTGTATTACTAGTGGGATATTCAACAGGTAATGAATATAAATTAACACACACCAAAATTTTAAGTACCTAACTTGATTTACAGCTGACATAATAAGTCTTCCAAAACCAATTATATAGTAGCAAAAAGAGCGAATATCAAAAGGTATAGTAGAGGTTCTCCATTAGTGCCTACATTTTAAAAATCCTTGACAAATTGGTTTGCCCGGCCTGGAATAACTATTTCTCATTTACTAGTAGTAGTAGTAGTAAAACACTTTATTGCACAAAACAAATACTTGACCAACAAAAATATAGTAAGTGTGTACAAAGGCGAACTTATAACTTTAAGGGATCTCTTCCAGCTAACTAACTAACTAGTTTGTGAAAATAAATAGCACACTAAAGTGGCACTATTTTACATAATAAGTAATAATCTAAAAGGGGGATCAATATTACTCTGCGTCCGTAGGAAACACCTTAGCCCACCCCACAGGTAATCCCTGGGTGGTGCTAAAAGAGTAACAAACTTAGCAGCTGCAGTGTCTCATCTGGACCTCACAGCGCTCACTCGATTTTCTTCATCATCTGCTTTCCCACTACTACTAGCCCAGAGAAGAAATTCCCATTTATATCCAGTGATATGTAGCCATACAATAAATAAATAAAATAATCTAAAAAGCTTTTTTGCCAAAAACCAACTCATTTAAGTAAACCTAGCATCAAGCACTTCGAAAGTTATGCCCCCTTACTTACTTGTATACAAACAATGGAACTTAGCTACTAGAAATAAAGTTTGCACCACTTAGAGGTGCGACCACACCGCTGCTCAAAATACGCAGACGCAACGTGTACGCAGTGACGTGCCATACGAAATATTTTTGACGCGAACCTTCCAAACCGTATTTTGAGCAGCGATGTGGAGGGCATGCGATAAAAACGGTAAGGATACGATGCGTCACTGCGATTCCGTAGCGTCACCGTGTTTTGAGCAGCGGTGTGGAGGGCATGCGATAAAAACGGTACGGTTACGATGCGTCACTGCGATTCCGTAGCGTCACCGTATTTTAAGTAGCGGTGTGGTCGCACCTTAACTCTTTATTTTGTTTTCTACAGCAGTATTCTTTATTATTTAGACGACCATGGTACTCCGTACTGGATCATCAAGAATTCCTGGGGCAAACATTGGGGTCGCCATGGTTATCTGCACTTAGAAATGGGTAAAGGGCATTGTTCCATACTAAAAGAAGGAGCAGTTAGTGCAAAGGTGAAGCGTGCGTAACAAGTTCTCGTCCAAAAATACTTGGCCAGGATTTCGGTGATACCGCCCACATCAAGATTCCGCACTTCTAAGGGATTATCTTAATTCAACGCGATATCGATTTTTAGTTCATAACTACCTAAAATGCCGGGGCGCCGTGCGTAGTTATAAAATTACCGAGAGTCCTAAACGAGCCAATTCGTTTGAACCCTTTTTTCCAGTTTTTTTTGCTATGTCCTTTTTTTGTGAAAATAATTGTAATATTAAAAATTATACTATATTTACTACACTATCAGGTCAGTTTTATTTTCTGAGTTTCACAACATAGTCATAGTCAATTAATTATTTGTATAAAATATAAAAATGCATGCAAATGCAATTTTAACCATTAACTTACACTGGATTGATTACGTAATTATCATCTGTCCGCAACTTCGCCAGCACACACAGGCGGATTGTTAAAAAATCGCAGTCAAAAGTCCAATGTACCAAGTCAATTATAATAATCCCATTATTTTTTGAATAATAATGGTTCCTAGCATGACAGTGCGCATAATATTTTAAATGAATGTTTTCATTACTACCCACATTATTACTTACCCACATTTTGGACCCGGGGTATGTCCTTAAACTACGTCCGGACCTGGGTATGTCCTTAAACTACGTCCGGACCTGGGTATGTCCTTAAACTACGCCAAAAAGAGAGGTATGGCACTGCGAATGGCATCTCGCTAAGTGTGGTAGGGCACGTTCAGCGAATGTCATCGCTCAAATCTGGAGCAGAGCTCGACTGGGGAAGTACCTCCACCTTACAGAAAACCACAGCCAAATAGCACTAGACCCTACTCATAGTGTTGTGTTCCTGCTGGTGAGTAAGGTTGCCAAAGAGCTCAAAGAGGACCCAGTGTGTTGACGATGAGGGACCTTCTTGTTCCTTTAGTCGTCAACACAGTGAATCCTCCTTTTTGTAAAGGGTCGGCAACGCGCATGTGACTCCTTTGGAGTTGCAGGCGTCCATAGGTTACGGCAGCTGCTTACCATCAAGCGGGCCTTATCCCTTACAGCACCGGCTGATACGATCGTGCGTTCAAATTAAAAAAATCTAGTTTGAAAAATAATCAAGTTTGCCGCTTCAGTACGGCATCGATCGAGCGTGCGTTCGATTATTATTCATTTTAAACCCGCGTGCGTTTAGTTAGGGGGCCAGTCGTCGGCACGGTGAGCGTCAAGCAGGAACGTGTACGAGACGGACGACCAGATCAGAAGTAGGTATTCACGAAATTTTTTAATTTGTGATTTTTAAATTTGTTAAATTCGGTTTTTATTAAATTAAAAGTGCTTCTGTCGTATAATGTAGATAATTAAAAGTTTACCCAGAAATTTAAGGCATTTTTTTGTGCCTAAAGTTATAACGCACGATCGTGCGGATCAGGACGCAAGTCGACAAATTTAATATGATAAATTGAAAATATGATCAATTAAAATTTCATATTTTTAATCTTTTCATGTAAGAAATCTAAAGTTTTATTAATCAATGTTTATTAACTCCTTTAAATTCTGTAATTTACTTAAAACTTTCCTTATGTTTCAAAAAAATAACAAAAATTTTACTAGGGATCGTAACCTAATGAAACGATCGTGCGGGTGGGTTTTTACAATTTTTTTGGGGGGGAGATTTTTTTTTGTATTTTTTTGTCTTTTTATGGGCCTTAAATGCACCGAAAACGGCAACTTCAAATCAAAAATTAAAAAAAAAAATTCTCGTGCTGTAAGGGGTATGCTTGTTTGCCACCGTCGTGGTATATAAAAAAAAAAATTAACAAAGTATCGCTTTCTAAACAAGGATTAATTACGTGTTAAAACCCTATGGTTACATATAAAATAGGAAGACGTGGTCCCACGAAGATAGAACTGTAATTATATAATAAGCCGCGGTCTCGTGCATACACACTCACTTTTGACGTTTGAACCAATCACCGCTCGTCCACGAGTTGTATATGTGTGCGTGTCGCGCGTAAACACGAGGAAATCAGCTTATTATGGAATTACAATTTTATCTTCACTATGGTCACCGTGGCACCGCGTCTTCTTATTTTATGTCTATTGTTAAAACTAAGTTTATTTCTACAATATATTCTCTTATTTCTAAAGTATTTAGTGTAATTAATTTAATGGATTATGAAGCTGAATGAATTGTGAAGCTGTGTATTTAACATGAATGCATACATTTTCTAGTTTGTTTGTCAACAATAAGAATAAAACTAATTTGCAATCAAAATTTACGTTTGCTTATTTTATACTATTAACATATTCAGCACCGAGAACCCGACTGTCGGGTTCTCTCTTCGTAGCTGCTACGAGCTACATACGACGATTACGTGGCTACGGGCTACGAGCGTAGCGCGTAGCACTGGGTGGTGTTGAATGTGTTAAGTTATAAATTCATAAGAATCAGACTATTGTGTGAAGATTATACCTAGCAAAGACAAACATATTAGCTAAACTTCTGTAATGTAGGTAGCGGGTTATACGACAATGTCGTGTAGACAACCCTCCTAGGTATAAGTTGTAGTTTTAAGGTTGTACCTCATGTTATGTAGATGAACTCTAACTGGGGTTGTTATTGTAATAATTAAGTGTGGAGGGATGTAATGTAGGTAGTTAACAACTAGTGTAGCATGACGCTACGTTTATCGTACGACATCTGTCGACTTTCTTTAGAACTTCTGAACTTCTGTGTCTAAGGGAGGTCTAAGGCTAGGTCACGGTTGATATATAAAAAAGCGTACATTGTGATTCACGGCATTACGGGTAGATGGCGTTTATATCAGTCCGCATTTTGTAATACGACTGGCAGTTATAAAATTGAGATAATATCCTCCCTAATTTTGAATATGAATTTTTGAGGTATTCCAGATTGTCAAAAAAGAAAAAGTTGATTTTTGATTGAGTGTGTCAGATCGACGGGGAGAATTTTAAAGAAAAACACATATTCTGGTTTGGTCCGAGGGTTTTGCTATAATTTGCTTAGTTGCATCGTGGTGAAGTGCGATTTATTTCTCTAGATCTTTGCGTTCAAACATTATATAGCAAGTGCTAATACATTATTGAAGCAAAAACAAAACCAAATACGTTGCCGGGCAAAAAGGCTATATATATTATATAGCAAGTGCTATACAGTGGGACCGCCTGAGCCGGAAGGATTCCGGAAGGCGCTTGTGGGTGCCGGAGCGGCGAGATGGTCTGCAACCGCCGCGTGTTCCGCCTGATTCTTCACCGTCGTCGGAGAATTAGAGCCCGCATCCAGCGGGCTCTCCAAGTGAGAAAGAGAGTTCAGCGAGCTGTTGGGTCCGCCGAAACCGAAGGGGACGCTTGCCCACGAACTCTATTAAAATTTAACTACAGTTTTAGCTATCCTGTCTTTCGAGAATTTACATTTTTTTAAACACGTTGTAAATCCGATTCCTTTTTTTTGTATCCAGCGTTTTTGTGCCATAATACCCTTTTTTTTTGTTGTTTTGCTAAAATATCCCCGAAATTCTAATTGCCTCGTTTGACGGGCGTACAAAGACCTGGCTCTTTAATTTAGGCTACGTTCAGCCAGCGAATCATCTGTCACCATCCATATCACCCGCCTCATTGACCCATTATTTTCCTGCAGCGAAATTACCAGCCGAGTCTTTATTTGTACTTACCAGTTTTGCTAGTACTTCATCCTCTTTATTTTCCTTTTGTGCGGAAAGTAGACGTTTACGATACTAAGGTAACTATTGAATGTGAAATATCCTTATATAGGTACAGTTATCGTCATTTTTATGTGAAATGCTAATATTAAATATTCTGATTATTGTAATTTAATTACATTCTAACCACTAAGGTAACTATTGAATGTGAAATATCCTTATATAGGTACAGTTATCTTCATTTTTAAGTGAAATGCTAATTTTAAATATTTTGATTATTGTAATTTAATTACATTCTGACCACTAAGGAAGTTATTGAATGTGAAATATCTTTATATAGATACCGTTATTGTGATTTTTACGTGAAATGCAAATTTTAAATAATCTGATTATTGTTGCTAATTTTAAATAATTTACTTTATCTTCAAAATTAAACGTGTTAATGCAATTATAGAAGTGTTTTACTGCAAAATGGTGCCCGATAAGGTAAAGAACTCTGGATTTACTTTTAATAATTGTAATTAAATATTTTTTTTTGGATTTGTGAGACGGTGGCCGTAGACCGGTCGCGGTTCTATTAACCTTGATTTTGGTTTGTTTCAGCCTGCTGCCTCCTTACGTCCCATCATTAACCCGAATTCCGTCATATTGAAATATTGCTTTTATTTATGTTAAAAAAAAACGAATTTATCTGTTGACCTTTACTTATGCCTTTTTCTCAATTACCCGTAACATATCCCGAATACCTTATTTCATAGTTTGAGTCCTGTAGTTAGAGCCCGTAGACGTTAGGGAATTCGCAGGTAAGTCAGACATAGAATGTATGGTTTGCGTTATGTTTTTTTTTTTAGAAATTGAACTTGTTTTTTTTTTGAATTCGAACTCTAACTTAGCATTTAGACTTCGAGTGTTATTTTCTTTCTTTGACTTAAGCGCTTGGTTTAGACCACTGATATACTCGAACTTCGGATTTTAATTTTTAGGTCGATTAACTTTATTTTTTTGTTTGAACTTGCAACGCAAGACAACATTCGACTTTTCGCCATGTCGCACTTAAGTAATGAAGGATCAATTGCTGAGACGCCTCATGCACACTCGTCGTTAAACTCGCACCATCCGAGGATTTTAGAACCAATGGCAAACGATGAAGAACAGTTTTTTGATTCTGAACCACGACCCTAAGTGATGCATATGTCCGGACTTCCCCCGCCTTTTCCTATCAAATATTATTCACTTACGAAATGGAACTTAAACTTTTCCGGGGACACTTGTGTTCGCGAATTTTTCTTTCGAATCGAGGAAGAAGGTATGGCGCGTAACATCAATCCTTCATATGTTGTCAGACGTTTCCATGAATTGTTGTCAGATAGTGCCTTGAAACATTTTAGGGCAATCAGATATCCGGGTCTTACTTATGCGGAATTAAAGTCTGAATTCGTTAAAACCTTCGACGTAGCCGATTTCGATTTCAAGCTTGAGAGCCAACTTCGCGCTTTATTACAGAAGGACAACCAGTCAGTGGTTGATTTTGTTATTCAGGCGCGCGATCTAAACGCAAAGCTTCGTACACCGGTTTCCGAAGACAACCTGTTTAACATTATTAAATATGGAATGAATCCTAGATGTCATCCTTGTCTGCAACTAACGTGGTCAGGGATATTGATGGTTTGTTAGAAGTCGCGAAAAATTTTGAAGCCTTTCAAGGTTCACGTCCAGCACGTTTGGCTATTGCACCGATTAGTGCTCAAGTTGTAGGTCAACCCAGTTCTATAGTGTGTATGAAGTGTGATGCAACTGGTCACAACTATCGTAATTGTCCTAACGTTTCAGGGGCAGTGTGCTTCAAGTGTAAGCGTGTTGGTGCAATCACACGCGATTGTCCTAGTTGTGATTCTGGTCCGTCAAAAAACGAATAAGTGGCGCACTGAGAGGTCCATCGGTGTCGCCCGTTTATATTAATAATGCCCCGGATAATAGACTTTTTATTGATGTTTTAGTTGCTGGCTCTTCGGTAAGAGCTCTTTTGGACTCTGGTGCTCAGGTTTCACTAATTGATATATCCCTCTTATCGGAGCTCGGTATAACATATCACGAGGATATCCGGCCTTATGTTGTCTCCGCCGACAATTCTCCTATTGAAATTCTAGGCGGTTTGGACGTCCCCATTCTTTTTAGTGGCATTCGCGTTCTGCACCCCTGTCTAGTGAGCAGTAATCTTCCTACTGCATTTATTTTAGGAATTGAGTTTTGGAATGCCGTTGGTCTCATTGACATTTTAAAGAAGGCATTCCGTGATGGTTTGTCAGGTACGCTTTACGTCGCTTCACATCATGTTCCTGTCGCAGCCCCACGAGTAGGTGAGGTTCGCTATGTCCACCCTCGTACGGTGCTTGCACCACTGCAGGAATCAAAACTCCAATCTGTTATTGACGAGTTTGAGGAGATTTCTTCTGATTAAGCTGGATTAGGTTGTACTTCGTGGCTTTCGCATAAGATTGAGACTGTTGGTTCGCCCATCCGCCAACGTTACTATCCCTTATCTCCAGTCAAGCTCAAGATTCTCAACGAAGAGATCGATAAGATGTTAGAGTCAGGCGTCATTCGTCCCTCACGATCACCCTGGGCTTCCCCAGTGGTGATGGTTACCAAGAAAGATGGTAGTGTCAGGTTTTGCGTGGACAGTAGGAAGTTGAACAGCGTCACCATCAGGGATTCATACCCTCTCCCGCGTGTCCAGGACATCCTTGATAACCTACGAGGTGCCAAATATCTAACTTCGTTGGATTTTAGGAGCGCCTTTTGGCAAATCCCCTTAGCTGATAAGGCCAGTTGTGAGAAAACGGCCTTTATTGTACCCCAAAGGGGCCTCTTTGAGTTCGTTCGTCTCCCTTTTGGTTTAACCAACGCTGCGTCCGAGATGCAGAGGCTTACTGACATGATTGTCAATTTTGAATATACCCCTGAGTCTGAGGATTTTATCTTCGTCTATGTTGATGATTTGATTTTGGTGTCTCGTGATTTTGACAGTCATATGCGGCTTATTCGTAAGGTTCGTGATAGGTTGAAAGAAGCTGGTCTTACGGTTAATTTAGATAAGTGCAAGCTTTGTAAGTCTGAATTGAAGTATCTCGGCTACATCGTCAATGAGCGTGGTCTTCAAACTGATCCGAAGAAATTAGAAGCTATTAGGGATTACCCTACCCCTTCTTCTGCCAAGTCTCTACGTGCTTTCATTGGTATGTGTTCGTATTATCGCCGTTTCGTGGATGGTTTTTCTTCGATTATTGCTCCTCTGACGGCACTTATCGGTAAGAGAAAGGGACGTGATCCCATCGATTGGAACGATAGTGCTAGTGAAGCTTTTTCTAAATTGAAGGATGCCTTGATGAGCGCTCCGTTGATGGCTTGCCCGGATTTTTCGAAACCTTTTATCCTTCAATGTGACGCTAGCCAAGTTGACTTAGGCTCGGTCCTGGCTCAAGAGTTGGACGGTGTTGAACATCCAATTGCTTATTATTCTCGTTTATTCACTAAAGCTGAACGTGGATACGGGACAACCGAACATGAGCTTCTCGCTGTTCTTGATTCCATAAAGCATTTCCGCGGGTATCTCGATGGAATGAGGTTAAAGATCATTACTGACCATATTGCTCTTAAATGGTTGATCACCCTTGATACTCCTACCGGGCGCTTGGCTCGTTGGGCAACTTTGATTTCCCAATATAACTTTGAGATTGAACATAAAAAAGGTGTCCTTAATGTTGTTCCTGACGCCTTGTCCCGCGCTCAAGTTGGGCTTATCTCATTCGCGCGTGGCATGGATCCTTCTGGAGATCCTTGGTATGAACGAATTTACCAGGGGGTTTTGGACAATCCTCAAATGTTTACTGCATTTGCTCTTCGGGATGGTGTCTTAATGCGCAGGGTATCTATCGAAAACCCATTAGCACCTAATCCGTGGCGTATAGTTCTTCCTGCTTCAAGGACTAGAGAGGTGGTTGCTGAAATTCATAATGGATTTCCCAACGTTCATCCTGGTGTTATGAAAACGTATTTAAAGGCTCGTGACTTATACTACTGGCCGAATATGTACCGTGATGTTACAAGGTTCCTTTCCGAATGTCAGATTTGCAAGTCTTATAAAATTGCAAATTCACAACCTCGTGGACTTCGCTTATTTCCTCGTCGTGTTGCGGCTCCAATGGACCTTCTTTCCATTGACTTAATTGGTCCTTTACCGGTTAGCCGTAATGGTTGTCGTTATATTTTGACTTTGGTTGACGTTTTTACCAAATTTGTTTGGTTGGTCCCTTTGAAGTTGGTGAATGCGAGGTCAATATCGATGGCATTAGAGTCGGAGGTTATTTTGCGGTACGGTGTTCCTACTAACATTCTCTGTGACAACGCTACAGTTTTTCATAGTCGTCAATTTCTGGATTTCCTGGCGAGCTATAATATTCCAGGTCCGTGTTATACCCCATATTATTCGCCACAAGCGAATGTTGTGGAGAGATATAACCAGGTCGTGATTACTACTTTGAGCATTTTAGTTGAAAATGACCAACGCAGTTGGTCGGGTCATTTACATCGGGTCGCTCTTTATTTAAACTCTTGTATAAATTTGGCTACTGCTTATACACCGAATTTTTTGATGTACGGCCGCGAGTTGTCAATGATTCGTGAACGTGTTGAGAATCAGGTTGTGGACCAAGATGTGGGACTCAGCCGGATGGAACGCGCTTCGAATCTTCAGACGCTTCGTGAGGTGTACGATAAAGTTTCTGATTCGATGGCTTTGGCCTTTCATCGTAACGCCGCCAAATTCAACACGAACCGTTCTTCGCCAAGAATCGTTGGTGAACAAATCGTTTGGCGCCGGAATTTCCAGCGTGGCTCCGCTGATCCTTTTCGAGGCGGTAAATTCGCTCCACGTTTCGTTCGGTACCGTGTGGTTAGACGGGTGTCTCCACAGGTATATGTACTGGCTGATACCGATTCCGAGCACGTCGGTACCTATCATATTAAAGATATCTTGAAATAGTTTCTTCTTTCGGCCCGTTCAGATTTCTCAAAATTCTAAAATGCGCTTTAGTCCGCCATTCCCTTATCGGTAATCCTTGCTTGATTCGTTTCTTATCGTTTTTTTTGTTTTCGTTTGAGCGTTTCCTTGCTCCTTTTTCCAGATTTGACTTTTTTTACCGTTGGTGCTTAAGGCTTCGTTTATCTTTCCCCGTCTATGATAGCCTGGTTGTATAATTTGATGACTCGATGTGAGGGATTAAGATCTGTGGCCAGGTGCAGTTTCTGTCCTATCCCGGCCGTCACGTCTTGGACCGCGTGACGCGTTGGTTGCCGTTTTGTCATCTTCTTAATCTATTAGATTAGTCTTTAGGGGTTAGGGGTAATGTTAATAACTGGTTGGTTTTGTTTTCTTGGAATTCGTTTAGGGTTCTCTTGTTGTACCTTTTTTGGCCTTAGCATTAAGTTGTGTTTTTTGTTGCTTGGGGTCAGTTTTCTTGTGTTGTTGTTTGTTCGTTTCTTTGTTTGGTAGGGAGATGCTGTAGCATGACGCTACGTTTATCGTAAGACATCTGTCGACTTTCTTTAGAACTTCTGAACTTCTGTGTCTAAGGGAGGTCTAAGGCTAGGTCACGGTTGATATATAAAAAAGCGTACATTGTGATTCACGGCATTACGGGTAGATGGTGCTTATATCAGTCAGCATTTTGTAATACGACTGGCAGTTATAAAATTGAGATAATATCCTCCCTAATTTTGAATATGAATTTTTGAGGTATTCCAGATTGTCAAAAAAGAAAAAGTTGATTTTTGATTGAGTGTGTCAGATCGACGGGGAGATTTTTAAAGAAAAACACATATTCTGGTTTGGTCCGAGGGTTTTGCTATAATTTGCTTAGTTGCATCGTGGTGAAGTGCGATTTATTTCTCTAGATCTTTGCGTTCAAACATTATATAGCAAGCGCTAATACATTATAGAAGCAAAAACAAAACCAAATACGTTGCCGGGCAAAAAGGCTATATATATTATATAGCAAGTGCTATACAGTGGGACCGCCTGAGCCGGAAGGATTCCGGAAGGCGCTTGTGGGTGCCGGAGTGGCGAGACGGTCTGCAACCGCCGCGTGTTCCGCCTGATTCTTCACCGTCGTCGGAGAATTAGAGCCCGCGTCCAGCGGGCTCTCCAAGTAAGAAAGAGAATTCAGCGAGCTGTTGGGTCCGCCTAAATCGAAGGGGACGCTTGCCCACGAACTCTATTAAAATTTAACTACAGTTTTAGCTATCCTGTCTTTCGAGAATTTACATTTTTTTAAACACGTTGTAAATCCGATTCCTTTTTTTTGTATCCAGCGTTTTTGTGCCATAATAGCCTTTTTTTTGTTGTTTTGCTAAAATATCCCCGAAATTCTAATTGCCTCGTTTGACGGGCGTACAAAGACCTGGCTCTTTAATTTAGGCTACGTTCAGCCAGCGAATCATCTGTCACCATCCATATCACCCGCCTCATTGACCCATTATTTTCCTGCAGCGAAATTACCAGCCGAGTCTTTATTTGTACTTACCAGTTTTGCTAGTACTCCATCCTTTTTATTTTCCTTTTGTGCGGAAAGTAGACGTTTACGATACTAAAGTAACTATTGAATGTGAAATATCCTTATATAGGTACAGTTATCGTCATTTTTATGTGAAATGCTAATATTAAATATTCTGATTATTGTAATTTAATTACATTCTAACCACTAAGGTAACTATTGAATGTGAAATATCCTTATATAGGTACAGTTATCTTCATTTTTAAGTGAAATGCTAATTTTAAATATTTTGATTATTGTAATTTAATTACATTCTGACCACTAAGGAAGTTATTGAATGTGAAATATCTTTATATAGATACCGTTATTGTAATTTTTACGTGAAATGCAAATTTTAAATAATCTGATTATTGTTGCTAATTTTAAATAATTTACTTTATCTTCAAAATCAAACGTGTTAATGCAATTATAGAAGTGTTTTACTGCACTAGTTGCTAAACGCACGATAGGCGGGTAGTTTTAAGATCATTCGGACAATACATGAATAATCCTAACGGCTGTGTTTTCTTGTGCTCCTGTAAATATAATTATCCCGAGGCACTCTTCCAGGATACTTCAATTTATATGCTAGTTTTAGTTGCTAATACGTGCTACTCTGTTTTTTATTAAATAATTAATAGTTAGAACTAAGAACTACGAAAATAGTTTGTTTTATTAATGTAAGTTATAGATAAGACTATACGTAGGTGGCAAATTCAAAGTACATAAAATAAAAGTATAGTAAACATTAGACAAAACATATCCAAGAAGAAAAATGGGCCTCAAAGTGGACAAAGCCAAACACGGATTTAGTGGTAGCAATGACCGAAATAAAACGAGAAAATGTTTTCATTTAAATTCAGTTAAATAAAGCTGTAGTTTTATTTAATTGTATTTTTATTCGATTCCTTCAACTTTTCTTACTTTTAATGAAGTCCATAAGTTTTGGTCAGAAATGTAGGAAAATCCGCCTGTGTGCATGGAAATCATCAAATGCTTTCAACCGTATTTTCACCCAATGAATTCCAGAAAACTACGGCAGTCAAATACAAGAACGCATTTTCTTCAAATAGTACAGTAAAGATACGGTTGCGTCAAACATTAATTTATAATAGCCTGATTTTTTTATTATTCATTCTTATGGAATATTTATAGATAATATATGGAAAAATCCTACCAAATTTTCACCCGGAAATAGTTAAATAGGTAAAAAATAAATATTTTTATATTTTATTAAAAATTTGTATATTTTTATTTACAATAATATCAATTATTCTTATATGTAAATATGACGATATTTAAGTCTTCTTTAAAGCGAAAAACAAGACACCGTGTCCATGTAAAACCACATAAATAACAAAATGTATGGCGCGGGCGATATATATCCTAATTCGTTAGAAACAAATAGTAATAATTGGTAGTTTGTTCTGACACATTTTAAATGACTTAGAAACGATATAATCATTAATATCCTACAAGAAAAACGCTTGTAATATGTGTGTACATATTTGTGGCGATTAGCGAGTAACGGTATTTTGTAGGATTTCATTGCGTAAATAATACTAGCATCATGATATATCCGGTACACTAAAAATATTAGCTATTATTAATTATTTCCAATTCCCCATACTAGCCGCCCGTAAAATGACTGTAGTAAAATTACAATTCTATTGATTTGAAGAACTTAAAAGCTTATTTGTGGAACCATCTGCCAACATAAGCCAACTGTCTTGCCAATTCAATGATCGCATAAACCAACAATGTCATCGGTTCCCGGTTTTATGTTGTTTCGGAAGCCCTGCGTCCCGCGGGAAATCCCGGGAAGCCCGCCAGTCCGGTTTATGTCCCGAACCCACCTAATGCGGCAGCTTTGAGTAATGAAATCAAAACAAAACATAATTTACTGTATACACTTTTGCAGGTATCTTTGATTTGAAGTCAGAAGTTTCAGTGTTTTCTAATTATTACTTTGTTGTAGAGGTAAGCGCTTGTAATTCCAAAATTTTGCGCATTTAGAGTCTAATGATATGACGTTCGGGCTACTAATGTTAAACTTTTGTCTTATGGATGGACTAAGAGCTGGCCACGTCAGATATGACACAACAATGAGAGCAATGAAGCCTAGTTAGATTGATTTACCATCGTTATTGCTAGTTCCGGGCATCTGGCAGCTTTTAATGGGTGGAGGTCATAGTGACAGACCAACAAAAATTCGGTTGGAAAAAGTAATAAGTACCAAAAAAAAGGTAATAACTGCCGAAGTTGTGTCATTCATAGAGGGAAGGTCCTATATTTTAACATTAGAACAACACAAATTGTCTATTATTGTGGAAACAACAACAGTAGGCGACTAACTATGAATTGAATTACACATCATTTAGCACTACATTTCCGCAACAGAAACTTCTGGCTACATAATCTAATTAATTACATATAAATTCCATAATAAATATTGCATCGAACCCAGAACCTTGAGATTTGGTTTCCTCAAGTAATTTGCATTATTTGACCTCCACCACTTTACAGCTGCCAGATGTCCAAATCTAGAAACAAGCATATAGTATAGCAAATTAACTAGAGGGGTTTTGTTGCTCTCATTATTGTTTCATATCTGACATGGGCAGCTTTCCGTCTATTAGTCATTGAATAGGTATGAAGTTTTTCCAAGGAACTACAGTATGGAGTTCTTCTAAAAAGGAGTGTTTAGATTTCTCTGAAGTTGCAAGCATCCGAAGCCTATGGTAGTTGCTTACCATCGGGCGGGTGGTAAGTGTTATAAAAAAAAGTAAAGATATTGGTCATAGCTCAGAACACGAGGTATTCAAAATATTGCGTACTAGCTGTGCCCGCGGCTCCGCCCGCGTGGAATTCGGTCCGGTCTGTGTCAGTAAGCGGCTAATTCACCCCTAATTTCTCTCCCGCTACCCTGGAGGCGGAACTTTAAAGTTGACAGATGGACACAATAGAGGACAGTCGTCCTAATAAAATATTTTACAATTACCACTAAATGAAACTACACTCAAAAATTAATACTTTTTTTTTAATATATATTTTTTGGCATGATTTAAATGACATAGAGAGTAGTAGGTGTATATCGGACGATACAGGACCACTTTTGTATTTATACGTTCATGTCCACGGCAAATATCATCCAAATCGATTCTCCCGTCAAATCAGTCAAAGCATGAAAGGTAAGAACAGGCGTGGTTGAAAGTGGGGGGGGGGGTCACAAATGCAGAAAGGTTTTTTTTTTATTTTAGGTGCGCTTTTAGGGGGGGTCTATGACCCATGCAAATTTAACTCAATCGAGTGTAGTGGCTACCCCTTCCCCCTTTTAGACGTTGAATTTTTATAGGCTACTTATAACCTGGCTGGGGATTTTCTTGAATTGGAATTAGTAATCCTTAAGGGGTGATTTCCGGGATAACAATGCAAAAAAAAACGGCCAAGAGCATGTCGGGCGATGCTCAGTGTAGAGTTTCGTAGATCCTGCCCTGTTACAAAACATCCGTTCAAAAGGTAGTTTATTTGGCGGCGCTTACATCATTTTACTATTCGGCACTTCCTTTCACTATGCGTTTTTGACTAATAATTCAAAAACGGCTGAACCGATTTTATTCAATATAGTTTTTATTGAAAGTTCTTATCAGGCCTCACCAAATTTCAGCTTTCTAGTGCGAACGGTAACTGAGCTAGACCGCGGACAGACGGACGGACATGGCGATGTAACTGTTACGTAATAAGGCCTAACTATGTGCAGAAGCATACACTGCTTTACCTACACACATATTAAAAATCCATTGAAACCATTAGAATGACCGCCATTACACCGCCATGACCAACATTATTGCGCCAGCGGAAGGGGGGGGGGGCGGATTTTCATTACGTTACCGTAGGTAATGAATGTTCATACGTTTTTACCACACTGTCACAGATAATACACTGATGTTACGTTACTGCATGGTTGCAATAATGTTGGTAATCAATTACATACGGTTCCGAACGCGCAACAGAGGATGATATTGGTGTAGATCATAGTAGTTTATGTAACTGTTACGTTTTAAGGCCTAATTACGTATAGTTGCATACACTGCTTTATCTACACTCATATTATTTATTCTAAATGCCGTATTCGGAAACCATAGAATGGCCGCCATTGCATCGCCATGGCCAACTCGATTGTGCCGGCGGTCGGGGAGGCGCGTGTCGGGCTGTCGGCGGCCGCGCGGGAGCGTGCAGGTGTACATTATGTTATCAAAACTCATAACAAATCAATAGTTGAGCATGTAAAGTTAAAATTACGTTACTTCCACAGATAAAAAGCTTATCATAGTAAAATCGGTCGTGGTAATGCTAGCAATTTGCCTACCGTTTTCGAACACGTTTTAGAGAACTTACAATATGAGTGTAGATAAAGATATTTATTCGTCAATGTAAGCACATTACAATGCACTAATGAACGTCAGGGAAAAATAAAATACGTGAGTGTAGTGGAAAGTGTGTGAATCGAGTGCGATTGGAACGAAGTTATGTTATTGAATTTTATTTCATTTTTGACTTTTTCGTAAACTTTTTGGTTTTAATAATTTTTTATTTATTTTGAAATTTTGGAAATTTTTGATATTTTGGAAATTTTGGAAATTTTGGAAATTTTGGAAATTTTGGAAATCTTGGAAATCTTGGAAATTTTGGAAATTTTGGAAAATTTGGAAATTTTGGATATTTTGGAAATTATGGAAAGTTTGGAAAAATTGGAAATTTTGGAAATTTTGGAAAGTTTGGAAAAATTGGAAATTTTGGAAAGTTTGGAAAAATTGGAAATTTTGGAAATTTTGGAAATTTTGGAAATTTTGGAAATTTTGGATATTTTAGAAATTTTGAAAATTTTGGAAAGTTTGGAAATTTTGGAAATGTTAGAAGATTTGGGAATTTTGAGATTTTGGAAATTTCGGAAATTTCGGAAATTTCGGAAATTTCGGAAATTTTGGAAATTTTGGAAATTTTCGACATTTTTAAAATTCTCGACTAAGGTTATTCTTTAAGGTTCTCGACTTTTTTCACTTTTATCACTTTGTCACTTCTCACTTTCACTTTTCACTACACTTCACTTCACTTTATTCTATTTTATATATTTTTTATTTCATTCCATTTTACATGTTTCTCAATCGTATGGGTGTCGCTTTTTCGTGACGGTCACGTGACTTTTTTTCGCCTAGGCCCCCATCCGCGAACCGTCCGATGAGGAACTTCGTTCCAAAACTACTACCGGTTCTAACCTCTGGTCCAAGAAGTATTATGACCGAAAAGAAATTCGACTGGACTTATTTTTTTCAAAACAGTAATTCATTATTAGATCTTAAAGATACAAAATAAGTTCTTCAAGAAGACATATCAAAACAGCTTGAGAGACAGATAATGTACATATTGTTTAATTATAAAGAAAAATAAATCCTAATCTGACTGCTTCACAAAACATTTGATATGTTTTCCTACCTAAACGGTGTCCTATAAATGTTAGATGATTTTGTAGTAGTCTTTTGGTTTGGGCCATGCATCTTTGTCCGTCATATATAGCCCTCGAGCCAGCAATAACCCTTTGACATTCATGGCATTTTCAAATATTTATTAAGAGCGGGTAAAGGTAAATTTAAAGCATCGACGGAAAACATGTTATAAATATGAACACCTTGACCAAAAAATTACAAATTATTTCAATACCAACTTTCAACATACAAATTTCAACCCCCTTTTCAGCCCTTCCAGGGTTGATTTTCGGGATGAAAACTATTCTTTGTCCTTTCCCGGGCCTCAAACTATCTCTACACAAAATTTCATCCAAATGCGTTCAGCCGTTAACTAATTAAAAATTCTTGGAACGTGTTCTGTTATCGACTCTAAGTATCTCCAGCCAACTTTTTTCGAATATATTCCATGACACAGACTTTCGACCCTCTTCAGCTTTATTATATGTATAGATAGTTTTTATTAAAAGTACCTTTCAGGCTTCACTTCCATTATTTTTTCAAATTTTTTGGACCTACGGTTCCAAAGTAAGATGGGGGGGGGGGGGGTTTGAAGATGAAACTATCCTTTGTTATTTCTCGAGACCCATACTATCTCTGTACCAATTTTCATCTAAATCAGTTCAGCGGTAAAAAAATCCTCATACCACCTTCCAACCCCTTTTCACCCCCACAAGGGTTTGAAAACTATCCTATGACGGTTCTCGAGACTCAAATTATCTCCATACTCATTTCTATCTAAATCGTTTCAGCGGTAAAAAAATCTCCATACAAACTTTCAACCCCATTTTCACCCCCACCAGGGTTGATTTTCGGGATTAAAACTATATATTATGCTTTCCCAGGAATCAAACTATATGTATACAAAATTTCATCAAAATCCGTTCAGCCGTTTTCACGTGATGCGCGGTCAAATAAACAGACAAACAGATAAACAGATAAACAGACAAACAGATAAACAGACAAAAATTCTAGAAATTGTTGGAACCTGTTCTGTTATCGATTTTAAGTATCCCCAGCCAACTTTTTTTCGATTATCTTCCATGTACAGACTTTCGACCCTCTTCAGCTTTATTATATGTATAGATGAATACCTAAAACCATGCAAGTATGAATGAATGAGGCACATTGTGAAGTTATCAATGACAATAAAATTACACGTGGAAGTGCAAGTACGTGGGGTGTATTCAAGCTTAGGCCCTGTTCACAATTAACTAAATGCATAAGTACTTGTGTCAAAATCAAATCTTGAATCAAGTCAAATTTCTAAGGAAAATGGCCTCTGATTACTTAGGACAATTATGCCAGTGTCAAGTAGCGTGACGAAGAGCGGTTAAATATTAAAGGTTTGCTCTTAGAGCTGAGCCTTGTTCGGTAAAGACCTTGATTTTTGTAGGGTTATAGCTCCTCCCTGCCGCTGCTGCACACAAACAACACTTAGCGGCCGTAACCAGAACGACCAGTTGTTTAACCCATACAGTGGTTACACGCGTTTTGAGACTAATCGTTAGATCACCGCACAATAAGCTATCTATATTACACCCTGAACTAAATGCGTAACAACAAAGAAAATACCTATCCTCAAGACGTCTTCACCATGATCAGTTTCAACCGGAAGTCCAGTACCTAATTACTATTCTTTTGACAAACTATACTATACTTTTTTTTAATTTATCAATATTTCACAGTGTTTCTTCTTCAAACTCACTACCTTCATATTGTGTCATATCTCACTACCTTCATATAATCAGCTTGTGCAGTAACTGCTTGAATATTGTTATGATTTGATTATAAGTTAGTTGCTATTTCTTTGTTTATCGAGCATTCTATTCTTAAGTCGAAGTTTACACCCATGTACATACCTACCTGGGAAGTGTCATGAACACGAAATATGAACGTGAAACATGTACGCACTTTCAGAAATATGCAGGTTATAAATCATACACGGAATTTCACTACAACACGGAAGACTACAACATGAGTGAGTATATAATGAATAGTGGACGTACCAGGATATTGTAATTCATAGCTCGACTACCTTTAGTCAGCCATGTTGTGTCACAAAGTTGCTCTTTTCCTCGCCTTGGTCGGTACCGCACTAGGTTCCTGGCCTGGGTCTCTGAAACCGAACAAGCCATATTATAACCTAAAAGACGCTGAACAGCATTTTGCTGACTTTATAAACAATTACGAAAGAAAATACGAAAGTACCGAAGAATACAACCACCGATTTACTATATTTAAGAGGAAACTGATTATGATAAATTACTGGAATGCAGTCCATGAAGCATTTTTTGATATTACTGAATTTGCTGATAAAGATCATGCCGAGCATAATATCGGTTTTGTCCCTTCTAAACAAAGGCACAACAATTCGGTAACTATGAAGGAAGAATGGCTTAGAAATGCTCCGAAAAGCCTTGACTATCGAAAACAAAAAATCGTAACTAAGGTAAAGAAACAAAAATGTGAAAACTGTTACATTTTTAGTGCCGTTGGTAAGTTGACTTTTGTAAATTATATTTAGGTACAGTCAGCATTTATAATACTATTTCGTGTGGTGTACCACTTTGTCTTTTCAAATACAATTTTTCTGCCTTCTATGTTATAGAGAAAAAACGTTCCTAACCAGTATTTATTCATCTCTACTGTTAAAAACCATAAGCTAGTTAATTTTGGACCAATGGATAAAAATTAGGCATAATCGGATAAAATAGCCAGCCACATACGTCGGATTTGTCTGGCGGACATGTACGAAGGACAGATTCATCAATGTGTGGCGGGAATTGGGCACATATGTTTCTGCGGACAGATTGGAATAGCATTATACATTGACGGATTTGTCCTCCGGACATGTCCACTGGACAGATCCGGTGGAAAAATCAAAGCGAGTATGGCTAGCTAGTATCATAGTTAGTTTGACATTTGGCAATTTTTGGAATACTTTTGGATTTATTTTTAGAAAATATCGAAAGTCAGTATGCGAAGCTGACTGGCAAACTTATCTCTCTGTCCGAGCAGCAAGCTTTAGATTGTGTGGGAAATCACCCGTGTGCGGCGATAGGAGGTGATGAACTAGTAGTCATGCAGTAAGTTTTTAATTTGGTTAAATATACACCCGGCCGCTTTTTTTCACACATATTCATGTGAATCTAGTATACAAAAACAGGACACGTAAAACATAACGAATAACTTAAAATTATACAGATTAGTATGAGTTTTCTTATAACAGACTACCAATATGTGAATAATAAAATGATATATTTGTAACCTAGGAAATTAGCCCAGACAGATGGTTTAATGGCTGAAGCAGACTATCCTTACGAAGGCATAGACGGAAAATGCACATCTGACAAGAGCAAAGTCAAAGTGAAAGTAACGGCAGGGAAACACCTAAGCATAACTAGAAATAGAAATAGAAATATCTTTATTCGTGACATTACAGACAAAACAAATAAATTACAGATAATTATAGAGTAAAACAAGTGTTACGAAATGGCCTCTTCTCAGCATGTTGCTAGCGTTAGCCAGCGCTGATCTTCCGAAAAGACCATCCGGTGAAAAATTCACGGCAGGTAACAAACATATTTAGCGAGTACAATCTATGATAACAAATAGGCATTAAAAATATCAGTAATAAACTTCAAGAGAACAATAGAAATGGAAAACTTAATAAAAGAGAAATAATAGTAACTTATAACTACAAAGCAACAATCTAGTGACCACGCATCTGACCGGACATGCCGTGGCCTAACATTATAACTGATGAGGAATCGCTAAAAGTTGCCCTAGCCGAACATGGACCTCTTTCAATTGGTAAGTGGAAAAGTATTTTCCCATCTAATTAGAGCCTAGCGAGCCATATAGCGAGTAGCTCAGTAAAACAAATATTCTAATAAATCTTTCGCATGTGTCCTTTTACATCCATACTATTTAATATTATAAATAATAAAGTGTGTCTGTCTGCTACCTCTTCACACTTAAACCACTGCACCGGTTTAGTTGAAATTTGGTATGAAGATTTTTTAAGGCCTGGAGAAGGACATAGGATAGTTTTTTCCCGGATATCATTTCTTACGGGGATGGGTATGGCAGTCTGTATGGGGAATCAATAACCACTGAACTTTAGGTGAAGTTTGACATGAAGATAGTTTGAGTTCTGGGCAGGAATAAAAAAAAAATTTTATTTACGAAATAATCCCTTAAAGGGCTAAAGCCTGGATTACTAATTCCACGCAGACGAAGTTGCAGGCAAAAGCTATTACAAAATAATTGACGTTTTGTTTTTATTTTTCCAGCATTATTTGCTTCAGAATCTTGGAGGTTCTACATTGGCAGTGAAGTGTTTAAACCAATCGATTGTGGCAATCATCACCCAAACCATGCTTTATTGCTTGTAGGGAATGTAGGGTATGATACAGGTAATGAAAGTAATAAAACTATACTTACTTAATTAATAAGCCTAACAAAAAAATGTTTGGATAGGATCGCATTCCATTTTAACATGGACGCTAGTCTTTTTCTTACGCTAGTATTATCATCGTAACAAAATGGATGAGTATAGTTTTATGATATTTTATTTCTACCGACAAAATTGGTTACCTAAACTGTAATAAAATGAAAAAGTGTAATTTTAAACAAAAAAAACCGGCCAAGTGCGTATTTGACCACACATAATGGAGGGTTCCGTACCTTCAATGGAATAAGAACCAAACTAATAGGTACCAAAAGGTCGTATCTGATGCCTATGGAAGAAGTTTTTTGAAGATAACTCAAAAATGGCTTAACCGATAATGTTCATACTAATTTTCGTAGAAAGTGGATAAAAAGACGCATCTTCTCAAATTTTTTCATATTTTTTGAACTTACGGTTCAAAAGTTACAGGGGAGACACACAATTTTCTGACTTTCAAAGCGATTATTTCTGAAAATATTTCCTTAATCACAAAATGTTAAAAAGAAACGTCGATGTTATTTTTAAATACCTATTGATGTGCAAAATGTTGATATTCGGTAATTTTTTATTTATTTAGTTACATGTATAGAGCGCCCCCTCCCTCTAAATATTTTTTTCTGCAATTTAACTACATAACTTAGTAACGGCATACAAAATACACCTCATGTCCAAATTTTAGTTTCCGAGAAAAATGGCTGTGACCTTCGGACGGACGGACGGACGGACGGACAGACGGACATGACGAAACTATAAGGGATCCGTTTTTGCCATTTTGGCTACGGAACCCTAAAAAGAACTGACTTCACTTAGCTTCCACCTTTCCAAAAGCAAATGCTCGAGCTGCTGTAAAAAATACTCAAATTACTGTAGGTATGCTTATAATAGTTAAAGAGTTCCCTCGATTTCTACAGGATCCCATCATCAGATCCTGACCCAATGACAATAGGACCAACTGTGAAGTACTCTTTCAAACAAATGAAGAATTTTCCAAATCAGTCCAGCCGTCTTCGAATAATCGGTGAACATACAAAACAAAATTGCAAAAGCAAAGATCCCGACGAATTGAACCTCCTCCTTCGAAATCTTAAAGTCGGTTGAAAATAAATATTAATGACAATTCAACACAGGTACTGACTGTTTGTTTGAATGCCAATTGACACATCGGTATTTAAACACTTATTTAGCTTGACCCCGTATATTTATGTTTCAAACCTTGTAAGTTCAATTTCAACCACTTCCCGTTGTATGATTGAGCTTTGATTTGGTACACTTCTGTAATTTAAAGAATTTTAAACATAAAAGAACCGACTTCACTTAGCATCCACCTTTCCAACAGCAAATGCTTGAGCTGCTCTAAAAAAACTCAAATCGCTATTGGTGTGCCTATAATAGTTGAAGAGTTCCCTCGATTTCTCCAGGATCCCATCACCAGATCCTGGCCTAGTTACAATGGGACCAACTGTAAAGTATACTCTTTTAAACAAAAAAAGAATTTTTCAAATCGGTCCAGCCGCCTTCGAATGAACTTCGGTGAACATACATTTAAAAAAATAGCAACAAAAACAAAGATCAAATCTTGAAGTCGGTTGATGACAATGCAGCAATAAAAGAGAGTAACATAAGATATTTTTGGAAGTTACTTGTTTTTCAGATGAGAACGGAACTCCATACTGGATCATCAAGAATTCTTGGGGCACAAACTGGGACGACAAAGGCTATCTCTTGTTGGAGAGGGGAAAAGGGCACTGTGGCATATTGACGGTAGGGCCATCTTATGCTGAAGTTGCAAGCCCATAAGTACTTGCTTTATTCTTGTTTTATGCTTAATTAAAGCAGTCGAGCTATACCTGCAATGTATTTTTTTTATATGTACCATCGCCAACACTGTTACCCGGCCATTTGTTATCTCTATTGCAAGTATTGCAACGACATAAGGTCTACGGATGGTCGGTTAAGGGTGTTGCTTTTTGTACTTATATTTCCTTTATTTTTTCCTTTCGTAATTAAATGATCTTCACTGTTTTTGTTACACATTTTTTCCCTTTAAATACGTTAATATTACCGTCGATATTAAGAAAAATATTGTGCAATTAAAAATAAACAGAGGACATTTTTGAAAATTGTATTATTTTCTGATTCTTTTATGTTATTTCTACTCAGAATCACGAGTTATTACCATCATAAAAGGAAAAAAGAACGAAAATTCCATTCATTTTTGAAATTTTTGAAACTTTCCTTTGTCTTACCATCGTACAAAATATATGGCAACTGGTAACAGAATAGGAAAAAAATATTGAAACATTTTTATCTAGGGAAAATTAAGGTACTCCTGATATGGGATGTAAGTAAAAATAACATACTTGTACCTACCTAATACTTACAGAAAATAACACAATTTTAAAAGTTGCAATTTTTTTTAAATCTTGCAACAATGAAGGAACATTTGCATATATAATATTATTTTATTAGTATCTGTTGGCCCTTACTTCGTATCTAATCCATACTAAAGTTTTGCTGCTCATACTATATTACTACATATATACTTGTATAAGAAGTTGGATTTCAAAGTTGGGAACAGGTTACCTACTACCCAGTTCTTGGATGTGTATGAAGCACTTCAAAACTTCAGAAGTTATGAGAATCCAATATACCACACTAGGTCGTGATTTCAAGTTTTCAGTAAAATATTTCAGAGTTATTCATAAATGTCTGTCATTTGCGTTTGAGAGGATACAAAACGTTGAGTTTATTGTAGAATAAAAATATTTGTTTAAAATTGCATCCTTACCCCTTCACGCTTAAACCACTGAACCGATAAACATTGTCGGTATCTATCTACATACCTATACCTACTTTTTTTTTTTTATCGTATGGCTACATGTCACTGGATATAGATAGGTATTTCTTCCCTAGGGTAGTAGTAATGGGAAAGCAGATGATAATGAAAATCCAGCGAGTGCTGCGAGGTCCAGAGGGGACAGTGCAGCTGCCAAGTTTGTTACTCTTTTAGCACCACCCAGGGATCACGTGTAGGGTTGATACCTACTTACCTTACCTTTAAACCTTTACCGTACTTATACCTTAACCTGTACCTTTATAACCATACCTTTTACCGATTGACGTAAGTGCGTGTAGAATAGAAACAGTGACATTGTTAGAAGATTGAAACAGGAAGTTGCTCTAAGAAGAACAGTTGGTTTGCACTGATAAGTGCAGTTTGTTCGGAAACAGAAAGTTGCCCTGAGAGTAGCAGTTTATAATGCACCGAAAAGTGTAGTTTATAATTGTCCAAGAAGGACACATCTTGAGCATCAGCGTCGTGATCTTCGACCAGCAGCCACGAGCAAGACTGAACGGAGCGGACGAAGAAATAGATTACTAATTCCACACAGAAAAAGCCGCGAGCAAAAGCTAGCTATTTTTAATTTATATTGCATTTTAAAAGGAGGCCAAGACTTTAAGAAATTTTGGAACTACTTTGATCACTGATTTAAACTTACACTGTTTTTACACATATCTAGTTGTTATAAGTTATTCGGGACCACGGGGACAATGTCGTCCTCGAAACGTCCAAGGTAATTTTTAAAATATATACGCGGTTAAGTCCCGTTATAACACAAATAGATACTTTAATAGATTCAACAGCCATAAAAACAGCATTATTTATAATTCTTATACTTGATCTCTCATGTTAACCGGCTAGAATCGTATGGTACTTTGGTGTATAAAATAATTTATCAAAGTCGGCCCTGATACTAAAGCCATCCTGTTTAATGGCACCAATTTAATAGGCATGTGGATATATTGTTTGCTATGTATATATTATATATAATTAACTGTAATAAAAAACATATCCACCTACGCAGCAACAATTCGAAGATATCGCCAAATAATTGCGAAAATATATAATACGAAAGTCCTTGTCAAAAAATTCCCCAGTCTCATCTAGAGATGGCCACACCACCTTTATTAGGCTTTTTCTCCCATGTGGCAACATATGTGGGAATAATACGCGTAATGTTTCCGAGAGGGTCAAATACATCCCACAATGGGGACAATAAGGTAGGGATTTTAGGAGACAATTCTCATTTCATTTGGTAATAAGATACTAATGGTAGCCTTGACTGTGATATTGCTTGTAATATTGGCTTCTAATATTATATCATACATACAAATAATCATTCTATCTGTTTCTTACGCCAAGTATTATTAGCCTAAAAAGTGATGAGTACCTTTAATTTTTCAACGGACATTTTTTTATTAACTAGGTTAATATCTAGGTTAACAACTTAATAGTTTATAGATATTTAATTCAGAGATAAAATAAATTGGCTCTACTTAAAATCATAGGCCTTTATCGATATTTAAATGCTTATAAATTTGTAATACAACTATATTCAGAAAAAACGACTGAAAAAAAGTTATATAACTTCCAAACTCGTTATTTACCTATCTAGTTACTAATCTCGTAAAAATCTCAATGGCCTTTTTAATCTCAGCATAACCTTTAATTACCACCAAATAGACTGCATACAAATGCATTCTCGATTCTCTTCATTACAAATGCTCTCTCTGTTTCCATATTTGAATTTAATAAAACGTATAGCTACCCGTACTTCATTCACTAACATTTTGTAAAGACTTTGAAATAATCACTTGTATGTGTAACTTGACTTCTGTATTCTTATCTCTCGCATTTTAGAATAAAATGAACTATTAATGAAATATGCCAACATAATCTGCTTCGAAGAAGAGGGGTACAGTTTAGTCCGAAAGAGTGAAACGGACCACCGTATTCGATGGAAAAAGACTGAAGAGGCGTATGCCCAACAGTGAGCGAACACACCCTTAAAAAAAGAAGAAGCAAATTCTAAAAAAAAAGGTTAACGTAAAAATACATTTTTATAACATAAACAACGTTGTTTAAATAGTTCCATAAAAAATATTAAAATGTTAATTAGTCTTTAAAGAGGGTAGGGTTCAGCCGATTCTTATTTTATCTTTCTGTGGGAAGGATCACAAAGTGGCAAAAAAGTCTTCGTAATAAATAGCGTTTTTTTCCAATATCAAGCGCAGTAAATTAAATTAAATTAAATTAAATAATCATTTATTTTGGGCAAAGTCCATAAAAGTGTTAGTACATACAATTAACTTACAAAAATATTGTTAGGCAAAAGTCAGAAACACAAAAACGAAACACAGAAAACAGTACAGAGACATAACCGGATGAGCAAAAAAACACTAATAGTGAAAATAATAATAAAAAAAATATTTATCAATTGAATCGAGTAAGTAATGAAAATATAATCAACTAATCGCAAAAAATAAATAATAATAGTTTGATCTGAAATGTCAATATTAAAAATGGCGCAAGACGCGCGTTAATGCTGCAGACCACAGCATCAAAGTTCATAATTATAAAGGCCACCAGACACTGTCAGTAATAATGTCATTATTTCTCTACTTATCCTTCTCATCCTCCATATACATCGAAAAGGACGGGTAGAGAAAAAAGTTCATTATTACTTGTCAGTAATGGCCCGCTTAAGCGCGCATTTCATAGTGTGGCCCCGGCGGAAGACCAGCGCTGGCCTACCAGGCTAGACCATGCTGAGTCGGGGCCATTTCGTGGCAACCATATAATTAGTCCTTAGATTAAATATGTTTGTATGCATGTTGTTGTTGTCGCGAATAAATGTTTTTCTATTTCTATTTCATAGTCTCGTATGCTATATATCCAGTGGAAAGTAATATATAACTACAGCAGTGTACCTGTTTATTTGCTACAAGTGTACACTGGGTGGGAAATGGGAATGAGCGTTCAACTGGCGGCCAATGCGTTTTGCATTGCATCTTACTGTCGGGAGTTTGAATAGATGGAGTAAGTTTTTCAATTTCGTAACGTTGCATTTCCATCTTAGATTTAGTGTAGCAGCGTGCGAGTTGTAGATTCATATACTTTTGTGAATATTAATTATGATATTAATCATCTCATATCGACTTCATTTAATTTTTAAGTGACAAACAGCGACATTTCAGGAAGGTCAAAAAACAAAAGTGAAGATTTTGTAAAATCTATTTAAATTAAATTTATTTTCCCCTGAAGAAAGTCCTTACGAAGTTATATGGTACTTATACTTTTTAAACAACTTTATGCAAATACATCAATAAATTGATAAAATGTCTAAAACATTCATAGTTTTGGGACGTTATGTTGGAATCTAAAAATTTGTCGGACATACGACATTGCAATTATATCGGGTGGAACAATACGATGGACTTTTACGAAAATGGGGGTTTGTTTAGCTCTAGTTATAACTTTTAAGCCCATGGACCATGTTAATATTCCTAACCGTTTTCAAGTTAGAGCTTGTTTAAATAAAGTGCAAAACACTGCCTGTTACAACCCTAATTAGTAAACGGGTTTAATGACGTTTATAGTAAACAAACTTTACATGACTGACAAGAAATGTCATCATAAAGTCGACTTTTGCTTTCTAGGCGACATTGACAACCACAGAGCTTAACGTTAAGAAACATAAGGTCGATTTAACACAAAGGTCTTAACGCATACAATAATATTAATAATAATCAATTTCCAACATCACTTAAGTGTTTCCATATAGCCATATTTTTTAATTCTCGAGGTTTAAATTTTTACTTTTTTTAGTAACGAAATACCCTAGTAAAGCAATAAATTAAATTATTAAGGAATTAACATACCTTTTTGGTGTGTGTCATTTTGATCATTAATAACATAACAACTCATCACAAAAGTCATGGTAACGTTTACGTCATGTCATGTTTAATGTCATAATGTTTTGGTATAAATGGATAAAATGATCTAAATTATTTTTATTTGCGGAAGTAAAATTAGAACTGTAATCGTAACGCACGTTAAGAAAAACTACATCGTTGGGAACAGCTGTTTCGATTTTGTAGACAACAGAGAAATTGTGGTGGGTAAAACTCAACATCGTGTCTTACATGCTCATCTTCACAAATATATAATTGTGATTGAAAGTTGTGTGTTGTGTGTGAAAGTCTACCTGTTAAAGGAATAACGACATAGGCACCACAAGGAAGTCATCAAAAACCCCTACTGAAATTAATAATATTTTTGTTCTTTGAAAATGTAAACATTACGTAGGAGCACTAGGGTTGGCAATGCAATATAAAATACATTATTCTAATTTATTTGTCTGTTTTAATTGCGAGGGCTATTATTAGTATAAATCGATTGTAAAACATTTATAAATATCAATCCTTTCCGAATAGTTCTTAGAATTGCACCACCCGGTATACGTGTTTATAGTAAGTAAGGACAATATTTAACCCTTACTTCATAGGAGCACAAACTTTAAAGAATACGAATAAACTTTAAGGAGCTTTTCATACGATATTATAATTGTAATAATAGGTACAGATCGAAAGAAAAAACAATAATTGGTGCACTATACAAGGTGTAATAAAAATACTGTTAATCCGTTTAAGGACATGATTGGTACCGTATTCTAATTATGAAAAACTAAAAAAAAATTACGCGCAAAAAAATTTGTATGGGGTTATTATATTAAAAAAACAATTGATATTCTGTTTAGTGGACTTACGATTAAATGGTGGCAAAAAAGCACAGTAATTGTTTGTGACTTGTTTGAGATGCCTACGTCTTTATCAGCTTAAACATTTCGCGTATGGATGGCATAAGGAGGATGGGTCTCTCTTATATGAAAACAGTCGAAAAAGTGTCCAGCGGCAAGCAGTAAACAATAGTTCCAAATATCTCCGGGTGGCGCTAGGTACAGTTGAGCATTTGAAATGAAATACCGATATTTAATACTTATATGACGTTCTAAATTAAATTAGTATTCAGAGTGTTTTTCTTCTCCGCAAATAATTATTTTGTAAATATGTATTTTTTTATATCAAAATTAATTTATGCAAATTTAATATCATTGTGGCGCTATCAGTTTATCGCCTTCTGACGGACACAATTGTAACATAGAGATTTTTATCCTCCTTATACCATCCATAATTTCGCGGAATATACAAATGTCACAAAGAATATGATATGACAATATACAGCCAGTCAACTTAGAGAAAGTTCCAAAAATAGAATAAAACTTGACGGTCTTGAAATGAAAAAACTTTTCTTAGAACACGGGAAGGACTTTCGTAGAGAATTCTGACTAAAAAGTCTGCATTTCATTCGACTAACTTCAAAGGGAGTATAATGTATTTCTAGTGTAGGTACCCCTTGTTTTTTACGTCGAACTTGTAGCTTTAAGTAAACACAGTAAACTTAAAGTTTCAGGAATCTTATTTATAATGCGTCAAAAGTAGTTTTAACAGATTTATTAAGATTGGTAGGTAAATATTTTTTTAATACAATTGCTCAAAAATTTAAGTTTATGTAGCTGCAAATCGCGCGTAAAGTTTGATTTTACGCACGATTTGCAGATCAGAATTTTAAATAAATGAGTACCTATTATGCGAGACCCGCTTATAAATGACCCACCTGAACTACGCGCGATTGGGCATAAAGGAGTATTATGCGAGACCCAATAGTATTACTTGAACAACGCGCGATTAAATGAAGCTGTCTTTCGTACACTAACAGAATAAGTATAAATGTAATTTTATTTCATTGTAGTTTTTTCGCAATTGTATTAAAAAACTTAGTTCGACACACGTGCGGAAGTGTCATTTTCACTCGTCCCGAGTCTTGACTCTCGCCTCTCGGCTCGGGTCTTCTCGCACTTGAATCGAAATCTACTATTTGCATTCATTGAAATGTTGACGTCAGTTGAATTTAGTCCGAAAGCTTTCGTCAGAAAAGACACACGTATGTAACCTACGCGTTGACTTAAAATACAAATGTTACCCAATTTTCCTACTTACTTAAACATTAACCTTGTCCGAGCAATTTACTCTAATCTCGACTCTGGCAAAAAACAAGAGGCCACTTGAGGGAAGAGGCTAAGTGGGCTAGCATGTTGAGCAAGGCTTTATTAGGGGCTTCAGACGAGAGTGCTAGGGATGTCGGGGCAGATTCTACGCTTATATAGGTAGGCAAGTAAGCTTAGCATTTTCTAGAATACCATAAAGAGCCATATTCTAATTTTAAAATAGATAAACAATACATTAAAAACACAGTCTCTCTCAAACAACTGCACACACAACAAATAATCAACCAACATTGAAGTTGTATTGCAATAATTTTCAAGCAAATTCTGACGGGTGGTGGGACTTAGATGAAGTAGCTAGCTGTATTGCGTAGTTAATGCATTGGAGTTTAATTGAAGTTGGATCGTGTGTTTTAAAGTTAGAATATAGCCCAGGGTCTTGTTTGGGCTGTAAACATTACGTGCAAAAAAAGAAAAAAATCTTCAAGATTTTCTTATTACATTGTCAATTAACATAAAACAGATATGTAGTGCAAAGTTTGTGACCGCAGCCCACTACTAGGTTTCAAACAAAGCTATCTATCTAGAACTAGTAAACCTTTTACTTTGGCTTTTATTTGCGGTTACAATATGTTTCACTACTTTGTTTATGGGAAGACTAATAGCATGCATGTTACGCCTTCGTTCCATTCCTATTTTCATATTTATTTCATTCAAATCACTCCAATGTCAATAATAGATAATGTCATTAATTATGCTAATTAAAATTAAATTAAATTAAATATACGTCTATTTCAGGCCGGGAGCCCATAAGAATTGTTGGTTACAATGTCTTTGTTTAAGTTAACATACAAATGAAATGACATTATTATTGATAGTGTCTAGACCTCAATGTATACAAAGTTGGACCGCCCTATCGTCTGAAGAGCTCGACTTGACGCGACTCGTGGCTCAGTTTGATTTAAACCCGTTTATCCCGTCTCCTCAAACGCTAACCGCTATTAAGTGCTTCTCAAACGTAGTGTCGGAAAATAGCTAAGGCCTGTTTTTAGAATATAATTTATCATTGCTATTATTTTAATTTGATTTTGAACAGGATTGGACGTGTCGTATCACTTCGCTTATTCAGAGGGCTTAAGCCCTTCACACACTTAATCTGAATTCAGTTCTGAATTCATCAATTCATAGACAATTGTATATGGTTGCAGAAATTTGTCTATGCCCTCCATACAAAAACTCAGCTACCATAGACAAATTTCCGCAACCATAGACAATTGTCTATGAATTCATAACATCATCAATTGATGAATTCAGATCAAGTGTGCGAGGCGCCTTACCGCGATCCACTTCGTTCATTGTTCGTCAATAATAATTCGCTCGTAGTAGCAAGAACGATAGATATACAGACACTTAGTCAAATTTTTTTATTTCGATGTTCGCGATAGGCGGTCAAGTCCTTTTTATACGGCGTTCACACCAGCGTGTTCGTACACTTCGTACTCGCGTCGGAGCTCGTCGAGTAGTCCGACGAATTATTTGCGTACGAGTGCCAACACGAATGTGTGACCAGTCGCGCGCTATACGCCTCGTCACTCGCATACATATGTGATCGCACTATTAGAATCAATAGGGAAGGCAACTGTCAATACCGACAGCATAGGTTATACCTTATAGTTGTACCATGGTTGTACCCATAGACATAAACAAAAAGATGATGAAAGATGAGTGACGTTCATAGTAAACAAAACTGAAATGTGGTCCTGCACCTACACACTTGTAAAATGCTACACACCGCTATAATGTATGTGCATCATAGGCAAAAGAGATAAACCTATATAGTTAACACGGGTATGCAAGGGAGACCTCCATGTTTTGCGCATTGCACAAAGTGTGACTGAGAGAAACGGCCACACGAATAATTCAATATAGGTGCTGGAACCTATATTTGATGGCACACAATCGAGCGCCTGGTACCACATCTCCCTTTTTGTATAAATCAATAGTTGTACCCCGCATAGCCGGGCGACCCCCGCTGCCACGCTCGAAGTAATTTCACCCTATAGTGAGACACTAATTTATTGTAAGTGACAGTAAACTTAGTACGTCGCCATGGCAACCATTAATGTCTGACTCTCTCTTACGCCCCACGGAACAATGGCGCGTTCCCTGTCTAGCATTGCGTGTTCCCCTTCCGCACCCCTTCTTTTTGGCAGCTTAGGTTTCAAAGAAATAACGCGCTAAAAGGAGTATAGAAATATCTTGTATATGGTTGTACCAGTCACCAGTAGTATTAGTATTATTGTATGGGATTTGGCTTAAAGGACATCCAGGTCAGAAAAAAAAACAAGAAATGACTAACAGGTACAACCTAATACTGGCACCATCTACCAATACTTCCGACCGGACAATTCCATTGGTTATCAAATTAATGTCACACATATTTATAAACTATAGTTTGCCTAACTTCAATACGCTAACCCCCTTATTCATAAACGTCTACTAAAGTTAAGAGGCCTCTGATAATCGTTTGTCCCTTTCCGTCTAACCTTTATGAGGGAAAGGGACAAACGATTATCAGCGAACTCTTACCTTTAGTGGCCGTTTATGAATAACGGGATAAGTCAATGGCTTTAGTTTAGAAGTCATTTTGATGACAATAGGAAATTATTTTGATAACTAATCTAATTTTCAAAGGTAGAACACTGCTGTTAACATTTAATTAAAGAGAAGATATTTATTAAATGTGCACTTTTTTAAATTGGATCCAAGAGCTTTGACGATATTGCTAAGGGACCTTACAAAAGCAAAAAGAACAAATGTTAGTTGGAGTCACGATCCACGTAACATATAGTCTGGCCAGCCAACGAACGCAGTAGCAATGTACATCAAACAAAAATATAGTAACACTCTAGGGCGAATCGAACAGCAGCATTGCTACATAGAAAAGCAGCAATGTAAATCGAACCAACATTTTTTTTCAAGTTGGCTGCATTGGCACGGTGCTTTCGTACGTCAGTGTAGTTAGTGGTAATTTCGTAAATTGTAACTGCATTATCAGATAAAATCATTGAAATCCCTGATATATGTACATATAATTATGACTTTTCAACAAATAAGGTGCGAACAAATTAAAATAACCAAAATATTAAAAGAACTGAAGATTAGAGGTAGAGATCATGCGGTCAAAATACTGCTGAAAGTGTTGAAATCCAGGAACGAAACAAACATTGAATGCTAAAATCATAAGTCCGGTGAGGAAATCGAGTATATCTACCAGAAAATACAACTTTTCAGTTTAGAATGGAATTGGGTTAGCTGCATAATCTGTAAGAATAAAAGTGTAATGCATATTACTCAGTAATACTCCTATTAATTGTGATTTCCTTTCGTCATTCGTTTATAAGACTATTATTTATTGTGTGAAGTGTATTTGTAGTTAATAAACGCACGTGAGATTTTGGTGTTTATTTATTTTATACATAGCTTAGGTATATGAAGGGCAACATTAAAATAATTTGATAAAGTAGCGGGGTGCTTGTTGCTTGTTAAATCTGATGTTTACCGCTTTATCAAATTTTATTATCCCTGCAGAAGGTAGGTAGTAGGTACCTACATTTATATCTTAGTACATTTATTGAACGGAGGTGGCAGATATCACATTAATAAATAATAAAATCCGCAACCTGAAACTTAAAAACGTTAGTAAACAAAACTAACTTTTTTTAAATAAAAATGTTACATGCCACAGATAAAACACAAATTATGCACAATTTTAGAATTATTCAAAGATAGGTGTTGCCAACTAGCGATTTTTCAAATTTGCCGCGCTTTTCTACTGACAGAAATGGTTTGCCAGACTATAATTTAAATGTTTTTGTTTTGCTACGACTTACGCTTAACCAAGCATTTTTCTAACGTTTTCCTGTAATCTATAAAAAAAACGGTCAAGTTCGAGTTAAACTGGCAACCCAAGGTTTCCGACATAGGTACATCACACAACGTTAACAAAGTTTTTTCCTGGACTCCTGACTTTATGCTTGACCGTATATTTCTTATGGGTTTTAAAATAAAAAATATATAAATTTAGTATAATCATTTCAAATTCACACAAGAAGCTCTTTCTTTCATTTGATTATGTCACATGGTATATATATTTTAGCAAAACTTTTTATTTTATTTTCTAATTTACTCCCCAAAAGTAATACGTTTAAAATTCATTTATTTTGAAAATATTGTGAAGGACGGTTGCATAGTATTGAGAGTGCTAGCTACTTCTATTTATCTTATTATTATTTTATGCGTACGGATCCCTAAAAAGTATGAACCGAGACAATAACAGTACATTAATGGCAACAAAAGTGTCTGACAGTTCTTCAAATACGTGTAATATGATTTCTATGGTTCTCATAGCTTCTACCTTATTTACACATGTCACTAGATACCACTAAGTAGGAATGAAAAGCGTGCAAACACGTGTTGTTACTCGTTGACGTAATTTGAATATTCAGATTTTTACGTATAGTCACCGGCAATAGTATCTTCCTATACGAAGGCCGCAAAAATATGTGACACGCTCACATGGTCCTACAAATAAGAGCGTGGCACATATTTTTGCGGCCTTCGTGTAGGAAAATACTATTGCCGGTGACTGTACGTAATTTTTGCTTCTTAACAATTAAACAAGTGCTAAAATAAGTAGTTAGGATAATAGAACAATGGGTGTCAATGTAAAAAACTTACCAAAGTGTATAAAAAGAAAGACTTGGAGCATGTCAATAGTCTAGTTTAGTATTTGTCTCTCCGCTGATGATATAATGTTCTTGTTGTTTGTCTTACTAGTCGGCACTACCGCTGCGCAACGGCTAGCCAAGCCATATTACGACTTGAACAACGCATACAATATTTTCAATAACTTCATACAGAAACATGGTAAAATATACGATCCTGAAGAATACTTCCAAAGATTTGATATTTTTAAAGAAACTTTAGAAGAAATCAACGAAAAAAACGCCTGGCATCCTCAAAGCGTGTTTGAAATAACTTCTCTTGCCGATATGACTCGTGAAGAAAGACGAACACGCTACGGTAACAAAATTCCAGATGGACACATTGATAAAATTGCAACCAAGCTGCAACTTCGACCACATGAGATTACTGCTCCTGAGCATTGGGACTGGAGGGCCCAAGGAGCTGTCACTCATGTAAAAAATCAGGGCACATGCGGTAGTTGCTGGATTTTTAGCTCCACTGGTGAGTTGCTTTACTTTTCTGCCTGTTTCACGAAATATACACTCCAAGCAATATCACTCGTATTTTGACGCTGCCAACTGACTAAAGGAATAGAAATTTCTTCGAATAGAGTGTTAGAAATCAGAAAGAAAAAGCTGAATTATTGATATTTGCCTGTCCTGATATTGAGTTTGGTGCATCATCTGAAAGAAACATAATTAACTCGTAAAAGTTTTTAAATTTGAACAAAGCTATATTTAAAAATAGACAGATTAGTGACATGAATTGATAAATATGCTAATCCCAACAAAATAACAGAAACACGCACACAAGTGTTAATATGTTAACAAAAATAAAAGAAATAAATATTAAACTGGTGCCTCCTAGCACAGATTATTTTGTAAATAACTTACAAGAACACGCCCGTCAATATAGGATATGTACTGGTTGTTAAAGAAATGAAGAATTTTGTTTCTTTTTATTTTGTTTTTGATCTCAAAGAAATTTAAAAATACTGTGAAATTGCAACGGTCTTATAAAATTGTTCAATATATATTTTTTTAATTTTCACGAAAATGTTTTTAGGAGCAATCGAGGGTCAATATGCCATCAAACACAATAAAATGCTGGTCTTTTCTGAACAGCAGAGCCTGGACTGCCTAAAATATGAGGCCAATAATTGTATGGGAGGACCACCTGATAAAGTATTGGCGTAAGTTTTGAATAAGATCCTTTTATGGCTCTGTAGTAGATAGATTCGACACCCGTCAGCACACAAACACCCTCAACAGCTATGATATAGTGGAAGAGTTCGCGTACCTGGGCGCTGTTTTGAGCAACAAGGGTGGATGTGCGGCCGAAATCCGACGCAGAACCGGCATGGCAAAATCGGCAATGTCTCAGCTACAGAGGATATGGAAAGACAGGAACATTCTCAACAAAACTAAAGTTAGAATAGCTCAGATCCTCGTCCTTCCCATATTTCTCTATGGGGCGGAAACATGGATACTCAAAGCGGACTTCCAGAAAAAGACTGATGCGTCCGCTATGTGGGTGTGGCGGCGAATGCTCCGAATCCCCTGGACCGCACGCCGCACCAACGATCCCAGCTCAAACTGGAAAAGCAACCGAGACTATCCACCATTTGCATCCAAAGAGTGCTGCAATACTTCGGTCACATAGCTCGCAGAGACCCTGGCAACTTGGAGACACTTGTGGTGATGGGAAAGGTGGACGGTAGATGGCCTAGAGGACCAAGCCCAACGCAGTAGTGTGATCAAGTATCGGACCAAATGGACATCACTCTTATTTAGCAACGCTTTTCGCAAAGCAATCGACAGGGAGAAGTGGAGAGCTGCCATTAAGAAAATTAGTCAGCGGAGTCACGATCCACTGCAGTGAGGGACCGACTCAGAAGAAGAAGGGCTCTGTGACCAAAATGGCAAAATTGGATTTTATCACGTCCGTCTATCCATCCGTCCGTCCATATCTTACAGCCGAAATATTCGTAAACCACAAAACATAAAATATTGATAAAATTTTATCATGAGGTGCTTTTTATGTGCTGCTACTTAGTTTTGTAGTTAAATTTCTGTATAAAAATACTTGAAAGGGAGCACTGTAAATGTAAAAAAAAAATTAGTAATGTTTATGTTTGAAAATATTCACTTAATAAAAAAATATTACAGGAAAATGTTATTTATCAATAACATTTTCCTGTAATATTTTTTATTAAGTGAATATTTTCAAACATAAACATTACTAATTTTTTTTTTATCAATAACATTTTCCTGTAATATTTTTTTATTAAGTGAATATTTTCAAACATAAACGGTTCGAAATTCTAGAAAATTGAAAGATATTATGGCTTAACACTTGTACGAGTTTTTTTTTAACACTATCGATTCCACAATTTTTGAGCAATCTCCAAAAACAACATTCTACGAACCCCTCATTACACGCACTTGGCCGTTTTTTTTAAAAATTTAGATCCATAATACCAATAAAAATAACCTAGCATCCATTCGGTGACATAGGGGCTTAGTCAAAGTACAATCGGGTTCATAATTGCATACCCTATTTATCAATGAATTCATTCATAACTTGGGTATGCAATTATGAACCCGATGGTACAACGGTTTATCAAAACCTCGACTGGCGTTTTTAACTTCAATAATTTATTTGATTTGTCCGCAGTTATCACGAAAAATTTGGAGTAGTACTTGAGCAAGATTACCCATATACAGGAAAGCAATTAACCTGCAAGGAAGATCCCACAAAGGTCATAACCTGGGTGACGAGCTACAAGGTCTACCAGCCAGATGAGGAGACATTGAAACAGCTTGTATATGAAAAGGGTCCCTTGTCAGTTAGTAAGTATGAGGGACAGTACCTACTACCGATGATGTTTTGACATTCGTTTATGCAGTCGGGTTACGGATGTTTTACGCTGTAGCGTTCCGTGTCCTACACGTAGTCCGACTGAAGGTTCGGTTTCGGTTTCGGCCAAAAAAAGTGTATCGGCCCAAGGTACGGTTTCGGCCAAAAAACTTTATTTAGTTATGTAGAAATTGCAGAACAAATATTTTTAGGGGGGCGCTCCATCCATGTAACTAAATTAAAAAAAAAATCCTACCAAATATCAACATGTAACTGAAATTTGTACGATTTAAACATCAAAGTTTCGGTTTTAGTTTCGGACAAAACTGTTTCGGTTTCGGCAAAAAAACCATGTTTCGGTCGGACACTACCTGCACTACACGACACTTCCGACACTATACTTTTGTATAGAGAACATCACGTGACCTCCGAGGATCGCGAGACGCTTTCTATACAAAATGAAGCGTCGGAAGTGTCGTGTACCACCCTTTAAATGGCGATTAAGTAGTATATATAGTTCTTATTAAGGCACTGGTCCCACCGCGGGCGAGTAACGATGAGCTATCAGCGATTTTCTCGCCCAAGAAACGAACAAAAGATAATCGCTCCCGTGTAAATAAGTATAACACAGTATGGATTTTTTTTTTATCTGAAATAAATAATTTTTATTTTTTTATAGTGATATTTTAGTAAGGAATCCGAATGATACTTAAACGAACTCTGAGTAAACAGTAAAAAAAATATTTTTATAAGTGTATAAAAATTGTACAATTTGTTTCAGGCATAGATCCGGCAGATTTCGATTTCTATAAGAGGGGAATACTGTACCCTCACCATTGCTCGCACAACCTCAGCCATGCTGTGCTATTAGTCGGATATGGCATAGGTAATTGTTTTTTTTTATTTTGGGCACGAGCAACAGCAACAACAGCAACAGTACAGCAACAGTTAACAGCATTGGCGATGGCGACTACTGCGGCTCGTAATTATGGGTTGGTTCTATACAGACCAAAATATACGGCAATGTTTATAATCCAAGTTTTTGCCATTAAGTACACAATGAAACTTCTGTACTTTTTCATTCAAGTACTCGTCATATTATTTCATAATATTACGACGAAAAAAATTGTTTTGCACGGAGTTTGCTGGGACGAAAAGTCCCATAAAAAAAATTCACGCCTTAAATTTATTCTCCAAATTTTTGATACGAATTATGCCCCTACATCATAGGCATAGGATCGGACGGGGCAAGCTAATAATAATACTAAGACCGCGCCAACGCGATGGTCTTATAGAACTTTCAATAGGTAGTCGAGTTTCATAATAAGATCACACGAGTGTTGTAAGGCCTAATTACGTACAGTTGCATACACTGCTTTATCTACACTCATATTATTTATCCAAAATTCCGTATTCGGAAACCATAGAATGGCCGCCATTGCACCGCCATGGCCAACTCGATTGTGCCGGCGGTCGCGCGGGCGCGTGTCGGGCTGTCGGCGGATGCGCGGGAGGGTGCAGGTGTACATTATGTTATCAAAACTCATAGCACATCAATATTTGAGCATGAAAAGTTAAAATTACGTTACTGCCACAGATAAAAAGCTTATCATAGTAAAATCGGTCGTGGTAATGCTAGCCATTGCCTACCGTTTTCGAACACGTTTTAGAGAACTTACAATATGAATGTAGATAAACATTTATTACCCTCCACCGCGTTTTAAAGTGCAACAAAGAAACCGACTAAATTATGTAGGCTAGGTACAGTATGCTGTCAGCCATCTTAATTGAAACGTGTTTTAAAATTAGTCACATTGCATGTATTTTGTCCTTCTTGGGTGAATATACACGGATCACGAGTATTTTTGTAACAACCTATTGTTGTGGTTGCGGGTAGAATCAAACAAAGATATAACTTTATTTTGTTCTTTTCTAAATTCAAAATACATAAGCCTTTTTTTTCAGAAAATGGCATCAAGTATTGGATTATTAAAGATTCTGCGGGCCCTGAACTTAGAGACCACGGCTACATCAAGCTGGTACGGGGAATGAACGCTTGTTCTATGGGAATCAGATATACTGCTACCTGTACTGTAGCTTGATTTTATTATTTTATAAAATGTTTAAAAAATGTATTGAATGACTAAGAACTATGAAACTTCTATTAAATAACAAGAATCTTATCGTATTTCTTCTCATGTACTTATATGCAAATGAGATTATTGTTTCAATTTGTTGTATCGTGTAATGATATGGTTTTATTTAAAATAATGAACAAAATGAGCTGTAATATTATATTCTAACGACTAAAAAGTACTTACAAGAAGATACAAATCGACTTTTTTATTCGAAAAATTTGCTCCGCATTGTTTCCGGTGCACAGATGCCCATTACGCTTGTCTCGTTGCGGCGTTGAATCAGTCTCAGTCTGCACCAGTAAATACCCAAAACGTGGATATTAGCTACAATTATTAACACGTTCGCTGCAATAAGAGGTCTAAAGACCTCCTGTCTGTACTCTCGGGCGGTGCTGAAGAAAATATTGTAGTTTCACTCTGGTGCGGAGCTCCTGGCTTGTAGTTTCATAGGTACAAAAAAGATAACTATATGGTTCGATTGCTATTAAAACGTAAAATTAAAAAAAAAACTTTAAAACACGTAACATGTGTTTAGGCCTCCCATCGCACTAAGAGTGAAAAGTGAGCATTCCGTGCGGATAGGAGGTCTAAAGACCTGCTGTTGGTAGTACGGGCTTATCCGCCCCCTTTCGCACCTGTTTTTGTCTATGATAGTTTACCTATGACTTAGTGATGTGCACGCGTCTATGAGCAATGCACGTAGGTACCTAAGGCATTGCATGAGTCAAAGTACGTACATACTAGTAAGTCTAATGGCTCATTCTACTTTATCGTGACCATAAATCTATTGCCAGAAAAAAAAATATGATAGACATTGAATTTCGTGTATAAAATTGAATTCCCAAATTGTACAAGAACCAAATAATAGGAATTTGTTAACTAAAATTCATATATTGATATTGATCAATGTAAAAAGATGGTAACGCAGTGGTAAATACCTTAATCGGGAGACAATCAAGGACCACTGAGTTACTTTGACTAAGAATATATACATTTGTTATTATTAAACTAAGCTATCAGGATTGGTAGCCTAATTACGCCTCTTTCTCCGTCACAAAACTGCAAATGAAAGTAATGACCAAGTATTATAAAATAGACATTTTACGAAAAAGTGTCAAAAACTTGTGTACAACGAAAAGTATAATGGCCCAACTAGCTCTCCATGAATGCATGTCACTATACAAAAATAACGATGTCACCCTTCACTTAAGCCACTTGATTACACACCTTATTCATATGAGCAAACAGTATAATTTGCATTACGCTTGCTGAAAGCTTTCATGCGTGCGTCATTACTAATGAAAATTATACAACTTGGTTACTTGGGTAAAAAGGATCAAAAACTTATGTATAATGAAAAGTAGAAAGGCCCGATTGTGTTTAGTTTCAGTTGATCAGAAGTATCAAGACCCAAGTCACTTTAGTAGTAGTCAGTGGTATTATTATTAACGATAAGTATCAAACGTGTAGATAAATAAAAGTCATGTAAATCAAATATGTAGGAGAATGCTATAATTAGCACAAACCCCGAAATAATGGAAGATGAAACCTCTATGCTAAAATATCGTCGAGTTTACCATAGAGTTTATCGATAACATTGCCTTTTTATTAGGAACATCACTAGTAGTACCTTTAATTTAGTGCTTTAAGAGGTCTAAATGCCTCTGTCATATTCTTAAATCACAACTGCGGGCGAAGTCAAAACAAGACAGAATGATCCTTTAGCAATATTATTGTATAAGTTTCATATAAAAATTCGTGACTTTCGCAGAAATAAAATTGCAATTGAAGTAGCCTGTTCCTTGAGTGATCTAAGTCCCCTAAACGCAGCTATAAAATGTTAAAATGGAGGCGTAAATACCTCTAACAGCACTATTAGAAAGTAAGCTTCCGCTGTCGTAAATGACGTTTGTCAATACACCGACATTTTGCATTCTTTCACCGACGCGCTACCAACCTGACTGCTCACATTACCAATCTCCTACCAATCGACCGCCGCGGGGTGAGGTTATTTCAACCGTGCCCATTCAGCGTGACCACTGTATGAAATACTATTATTTATTCTCCGGCGAGTTTGTGAACAAATGTGCCCTTTTCAATTAACAGGTACCAGATTGTCGGTGGTCAAAAAGGCGCTACTACCATTATGATTAAACTAGTCATGAACCTTATCATTCTTATCAACAACTGACAATCCGTACCTTTCATTGAAATATTTCAGTTTATTAAAATAAATTGACACAATTCTTTTAAAAAAGCCTCTAAAACAAAACAACATTATATTAAAAAATTTGGAAAATACAATCATGTCTAAGATCACTCGCTAGAAAAGCTACTTTTAAATAACTTCACTTAAATCTGTTCTACTGTTTTAGTGCTATGGTGCCACAGACAGACACACATAGACCGTGAGCCAGAAACGAATTTCGTTGGTCATCGGCTCATTGCGTTGCAGGCGATAACTTGTGAAGTGGTTAAGGGTGGTGTATAATTAAGCCTCGTGAAGGTCAGCTGCCTCTCCATTGGTGGGTTGAGGAACGTAACAGATTCGTAAAAAAGTTTGATTTTAAAATTAGACTTTAAATATGAACTAAAGAGCCTATTATACGTGCAATTTGCAAATCAGTTCTTGAAACATCTTCAAACGACTTCGATAATGATGAAAAACTACGACCGTCATGCAGTTACAATCAGACATATACTAAATATCTCTATACTCCGCTTAGCGCGTTATTTCTTTGAAACCTAAGCTGCCAAAAAGAAGGGGTGCGGGAGGGGAACCCGCAATGCTATACAGGGAACGCCCGATTGTTCCGTGGGGCGTAAGAGAGAGTCAGACATTAATTTTTGCCATAGAGATGCACTATGTTTACTGTCACTTCCAATATTTAGTGTCTCAGTATAGAGTTAAATTACTTCGAGCGTGGCAGCGGGTGTCGCCTGGCTATGCGGGGTCTTGGGTCAATTAGTCTATGCAATCAGACAAGAGTTTGTAGATTCTTATAATACGTGTAATGTGATTTGTATGATTTTCTTTGGTTGTTTATTGTTTACGTGTTAAGGAATACCACTAAGTAGAAATGGAAAGCATCCACACCACATTTTGCATTCTTGACAATAAAACTAGTGCTAAAATATTTACCGACGTAGGCAAGCACGTGTCGGTGTAGTATAAAAGAAAGACCATATTCAAATCAATTAGTCTAGAATTTTAGTTGTATTTCAACCGGCGACATAAATGTTCCCGCTGATTACTTTGCTAGTTGGCACTGCCGCTGCGCATCTAGTCAAGCCATATTACGACTTGAACGATGCTCATGACCTTTTCGAACATTTTGTTCAGGAATATGGCAAAATATACGATCCTGAAGAATACTTGCGTAGATTCGATATTTTCAAAGAGACTTTAGTAGACATCAACGAACGCAATGCCAGGTATCCGCAAAGCGTGTTTGAAGTAACTTCTCTCGCCGATATGACTCGTGAAGAAAGACGAGCTCGCTACGGCAGCGAATTTCCTGATGAACTCATTGATAAAATTGCAACTAAGCTGCATCTTCGACCAGATGAAATCACTGCTCCTGAGCAATGGGACTGGAGGGACCACGGATCTGTCACTCATTTAAAAGAGCAGGGCACATGCGGTAGTTGCTGGATTTTTAGCGCTACTGGTGAGTTATACTTTTGTTTTATGACGTTTGTGGCTTTTGTTTTTGGCTTGCTGTTACGAGTATCAATATCAATGTCAATCAAAGATAATTCCACCATATATCCATAGTATATATTGCGCGTGGGTATTATCTGAAAATCTTTTTTAAATCTTTTTTTAAATTTAACTAAACTTCATACTTTAAAGAAATGGAAATATTAATAAATATGTTTAAACGCAATATTAGTTTGAAGAAAGTCCGGAAAAAAATGTTGGATATATTTGCCTATAATTTTCATGTCAATGTTTTCAGGAGTCATCGAGGGTCAATATGCCATCAAACACAATAAGACACTCGCCTTTTCTGAACAGCAGAGCCTGGACTGCGTGAAATTTTTAGGCGATAACTGTAAGGGAGGACCACCCCACCTCGTAATGGCGTAAGTTTTGAATAAAATTTAGAGTCATACAAAGTACTATTTAGAAAGTACCTCATGGCGTCCATTCGGTGACGGAGGCTTGGCCAAAGTACAGTCAGCTGCAGAGATAAGTATCCCCCCAAGACTCAAGAATATTGCTCGACAGCGAGCGCGTCACATGATGACGCGCTCGCCTCGAGTAAGTTAACTTCCCTCTCTCTCCGTGCCCCGCCACCCATCCCCTTCCGAGAATAGCATTCACTGTATTCACTCAGATATTAATTTGCAAGTTGCAAATTTTATTTAAATCAGCTGCTGGTTTTAACCGTAAACCAGGGAAAACTCACAAAAAGAAGTCTCTTTAGCGCGGTTGATAGGATTCGAACTCGGATCACTATCCCCTACCGATCATTTGACCGCACCTTACACCTCTAGGCTGTCGGCGCAGTTGAAGGTCTCGGCGAAATTTTGAATAGCATTACTCTTATACTCACTCTGCTTGTAAAACTAAACTGAGACACGTGACAACAACGATGCATCACGTGACTCTGACGGAACTTAGTCATTGAGCAATTTTTCTCGATTTTTAACTATCGACGAGTTATACTTACATAGTTAATATTACCCATTAAAGGAAGTCTTAAAAACATACAAAAAGGCAGCGCTATTGTCGGGGTTCGAACGCACGTCAAGCGCAGCAAATAATTGATTCGCTCTGTGCGCCATCGCCACTGTAGTCCCGTCCCACTGGCAATATTTTGAGGGTTAAGTTTCGAAAATTCTAAAGTCACTTATTATTAGTTAAGTTGGAAATACAGTGTGTACATGAGAATCTTTCAGTGCGTTTTGTGTCATATTCAATTGGTGCTTTTTTTGTAATTCAATAATTTGAGGTTAACTTTTTTAGCTTGCCATAACTTGAGTAAAAGAATATTAGAGTTACAAAATATAACTGTTTTGTATTTAGAACAGTTTTATTGTTGCACGAAACCAGTTTGTGTCATTTACGTCGAGTGCAATTTGATATAGTATGACAACGCTAAAAAACTTCGTATAAAAAATTAGAGTTAATAAAATAAGGATTAACTATATCATCACCTTAAAATACGTCAATAAAATCGATATGTGTCAAATTAAGCAATGAAAATTTAAGTCTCTTGGTAAATTCGTTTTTTTAGGCTGTGATCGTTTCAATAAATTATTAAAGTCACCAGAGTTCACATTATAATAATCACATAGGGATTTTAAAGTAGATATTTCAATTTGTGTCACTTTCATCAATGATATTTCGACAAAAATTAAACAGAAACAATATTTGCGTTCAGACTAAGTCCTAACTATAGCGCGTGACCTTCATGGCAAGCCTGTTCGGCGTGCTTCTGTAGTGACTACTAGAAGTAGACCCCCGGCTCGCTTCTTAACAAGTTAAACCATGGGTCAACCAGGCGCTGGAATCTTAGCAGTTACGATGTAGGTACTTGCTCACGGAGGCGCGCGCGGGGTGATCTAGCTGACATACTCGACAAAGGAACTGAGCGGTGGAGCGGGGCGCGGGTAGCCGGGGAGTGGGGCAATGAACTCGTGCTTGTCTCGCCCCGACGTACCTTTTAAGCGGTAGCTTACTGTTTGTTTGTGTTTTGACTAGATTTTTGAGTACATTTTCGAAGATTTCAAGCATCGTGAAGTATGGGTAGAAAACGCAACGTATATTTTTGGTTTTAGTTTCGTTTTATTTTTGTTTTACTTTTGTTTTATTTTTGTTAATATTTTGTTATTATTTTGTCTTTATTTTATTTTTATTTTGTTTTCATTTTGTTTTTATTGTTTTTATTTTGTTTTATTTTATTCTTTTTTTTATACCATGACGGTGGCAAACAAGCATACGGCCTGCCATATAGTAAGCCGTAGCCTATGGATGCCTACAACTCCAGAGGTGTCACATGCGCGTTGCCGACCCTTTACAAAAAAGGAGGAGAATATCTCGGCCATTTTTGATTTTAGAGAAAAGTTTTTCAAATAAAACACGCTTATTTTAGCGTTTTCTATACGGGAAAATCATAAAAAGTACATGTTATAATGACGTCCCGTCGATGGTTTTTTTTTTTTCGAAAACCAAATTATACAGGGTGTTTGGTAATTTGACCTATTCCTTGAAAGGAATTATTCTAGAGGTCATTTACAATGTTTTTAGTCCAGTCAACCAGGGTTCTAAATTCAGTCGTTTTCTAGTTATTCGAGTTTTAATGTTTTTCAAAAAAACGCAATCTTCCGGCCTGAAAATGGCATTTGTATAAAAACTACATGAATAAGAATGGTTAATTATTTATTTTCTAGTAGCCAATGAACAAAAGGTTACTCCGAACAAAAAAAAATATGTTATAAAAATTAAGACTTAGAAATAAAAGGTAATAAATCACAGCCCATCTTACGTTTTTTATTTTTTTTTTAAAAACAAAGACGATTATCCTAAAAAAAGTGTATGACACTTCGCGTAAAAATAACAGAAATGGATTTCTCAATTCATAACCTTTCCGAAAACGTACAAATGTTGACATGATTTACTAAATTATTGAAAATAATAATAATAATAACAGAGCAGGTAGCGGGTGTACTGGAAGCGTACCAGACACGAAAGCAGTTTGTTTGTGTCACTTTTGTTTCTCTTTGTGTGCTTGGTTTACCTTATCTTTCATCTTATCTTGACTTTTATCTTTTGAGGGTCCAGGTCATAATAGGTTGCCCTTGGGAAGTATTCTGACGTGTTCGTGTGTTGTGAAAGATGATGAAATCAACACAAATAAAGTTAACCAGAAACCAGTTTGTTTTTGTCACTTTTGTTTCCCTGAGTCCTTTGTTTGCCTCCAGTAACCTATCTTATCTTTTGAAGGTCAAGGTCAGGACAGGTTGCCTTCGGTGAGTATTTGGACGTGTTCGTATGTTATGGTATTATTAATTTATGAAAGTAGTCATAATAAAGAATTCCTAACCAAAAACCGGTTTTTGTGTGTGTTTCATGACTTAAATTATGGATTTATAGTAGAGAGATTAAAGAAAGTAAAACAACCATTTTTTGAGTAAAATTAAATATTAAAATAAATCATAATAAAATCTTAATAAAATTTTACTAAAAATTAATCTTAATAATAACAATGAACACCACACTAAAATCTTAAAAATAAACATAATAATTTACAAATCTTGTTCGAATTGCCTGCCCTCATTTCGAACGCAAGCACGAAGCCTTTTGCGTACATCGGTGATTGTTACTCGCGGCGACATGCCTTCTTTCATGTTTTCAGCAGCGGCTAAAATTCTTCCTCTCAAGTCTTCTACTCATCGTATTGGCCTGTCGTAAACTAATGCCTTCATGTGACCCAAAATGTAAAAGTCACATGGAGTCAAATCTGGACTCCTTGCTGGCCAAGGAATCGGACCGCCTCGACCAATCCATCCACTGTCACACGCACCGGTACTAGTGAGCTGGGCAGCCATCGTGTTGGTAAATCATGGCCATCCTTGTACCAAGCGGCACATCCTCCAGCAGCGCGGTTATTATTATTTCAATAATTTAGTGAATCATGTCAACATTTGTACTTTTTCGGAAAGGTTATGAATTGAGGAATCCATTTCAGTTATTTTTACGCGAAGTGTCATACACATTTTTTAGGGTATTCGTCTTTGATTTATAATTTTTTTTAAAGTACGATAGCTATTGATTTATTACCTGTTATTTCTAAAGTCTTAATTGTTTGACATGATTTTTCTTTAAATAACCTTCTGTTCACTGGCTACCAGTAAACAAATAATTAACCATCCTAATTCATGTAGTTTTTTTTTTAATTGCCATTTTAAGGCCAGAAGATGGCGTTTTTTTGAAAAACACTAAAAACTCGAATAACTCGAAAACCACTGAATTTAGACCCCTGGTTGACTGGGCTAAAAACATTGTAAATAACCTCTAGAATAAACCTCTTTCCAGGAATAGGTCGAACTACCAGTCACCCTGTATACAAGTTCAGAGTCCATTATCTAGGCCATTTTTGATTTTATAGAAAAGTTTTTTAAATAAAACACGCTTAGTTTAGCATATTCTATACGGAATAATCATAAAAAGTAGTACATAATGTAGTCCCGTCGATGGTTTTTTTTTCGAAGTGTATATAATTATATACAAGTTCAGAGTCCATTATCTCAGCCATTTTTGATTTTAGAGAAAAGTTTCTCAAATAAAACACGCTTATTTTAGCGTATTCTTTACGGAAAAATCATAAAAAGTACTCGTTAAAATGATACCCCGTCGCCATTTTATTATTTAAGTCCAAATTTTACTCCATGTAGTCAATCTTCAAAGTAAGGTAACTTCAAAGTTTATGAGTTAAAAAAATGTTTCTAATAAAACTTGCTTATTTGAGTACATTATACACAATAAGACAAAAAAAAGTATGTGTCATAATGACACCATTTCAACCAAAATAGTTCAAATTGTACTCAACCTCCAGGGCCCCATAACTTTCAAAACTATTGAGTTAAAAAAAATGTATAAGAAAAGTTGCTTATTTGTATGTATTTTACACAATAAGTTAATAAAAACATAGCGTTATTATGGCATCTGATGAAAAATTTATTAAGCCCAGCCCGGCTCTTTGCTAGTCCAACCGAGAGGCAGATAACGAAATTTCGATTTTCGCGTTTCACGATTGGCACTCTGTAAACAAACCGCCTTGATCCATAAATTACATATTTATTAGTTACAAATGATCTGTGACAATTTGTCAAAATACTGTTTATATGGTAAACTAGGTTAACCGTGGCACACAGATCCGCCGTTGCAGTCCGTTACGTACTACGGTGTAGTCATACGTTATATCACCATTAATTACTTAAGTTTTATATTACTGCTTTCTTTACTATGAAAAATAAAGAAGAGCAATTAAAAACTCGCTGTTTGTGTTTGTCGCACTTATTACTATATGTATGTATAGAGTAATAATGTATAGAATACAAACGAGCTGCTAGGCAGCCTGGCCGGTACATGCACCCCGCCCGCGCTTTACCCTTCCCTGCGCATGCCCTTTACGCAAAAAAAGTTTTTGTTTTGAAAAATAAAAATAATCCATTGATTATATAACGACACAAATTTCAAACATGGTTTCGATACGCTTTTATAAAAATACTAACGCAAACATTAATAACTTTAATATTTTATTGTACTGTTAACAGGGTTCTACATGAAAAATTTTTTAAATAAATAAATATCATTGATTAATATGGCACAAATTTATTCAAATACTAGATACCGATATTTTAGAAAGCACAGTACCTAATCAATCAACTCTAATTTTATATAGGCTTATAAAAGTCCACATGTTTGTGCTGATTGAATGTCAGTATTCCCATTGACGAAAGTGACACAAAACGCGTGCGTGCGTCAGTAACAACTTTGCTGTTGCAGTGAAAAAACAATTTTGATATCTAATTTTATATTCACCGAATAATGTTTAAAAACAGAAATGTCTAAGTTTCTACCTAAGCAATAACCTAGGATGACACAAATTATTATTATTAGCTAAGTTGGATGCCCTGAATTCTGTATGTGAAAAATAAGCATCTTTAATATTATCGAAACTTCATAATTTATCGGTACGGGTCCACTGGGCCATCTGAACATTTGTAGACTTCACAAAATTATGGATTGGTTATTTGCATTCGCTAGATTATGCATCCTTGTCTAGCATCAATATTGAAATAGCCTTATCTTTGTTTTTCATTTTATTGTTGCACTTGATTGCAAAGACGGTCATTTTATCTCGACTTTTTTTGTAAACTGAAGGACAACGCTTTAATTCTCTTTATAATAAGGTATCATTTGGAATACTTTATTATTATGGTTTACTAACTGCGTTTGAGGGTAATTTGTTATTAAAGGTATATTTGGAAATCACTTAATACTTACGCGCCGTTATACTCTGTAACCTGTGACACTTGTTACTACCTGTGATAAGCCCGGCCCTCGTCCTCGAGTATATACCGATGAGTTTGAAAGGCACCGTAATATTGTGAATATTCACACGGAGGCTCCATTTACCATAACTCGTTCAAGTGCTCAAACATTTGGGATTTCGCTCAGTACGGTTCGGCGACATTTGCATGCAGCGAATATTCACAATTACAAACCTGCAAGAAAAATACCTCTTTCTGATGATCATCGAACTGCAAGAGTAAACTTCGCTAATCGTTATCTTCATTTTGATTGGGAAAACGAGATAGTGATATTTACTGATGAGAAATGTTTTAAATCTGATAAAGACGGCAGAAAAATACTATGGAGAAGAAGAGGAGATCGCTACAGTCCTAAAAATATCTTGGATTTGAGAACAAGTGGAAGAATAACATTGGGTAAGCAAATTTTGCAACCGTGACTTATTTATATTAAGCTGTGTAAATATATATGATTTTTCACCTTAACAGCGCGAAAGTGCCTACATTTATACTCAAATTCAGTGAGTAAAGTTCGATTTCGCTCATTGCTCAGGAGTGAGTAAAACACGTTTTATACTAACACTGACACAACGCTAAGATGATTTGTGTAATTTACAGCCTATTGGGGCTGGATGTCATCCATGGGCCCAGAATAACTCGTGGAAGTCGGTGGCCGCATGAATAGCCAGCGTTACATGGAGGTGTTAAGGGACGTCATGCTGCCTACGGTGCGAGTTGCATACCCTGAAGGCAGAATTTACCTCGTCCAAGACAACAGTGCGGTGCACCGTTCACGTCTCGTCGGGGACTGGCTGAAATCATAGGACGATATCACTGTTTTCACTTGGCCCTCCAAAAGTCCAGACCTGAATCCAATCGAAAACTTGTGGGGTCAAATGGTGTTAAATTGGGACCCTAGTGAAGTCAAGTCAAAGCAACAGCTTGACCAAGAGGTCAACAGGACATGGGAATTGATGCGAAACAGATCTGCATGTTCGAACATGGTTAAAAACATGAAAAACCGGCTCCAAGAGATCAGAGACAATGGCGGTCACCCTCTTCGATACTGATATTGATCCAAATAGTGACTTGTTAGTTTCTAGGGTTCTGTATCCAAAGGGTCAAAACGCGACCTTTCTCTACTGTCTTTTAGCCTGTCATGTCACACACTAGCTGCCTACTACTATTTAGTTGTCAAATTTATGATACGTGTTGTAAAAAATATGATACGTGTTTAAGAGATGTAAATTGTTAAGACTGCTTCGGAGTTTAACATGTTGGTTCTCTTTCACGAGTAAAAAAGTTCATATAGTTTTGTAAGAGTAGGTAACATTCAAATCTTTTGGAAATGGTGTCATATTCAGTTGATTTTGTTAGTTAATTTAATAATAGTAATCAAGTTCTCAATCACAACTCACACTTTATTAAATTAGCTTATAAGTAATATTACCTGGAAATACCTACTCTTCTAACACGCAATAGCATTAGGGTAAATAGCCAATAACTAACCACCCTTCAATAACTGGCCACCTTATACTGATAATAAATTCTGATCATCTATAAATATAACACATTTTCGTTTGGAGTTTTAATTACTGCCCACCGGGCCCACCCTTCAATAAATGGCCACCTAATACTAATATATTATAGTTCTATAGATATATAGGAAAACAGAATTGATTTTCAGTAAAGGTGGCCAGTTACCTAATGAAGGTAGGCCAGTTACTAGCGCTTTATCTTAGTTGTCGTATGACAAGTTTTACCATTCATAACATTATTTTTAAATACCTCATTTAATGATATTTATGTTTCTGTTTTTCAATTGGGGCATTTAAATTCAAAGCACCACTGTGTAAAATACCAAAAATATATGCTCAAGTAGCGAATTGCTTTATTAGTTTAAATAAACTCATTTATAGACCAAAAACGTGTTTTATTTTTAAATAAATACATATTTTGAGTAAACACGTAAGAAAATACAAAAATAGTTTTTCTCTACGGGGATTACAACTTGTGACAAAAATAATTTTGTTGTTCGGAGGATTCGAACTCGAAACGTAGTGTTATATAGCAATTTACTTGAGCAAGTAACCACTCAGCCAAGATGCTAATGACGTCATTAACTCAAATTATCGTACTGTTTGGTGTGAAACCAAGCAGTATTACTGGGGGGCTACTTAATTCTGATGCTGACTGGTTCATCGGTTCATCAAAAACACTAAGTAGTAGAAATTAAAATAATGTAATTGTCTTTCCTCAGTTACCACGAAGAATTTGGGGTAGTGCTAGAGAAAGATTACCCATATCAAGGAAAGCAATTGACCTGCAAGGAAGATCCCGAAAAGGTTATAACTAAAGTGACGAGCTACAACGTCTACAAGCCAGATGAGGAGACATTGAAACAGCTTGTATATGAAAAGGGTCCCTTGTCAGTGAGTAAGTTTTAGGAACAGTACTGTTGATGCAGATATTTTGATATTCGTTTATGCAGTTCGGATTAAATGGCGATTAAGTAAGTAAGTATATGTAGTGAGATTTTTGCAAGGACTCCAATTTATACTCAAACTAATCCTGTCTTGTGTACTGTAAATAATGTGTAAAAAATTTATGGTTTGTTCCAGCTATAGATCCGTTAGATTTCGAATTCTATACGAAGGGCATACTATACCCCCACCGTTGCTCGCACAGAATCAGCCACGCTGTACTATTAGTCGGATATGGCATAGGTATATGTTTATTTTATTTTATTTTGGGTACATGCAGGGACGGCTCACTGCGTGATCCCCTCGCGCCGCAGCAAGTCCAAAAAGCAACACCTTTAACTGACAATTTGCAATAGGGATACAAATAGTCAGTTAACAGTATTGGCGATGGTATGCCGATTACCGTGGCTCGTAAGTATGGGTCCGTTAGTTTTAGATCGATGCCAAAATATAGATAAAATGCTATAGAGGAGAACGGCAATGTTTATAATGCACGTTTTTCCAAAGCTAAACAGGAGCTTTATTAAGTACACAGTGAAACTTTTGTACGTATTTTATTTACTCATCATATTATTTTTACCAAAAAAATTGTTTTGCATGGATAGTTCGCCTGCTGGAACAAATCTCATAAAAAAATTCACGGCTTAAAAAAAATATCCTATTTTTTCCTAGTCGCAAAACAATACGTAATAGGCCCCTACAGCATAGACATAGGATAATTAAATAGGTATAGACGGGGCAAGCTAATAATAATACCAAGACCGAACGGGGTGGTCTTATAGAACTCTCAATAGGTATGACAGAAAAGGCGCTATTATCGTTGGTCCTTGTCATAGTCTTACATTGTGATTAATCTTTACTACTAAAAGACCCTAAAGTACACTATAAACATTTGTAACTCTCCACCGTTTTACCGCTTTTTGAAGGGCAATAAAGAAACCGACTAAATTATATAGGCTAGTTATGGTATGTTGTCAGCCATCTTGAAACATAAATTAGTCGCGTAGCGTGTATTCTGTCCTTCTTGGGCGAACGTGTGTTTCAACTCTAGATATACTTGCTTTGAGCCGTACACGGATCACCAGTATTTTCATAACGACCTATTTTTGTTGATCCGAAAAAGTAACAATTGAAAAATGTATTTTATATTGTACGTTTTACACTGCACCAAAATAAATAAGCCTTTTTTTACAGAAAATGGTATCAAGTATTGGATTCTCAAAGATTCTGCCGCCGCTGAACTTAAAGACCCCGGTTACATCAAGCTGGTACGAGGAATCAACGCTTGTTCTATGGGAATCAGATATACTGCTACCTGTACTGTAGCTTGATTTTACTATTTTATAAAATGTTAATATATGTAAAAATTGGATTAAATGAATAAGGACTATGAAACTTCTATTAAATAACTAGACTCTTATCGTATTTCTTCTCATGTAATTTTTATTCGTGAAACTCTTTCATAACAAGCAGACAAAAGCAAATGAGTTTATTTTTTCAATTTGTTGTATCGTGCAATGATATCTTCAGTTCAATGACGCGTCATTCAGTGTCCGCGAGGCAACCAGATGGATCGCGGTATTTAAGCTCCCTGCGTGTTGTGGAACCACCGGGTGTAATTGTACCTGTAGATAGTACGGGCCTATCCGCCCTCTTTTGCACCTGTTTTTGTCTATGATAGTTGACTTAGTGATGTGCACGCGTCTTTCAGGCAGTATGAGTAATACACGTACCTACCCTAATGCATTGGATGAGTCAAAGTACGTACATACTAGTAAGTGTCACTTGTGTTTAGTTTCAGTTGATCAGTAGTAAATACCTAAGTGCATTTAGTAGTAGTGAGAAGTATTATTATTAACGATAAGTATCGAATGTGTAGATAAATCATAGGTCATGTAAATAAAATATGTAGGAGAATGCTACAATTAGCACAAACCCCGCAAGAATTGGAAATTAAACCTCTATGCTAAAATATCGTCGATTTTACCAAAAAGTTTATCGATAACACTGCCTTTTTATTAGGAACATCACTAATAGTAGCTAAAATTAACCTTTAATTCAGTGCTGTAAGAGGTGTTAATGCCTCCTAATTATATTCTGTCACTTTGTCATATTGATAGCTGCGGGCGAAGCCAAAACAAAACAGAATGGTCTTTCAGCAATACTATTATACATATTATATTGTATAAGTTTCACATAAAAACTCATGAATTTCGCTGAAAAAAAAAATCATTTAAAGTAGCCTGTTCCTTGAATAGTCTTAATGTCACTAACCGCACCTGTAATTTATTATAATGAAGGCGTAAATACCTCTTAAAGCACGATTTTAAATCAAGTTTGCGCTATCGTACTCGTAAATGACGTTTGAGAATAGACATTTTGCAGTGTTTTATCGACGCGCTGCCAACCTGACTGATAACATAACTAATCTCCTACCAATCGGCCGTCGCGGGGTGAGGTAATTTCAACCGGGACGGGACGCAGCGTGGCCATTCTGTATAAATAGTACATTACTGCAGAGACCAGTAAGTAAGCTTTCCTGGCTGAGTATTTAGTAGCCGTCCGAGTCGAAGGCGAGGACGGCTATAATACGAAGCCAGGAAAGCTGATTACGGTCGAAGCATGTATAGTGCTTTTCTCAAACATGTAAGGAAATAAAATAAAATAAAACACAGGGGTATATGGGTACAAAAAAAAAAAAAAAAAAAAAAAAAAAAAAAAAAAAAAAAAAAAAAAAAAAAAAAGTGAATTGTAAATTGTATTATTTTATGGTAGTAGAAATAAAGGCTTTTATTTATTTATTTATTTTATTTATATGGGTAAATGTACACCATTTTACCAAAATACTTTCCACTCCTGATGTCTTTTAAAAGCTCGGCAAGTAAACAACTTCAGTTACTGGCTGAGTGATTTAATGTTGTATGAAAATCCTTTACGTACGTCGCGCTGAACCTGCCTTGGAATAGAGTCCCTACTGGTCTCTAATTACTAACGTAACAGGAACATTTCCGAGCATGTTTGAGAAAATATTATTACTGTGACGAGTTTTTGAACAAATGTTCCGTTTTCAATTAACAGGTACCAGGTTGTCGGTTGTCAAAAAGGCGCTACTGCCATTATGATTAAACTAGTCATGAACCTTATCAATAACTAACAATCCGTACCTTTCATTGAAATATTTAAGTTTATGAAAATAAAAACCGGCCAAGTGCGAGTCGAACTCGCGCACCGAGGGTTCCATACAAATCTATAGGTATATAGGGGTAGTAACTTTAAAATTATTAAAAATATTTTTATTATATGATGTAACTAAAAATGTATGTTTTTCACAATTTTTACTGTATCTGTGCTATAAGACGTTGCTTCGTACCAAATTTCAAGATCCTGAGTTCACGGGAAGTACCCTGTAGGTTTTGATTCCCATGCGATTTTCGAAAATTTGCGGAATTTTGCGGCATAAACGGCTGTATCTTTTGATTGCGTTGGCATAGAAGTTTGACTACAAAGTGATCCTATAAGGGTTCTGTTTTTTCCTTTCGAGGTACGGAACCCTAAAAATGACACAGTTCTTTGTTTAGGTAGTGTTAATCTACGAACAGAAAGAACCCTATCCAACAAACTAAACAAGTAGTCAACAAATTATATACCCGACAAATACTGCAATAAAAGCGTTTGTAGATACACCCATATCATAAATCCTCTATTCTGCGTTCGGAAACCGTAAATAATAACCACCATTATTGCAACCGGTAATGTAACATCAGTGTATTATGTTATGTGTGCCAGTGTCGTAATAAATCATCACATCACATCACATCAGCCGAAAGACGTCCACTGCTGGACATAGGCCTCCCCCAAAGAGTGCCACAATGACCGGTCCTGCGCCACCCGCATCCAGCGGACTCCCGCGACCTTCACCAGGTCATCAGTCCACCTTGCGGGGGGTCTACCCAATTCGTCGGTTCGTAATAAATAATGTATGAAAAATCCTCACCGACCGCGGTTATCCTCCTCTCGACTCCACGCACAATCCAGTTTGCCATGATGGTGCAGTGGCGGTCATTCTAATGGTTCCCGAACACGTCATTGAGAATTTATAATATGTGTGTAGATGAAGCAGTGTAAGTACATAAATAGACATTAAAACACTCGTGTGATATTATTATGAAACTCACTGTTTCATAAAATCACACTCGTATTTTAATGCCCTTCATTATGTAGTAGTCACATTGTAACGTTGTTACACTGTCTTTTGGTTCTAATTAGAATAGTTTCTTATCAATCAATTTCAACACCTTCGATTCGATCGGTTATAACAATGCTTCAAACAGCGCCGTTCGAATGCGCCTTGTGTTTATCTGTATGGGGTTGTCACCTAATAAATTTAGCCTAAATTATGGGTTTTTCTTTTGTCATTTTTAATAACATTGGCGTTTCATAAATGGGTATTTTAGAAAATTAGTAAATGAAATGTAGTCAAAGGAAATGTATCTGGAAATTCTGAAAGCGGGTTCTGAAGTAAAGTATTTGGTTATTTAATATCATGGCTTTGACCTATTGATAGGAAAGTTGTTTGGTTGAAATCAATCAACAATAATTAGAGGGATTTATATTTATTTAATTGCCACCCTGAATTGGGTCCTCTGCCCTCTGGTTCCCCCATCTTGGGAGTCACTGACATGACTCGGTCATTTGATTCGCGGCCATGTGGAAGGGCGGGCTCATGCAGCCTCCTGAAATTTTGCCCTTGGTGGCAGCGAAGGTGGCGGTTCAATAATCCTCGGTTATCTGCAAAGGAGAATCGTAAGTAAAGATTAATAGGGTTTTTGGCTATCACGGCGTGAAACGTGTTCTAGCTATTTTGACCATGCTTTTGGTTTTCAGATTTGAACTTGCCTGAGGGAGGGCGTGCTCTGTAAAGATGTTATAGGAATATTTTCCATTCTCCGGTAAGGTTTCTTTCTTCAGTTTTGTCAATTTATCAGGGCTGTAGTTCAGTCGACTAATGCAGATAATAAATTGTTCCTTGCAGGAGTCGGGTGTTGTATTTTCCAACCATCGTACAATGATGTTGTATTTTTCAACCAATGTGTTGTATTTGCAACCATTGTACAAAGTAGTACAAATGTTATAGTGAAGACTTAAATTGTACTCTCATATCATTATGGATCGAGCAGCGGCTCCTCCATGCGTTTCATCACCACATTGTTCCGGCCAAGCGGTCTGAGCTTCTCGGAAGTCGGTGCCCCGCTGCAAAGTCTGTGTGAGCAGTTTCCCGGACAGCGTCCTGTAGCTTTGCGACGTGGCAAGCTTCTTGCACATCAGCGACTGGCGAAGAACAGCTTCTGAGGTCGGTTCAGTCCTTTATTAATTTTAAATGGCAGTAGGAATTCTGTGGAAAAGTAAATATCATTAGTTTTGAGAACCAACATTAAGTACTTAAATTTAGAAATCTCTGATATATAAAACCATAGGGACTAACCTAAGTAGTTTAGAATTTAGAGAGAAACCTGAATAAATCTCAACCTTTGAACCTTGTTAACGACCTAGCTTAACCGCTGAGCTCCTAGAATTTTTAGATGGTGTCGAACTTAAACGAAAAGAGAGATTTATCCAGTGTTTGGATTTAACAAATTATTTTCAAAAGCAAGAATAGGTAATAAAGATTTAGTACAGTATCCACTTGTTTAATTTCACACCAGCCCTGCATAGAGCAAGACCCTTGCGACATCAACATTTGATTTAGTGATTTAATAATAATTTATTTAATTGTGTTCAGGAAAAATAAGCTGTGGCATAGTTCTAGGTTATCAAAACCTAGCCTAAATTTTATCTACCTGACAACATAAACTACTATTGAAACCAAACCAAATAACTATCATAAATTAAAGATAAAAGATATATATTCTTCAATTTAGGCAACTTACTATGCACTTATGAACGTCAGAGAGAGAAAAAAAACTTCCACCGGTTCTAACTCTGCACCTCTCACCCGAGGAGTAGGTATTACGACCGGCAAGAAACTCAGCGGGACTTATTTTTTCAAAACAGTAATATAAGAAGACATGTCAAAAAAGCTTGAGAGACAGACAATGTACCTATTGTTTAATTAAAAAGAAAAAATAAATAAATAACAATATCCAAATCTGACTGCTTCACAAAACGTTTGATATGCTTAACTATCTGATCTGTGTCAGTTGATATGCTTAACTATCTGATCTGTGTTTCTGGTTAGGGCCATGCATTTTTGTCCGTCATATAATCCTCGACGTCTATAATAACCCTTTGACGTTAAAGTTTTTTTCATATATTTCTTAAGAGCGGGAAATGATAAATTGATAAACGTTAAACATTTTGGAAACACATTGGAAAACTCCTCTGGTGGCACAGACGGACAAATTTATAATACCCTGATAACACTATTTTTAAGAAAAGGTATTGCTTATTTTTTTATTGGCAAACAAGCATACGGCCCGCCTGATGGTAAGCAGTTACCGTAGCCTATGGAGGCCTGAAATGATGACCCTATTTAACTTCAATACGACACATTTTATTAAGATGTCATTTTAATAACGACAGCTGAGCATTTTATAGTTCAAAATCTGTAAGAATGAACTTTTGACACTTCAGCATTGACGTCATTAGTGATGGGGCTAAGACATATCGTTTGTCAAATTTAGCGATTATTTATGAATTGTTCGAATCGATTTTACTACAACTGATTTTTCTTGTTATATGCCCTGTTATATTAGCTGACCAAGGGCGGGTTTAAATCCAGGAAGCTGTATCCGCACCTTTTTCATTACATGATTTTAATTCAATATGATTCATATCCTTAAATTGTTACTTAACTGTTCATAACTAACATAGACTACTTACTTGCCTAACTTTAAGAACAACTGTAAAAAGTAATGAAATAAACGCATTTGTATTTTATTTGTATTTGTTCATATTTTGTATCACAAATCTTAACTGCATTTACAAAATTTTGGGAGAAAGTACGGTTCAATAAAAATGGCTAAACCGAATTTTTTCATATTTTTGGACTTACGGGTCAAAATTCACGGGGGGGGGGGACACAATTTTTCTGACTTTCGAAGCGATTATTTCTGAAAATATTTACTTAATCACAAAATGTTCAAAGAAACCTCGATGTTATTTTTAAAGACCTATCGATTGATGTGCAACATGTTGATATTTAGTATTTTTTTATTTATTTAGTTTAGCCATTTTTGAGTTATTTCTAAAAAACTTCTTCCATAGGCATCAGATACGATCTTTTGGTATTAGTTTGGTTATTATTCAATTGAAGGTACGGAATCCTCCATTATGCGTGGTCCAACATGCACTTAGCCGGTTTTTGTGGAATTGGACTCGTACACCGTCCACTACTACCGATAGTGCAGTCATTGAAGCGAAAAATACGGTCTTACCTCCGAATTTTTTTACTGTGAACCGATTTGCATGAAATTTTGGAATTAGGCTCATCTTACCCTTAACTTCAAAAGTGAAAATGATCTGAACTCCGCCTATTATTTTTAAGGGGTGTAAACAACCCCTTAATGGAAAAATTGACATTGAGCCATTTTATCGCAAGAAAACATGTCTAATAGTAAGTCGTGAAATTGTAAAGTATTTTCTAACATAATTACCTCATATTAAAATCATTTTCAACCCCTTGAAAATCTTACAACCCTTGCAAACAACCCCTAAATTGAAAAAATCACAAAAAAATACTTTGGTATGACATAAAAAGATGTAAGTATAGAGTAAGTAATATTTTATATTCTCTATAATAATTATCAAATTTTTAACCCCCTTTTAACCCTTGAAAACTACCCCTTGATAAAAAATTTTTTTTTTTTTTTATAAAATGAAAAGGATTTAAATATTATTCCACACTCTCGAAAATGATTATCATATTCTTAAGCTTTTCTACCCTTAAAACTACCCCTAAATTAAAACAGTAAATATATATGATTACATATTTAAAAATAATTTAAAAATATTATAGTCTATGGTTCGTTCTAGATTGATGAAATATGAAAGTCTTCTACGATTCCGAATCGATCCATGACACTGAATAAAGTGTTATCCTTCTTCGCTTAGCCCAAAACTGTAACCTGCCGGTAGCGCAGGCGGTGATGCGGACGCTGGGCCGCATGCGGTAGCGTCCCTAAAGGCCTAACACCTCCGGAGGTTGACATCGGAACAACGAGCGGCATACGCGGGTTTCGTATTCCCTCTTAGGAGGTGTTTAGTTATGGTCTTTATAGACCACGTCGCGTCAAACTGATGGAAGCTGCACGACGGTGGCTCGCTGTTCCTGCGAGCAGGCTGTCGGCGACGCTGGCGCTCGACGTGCCGGTTGTCCAGCACGAGAGTTCAACGGGTACGCCGTGGGCCTGCGACAGCTGTAGGCCTGCCGTAGTGTAACCAGGTACCGAACCGTTAGCTAGCGCGGGATTCCGCAGCCGAGAATATACTGACCAATTGTAAGCACAAACCCTGTTTGTTATTAATTAGGGAGTTAAGATATAAAAGAAGTGTAGTGGAGGGGTATTTACTGCAAATGCTGAATATAAGTGTGGGATGTTTAATAAATCTTGTCGCACAACCTGGGATTTTCATTTTACAAAACCAAGAATCATTTCAATATATACACATTACAATAGTTGTGGGTCTCTATTATACTGCGTACTTTCACATTGCTCCAAATATTCACACTCCGAAATTTTCAGTTACTAAGTAGAAAAAAATATGATAAGTTTTTACCAGGAGTGCGATTTTTGAATCTCACCAAGTGACTAATTCTCACCGATGTGAGTGATTTCCGATAGTAAATCACTCACATCGGTGAGATTTAGTCACTTGGTGAGATTCAAAAATCGCACTCCAGGTTTGTTTAGGACCATAACTCCTTCAATTTTCATGCTATCACAATTTATAAAAAACCATTGTAAAGGTAATTAAGAGAGCTACAACATCCTTCATTGCAATATATAGTAAAAAACCTTTTTCTAAAACGGTGAAGGGTTAAAGGGCTTAAGAGAGGCTGTGATTGCGCTGCCACGCGCTCTTTAAACAATCATATCTCCGTCAATTTTTGTTTGACAGAAAAAACAAAAAAACCAAATTGTTTGTCAGAAAAATACCTAAATTTTTAATCCATACACTTTTATACGTATCTGTCGTCTTTTTTGAGATATTATGAAAAAAAGTGGGTTTTTAAAAAATTTGAAATTTTGTTTTTTTTTAAATCGTGACTTTTTTGAAAAATATATGTCCTGAAGCAGCCAAACTGATATTATCTATCAAACTCTTCATAATAAAGTTAATTCTAGGCGGAATACGATTAATTTTAATTTTGGTGGAAATGGCACTTATGAAACCCATTGATTTAAAAGAAAAAACATTAGATGCTCCCCTTATTTGCAATACAGCTCACTTATTTTACGTGCAAAAGACTTTTAATAGTGCTCATTTTAAAGCTTATTTCAAGCACTACAAAACCCTATTGTATTAGAATGCATAAAATGCATCTGCTCGCCGCTAGATGGCATTGACCACATCGATTAAATTTCAGACAAAATAAAAAACGGCTTTGATCTTTAATATCTAGCTTAATATTGCACTTAGAATACTTTATAAAAAACCAAATTGTTCATTGTTTTACCTGCTACAATTTTGTTATTTATAAAATTTTCGATAAAACGTATATTTTTGGAGATATTTGCAAGAAACCGATGAAAAACGTGAAAAAATTGCGAATTTTCAATTGCCAATAACTTGAAAAGTATTGGATTTTTTGAAAAACTTTATAGATGATTTTTTGCCTAAAATTAGGCCTTCTATCGATATCCGAGGTTATTTTGAAAAAAAAGAAATTCACCCCCGAGAAGGGGTGGCAACCACCCCCAGGGTGGTTGCGGAGTTCAAATCATTTTCACTTTTGAAGTTAAGGGTAAGATGAACCTAATTCCAAAATTGTATGCAATTCGGTTCACAGTAAAAAAATTCGGAGCAATAATGCTTCAATGACTGCACTACGAATAATACAGGTAATCAAAATACGAGCAAGCTCAAAATATCTCGAACAGTTCTGAAATTTTGTACGTAGGTTAAATAGATGTATCTGATGATACGACCTTTTGGCATTAGTCTGGTTCTTTTTCCATTGAAGCTACGGAACCCTCCATTATGCGTGGTCAGACACGCACTTGGCCGGTTTTTTCACATCGTACTTCACTTTATTTTCGTTTTGTTTTGGTTTTTATTATTATATATTGTCTATTAATTACATAATCGATTTTATCGACTTACGGAAATGTTATATGAATCGGAACAGCAGATATGGTCACAACACTAAATTAAAAAAAAAGGAGGACCGAACTGTTTGCATGCTAAATTGTTATCGTAAAATATTCAATAACTAAGATATGAAAAAATGTAACATTAATTAAGTTATGTTTATTAAAAGTGAAATATTGTGTTTACGTACATGACAAGCTGTAAAATCGTTATGGGATTTTGTTTATAATTTCAAAGTGTCTTGCGCGTTTACGTTCTACGGGCGTTACGATGTGTCAAAAGTTCATTCTTACAGATTTTGAACTATAGTAACAAATTCGTGAAAAAGGTCGATTTTAAAATAAGAATACCGCACATGTGAACCAAAGGGAAGGATATTATACATGCAATTAGAAAATCAGTCTTGAGCATCTTCAAACGACTTCGATAATGATAAAAAAATACGACGGACACGTATTTTTATGATTTGTATGATTTTCTTGGGGTCTTCATTATTTACTGGTTAAAAATACCACTAAGTAGGAATGGAAAGCATCCATACACGTGTTACTTAATTTACATTTTAAGTTACGTATTTTTTGGATTCTTAACAATAAAACTAGTGCTAAAATATTTACTGACGTAGGTAATATAAAACACATGTGGATGTAAAAACTTGCCAAAGTATAAAAGAAAGACTTCAATCATATTAAAGTCAATTAGTCTAGAATTTCAGTTGTATCTCTAGACTTTACCGAAAATATAATGTTCCCGCTGATTACTTTGCTAGTTGGCACTGCCGCTGCGCACCTAGTCAAGCCATATTACGACTTGAACGACACTTATAACCTTTTCGAAAACTTTGTTCAGCAACATGGCAAAATATACGACCCTGAAGAATACTTGCATAGGTTCGAGATTTTCAAAGAGACTTTAGTAGAAATCAACGAACGCAATGCCAGATATCCGCAAAGCGTGTTTGAAGTAACTTCTCTCGCCGATATGACTCGTAAAGAAAGACGAGCTCGCTATGGCAGAAAAATTCCTGATGAACACATTGATAAAATTGCAACTAAGCTGCATCTTCGACCACATGAGATCACCGCCCCTGAGCAATGGGACTGGAGGGACCACGGAGCTGTCACTCGTGTAAAAAATCAGGGCACATGCGGTAGTTGCTGGATTTTTAGCGCTACTGGTGAGTTACTTACTTTTGTTTTATGACGTTTGTGGCTTTTGTTTTTGGCTTGATGTTACGAGTACCTACTCGTATGTCAATCAAAGATAATTTCACCATATTTCCATAGTAGTAAAAAATTACAATCTATGTGTGTATTTTATAAACTCTAAAAAAATCAAGGAATGGAAATTTGTTAAAATATAATGTAATTTTTTTTAAATAACTGATACACGTATTTGTCTGTCCCGATGGGTTTTTAATTGAATAAAACTACATAGACTTTTAAGAAAGACTAGTTACATGGAAATATTGATAAATATGTTTAATCGCAGTATTAACTTTAAGAAAGTCTGGAAAAAACTGTTGGATATATTTCCTATAATTTTTATGAAAATGTTTTCAGGAGTAATCGAGGGTCAATATGCCATCAAACACAATAAAACACTCGCCTTTTCTGAACAGCAGAGCCTGGACTGCGTAAAATCTTCAGACGATAACTGTGTGGGAGGACTACCTCACTTAGTAATGGCGTAAGTGTTGAATACAATTAGAGTCACACAAAGTACCATTTAGAAAGTACCTGACGGCGTCCATTCGGTGACAGAGACTTGGCTTGGCTCATCAAAAACAGTAGTAGAAATTAAAATAATGTATTTGACTTTCCTCAGTTACCACGAAAAATTTGGGGTGGTGCTAGAGAAAGATTACCCATATAAAGACAAGCAATTAACCTGCAAGGAAGATCCCGATAAGGTTATAACCAAGGTGACGAGTTACAATGTCTACAAGCCAGATGAGCAGACATTGAAACAGCTTGTATATGAAAAGGGACCCTTATCAGTGAGTAAGTATTGGGGACAGTACTACCGATAAATATATTTTGACATTGGTTGATGCAGTTCGGTTTGAATCATAGAGAAATTAGCTTAGCTTACTTCCTAAAACGTAAAACCTAATAATAAGCTCTAAGTATTCTTTGCTAAAAATAAGATGCAAGTATCATAGGTACTGGCTGGTGGTAACGCCTAACACTAAGATTTGGCATGGCACCGATTCCAGTCATAAGTACGTATATTTTTGAAGTCATTCACAATATTAGAAGTACAAAAGAAAATAATCTTTATTTAACCCTTTATAGGGCAGCGGTCTCAAAAAAGACCACCTGTAACATCATCTTTTTGTATTTTTTTCTTGTACAGAATTTTTAAGACAATTGAGGATTTTTTCAGTCTTGCCCGTTAAAGCGTTAAATGTAAGTGTCATGTCATAAATATACAATGTACCTAGTTGGAATTAGCACAATGTTTTATTTTCTTAAGTAAAAATGTTTATTTGTTACTGAACAGATTTAATATGTATTCCTAATAAAAAAGTATTTTTTATGTAAAAATTATATGAATTGTTTCAGCTATAGATCCCGCAGACTTCGACTTCTATAGTCAGGGCATACTATATCCCACACATTGCTCAAATTTAACTTACCATGCAGTGTTGTTAGTGGGATATGGCGTAGGTGCGTATAGAAATGTTTAATTTTGTGTAGGTTTATTGGCAACTACGCGTAAACGCCCGTACACAGCTAAGACCCCGGTCGTACTCTAACTTAAAAACACGTTTATACATGCATGGACTACGCAATACGGCTAACGCCTAAACGCCTGAATCTGAATTTGTTTGAAAATATTAAATAATAATAAATAAATAAATAAATATTATAGGACAATCTTACACAAATCGACCTAGGCCCACAGTAAGCTCAATAAGGCTTGTGTTATGGGTACTAGACGACGATATATATAATAGATAAATATGGATAAATACATAGAAAACACCCATAACTCGGGAACAAATATCTGTGATAAACACACAAATAAATGCCCTGACCAGGATTCGAACCCGGTACCTCCTGCTTCGTAGGCAGGGTCACTACCGACTGGTCTAGGAGGCCGTTAAATACTACTTAATATGAGCAATACTGAAGGTGTATTGACAACTTCAGTAGTGCTTGATTTTTTGCTGTTGTAGATCGATCGATACCCGGCAAATACTAGTGCAAAAAGCGCATCACCCGGGGACCATTTTTTTTCATTGGTATTCAGAACAACAACAGCCATAGATATAACTATGATGATATAATAATAGTTACATAAAAAAGGCCAATAACAGTCATCCGTTATTTTCCAAAAACTACGTTTCACATCAGAAAATTTAAAAAATGTAGCAATCGTTAACGCTTCGTAGCGAACGAAACGCAACTGTCACTGTCACACTAACATGGAAGATTGATAGAGAGAGGTTACTACGATACGCTACGAAGCGTTAACGATTGGCACGTTGGCTACAGCACCCTGATGATCTTTTATGTTCTTAATATATACAAGGATGTATTGACAGGTTAAGGGACTAAAATAAACCCTCACCACTATTTTTTTTTTAAAGGAGGATCCAGCTAGGCTGGGCAGCATTTGGGAAACTACGCCGAGTCTTCTCGTCATCCATACCGCAATGCTTGAAAACGAAAGTTTTTAATCAGTGCGTCCTACCCGTAATGACCTACGGAGCTGAGACGTGGACACTCACGGTAGGGCTGGTCCACCAGTTCGGAGTTTCTCTGAAGGATAAGATTCGTAACGAATACATCCGACAGAGAACCAAAGTTATCGACATAGCTCAAAGAATTAGCAAGCTGAAGTGGCAGTGGGCCGGCCATATCTCGCGAAGAACCGACAACCGCTGGGGTAAACGTGTTCTTGAGTGGAGACCGCGACTCGGCAAACGTAGTGTAGGACGCCCTCTGGCAAGGTGGGATGACGATCTGCGAAAGACTGCAGGCAGATGCTGGATGCGGCAAGCTGAAGACAGGGCGCTATGGCGCTCATTGGGGGAGGCCTATGTCCAGCAGTGGACTAAAATAGGCTGATGATGATGATGATGACTATTTTTGGCACCATGTTACGGAGGATTTTATTGTAATTTTTTAGTTTAGTAGCTGGTTTAGATAGTTTTTATTTAAAATTAGTTTTATTTGTATATTTAAATATATGTTTAGTATCTCCCTAATCAATCGCACTTGTAAATGAAACAGGTCACTGCGTTTTTTTTAGATTTCCTGCCCACTTAAATAAAAAACGTCACACATTAAACATAAAATAAAAATCGTCTTTTTCACAGAAAACGGCGAGAAGTATTGGATTCTCAAAGATTCTTCTGGCCCTAACGCGGAAGTTCATGGCTACGTGAAGCTGGCGCGGGGAATCAACGCTTGTACTATGGGCACCGAGTATACTGCTGCCTGTACTGTTGCTTGATTTTATTAAAAAAAACATGAGAAAAACATAAAATCGCCCCACCAAGAATTCTGATCATTTGTTTTGGTATTTTCGTATATGCAATTTCAATTCAATTCAGTTATGGTAATTTTTTGATGTATTTTTACTAATATAAACCAGTCATTTATAAATAGTGGATTAATTTCTAAGAACTAAAATGAGATCGTCAATATTTGTTAGGCGATTTGCCCCAGATCATAAAGGTGCGTATAATTATGAAATAGATATTAAAACATCCGCTTTAATTTCTAAATCAGGGTGGTCATAAAATAATCATGAAATGTAACGGGAAAATTGAGAAATCGGGATGTAAAAACATGAATGTGATAAGGGCAATATTTTAAAGCGTACATGTTTATGATTTAAAGTATAGCACAAAATCAATGTTTTTTAAAGCATTTCTACAAAATCTGACATGATAATGAAACGGAAATCATAATAAAATAATAAAAAGTCATATTTTGATCCTGCCGCTAATTTCTTGTATTTGGGTAAAGAAGGATAATGGCTGCCAAACCATCATTGCTACTATTAACTAAACAATCGTAGCAATTATTACAAAGAGATAAGGTTTAGCACTGTTAGTGCGCTCCTACTAGTATCCATGAAGTTATAATTATAAACCGGAGCACACTCTTGGGCCAAAAAGCGAGGCCGAAAGCGAGACTAATTTAGGGAGCCGCGTCCCGCTTCGACTTAGGGAGTTATGACGTCATTAGACAATAATGCCAGCATGACAAGTCAAAATGTCAATGTATGTCAATTTTGTAACGAGTTCGAGTGAAACACCGCCCCAATATTATGCCCTCTATCGGACCATTTTTTCTAGTCACCTATGAACGACTGTTTTACACAGTAATAAGGTTCATCAGATGAACCTTATAATCTGTGGTTAGGGAAAAAGTGCAACAATTGCATCCACTTTTTATAAATCCATGGTAGTATCAGACATTACTTAGTAGAAAAATAGTCAAAACGAGACGCATCCCCCCATACCACCAATTCCCTGCGGCCCCACCTTGTGGCCGAAGAGCACACTCCAGTTTCGAATTATAACTTCATGCGGCAGACATGGATGACGGTGACTTCATACATTAATAGTGTCAAACTATAATCATAAACAAGATTAGGAAAATAAACGTAACTCCTTACTCAAAATGTCCGTTTCGTCTCGGCCTAGGAGAAGTTAACCTTAAGTCAATACTGTAAAGACGTTGACAACTTATTTAGCACTATTTGGATCGCGGAAGGATCTATGAAATTACTTTTTATTTTTCATTTCTCATTCCCGTTTTATTTTCATGCAATATTTTGTCTAGTTTCGTAATGAAATGGGTATTAGAATGGGTGCTTAAAATTGAAGAACAAACCTTATACGAGACCATATCGCAAGTGGGCCCGGAATTGACGATCTCCTTTATCCTATTAAATAATTGGAATCATTTCTCAATTTTTTTGTGACTGGTTCATAACAAGAAGAAAAATGTAATTTGTTTAATTTTCTTAATTTACTGCACCGTCCAATTTAAAATTATTTACAAATTAAGCTATAATTATTAAATATATTTAACCAATTATTTTTACTTGTTTTTTTTTAAAGTGGGTATTCCACTCATACATTAGTATGTTATTTAATCAAATACAAACATTGAAACATTGAAAAAATAATCAACCCAGTTTTGACTTGAACAAACATCGATACGCCTTACCGGGGCTCGATATCGCTTTACCAATTAAGCTATGGGTTCAGTTAAGTTGGGTATCGATGTTTGTTCAAGTCAAAACTGGGTTGATTATTTTTTCAATGTTTCAATGTTTGTATTTGATTAAATAACATATTTAACCAAGTTTATAAATTTAATCCATTCGTTCATTAATAATTGGGATTGTTTATTTTTTACCCCCCATTTTGATGGTTTATTCTGTAACTGTAGGCTTTTTCAACCGACTTCAAGATTTCGAAGGAGGAGGTTATCAATTCGTCGGGATCTTTGCTTTTACGTTTTTTTTTTCCTTTTTTTATATATTTTCACCGATTAGTCGAAGACGGCTGGACCGGTTTGGAAAATAATTTATTTGTTTGAAAGAGTCTTCACAGTTGGTCCCATTGTAACGAGGTCAGGATCTGATGATGGTATCCTAGAGACATCGAGGGATCTCTTCAACTATTATAGGCACGCCTTATAGTGATTTGAGTATTTTTTACAGCAGCTCGAGCATTTGCTTTTGGAAACGTGGAGGCTAAGTGAAGTCGGTTCTTTATTGTTTAAAATTATTAGATCGTTGCCAGATCCAGAGGACCTCAAAGCACTGCCCTTGAGCTCCATCGCCCAACACATGGAGATGGTTGAAAAAGCTTTTGAGTAAGTGTACTAGGGGGCAATTACACAAAAGATGCCTTTCTTGTATTTATTTATTCATAACAATTTTTACATTGAGTCTGAATGTTTACAATCAAAAATTAACCTAGTATGTATAAATATATATACCTGTAAAATAAATAAAAAATATAACAACATACAAAACATGCAATATTTCCAAGAGGAATCTAATGTACACAAATATGTTAGTCAAATTCTAATTAAGTGCACATGAACAGCAAAAATGATGTCAAGAAAGTAATAATAATCCAAAAAAAAATGCATTCATAAAATGAAAAATTTAAATTATAATTATAAAGTCCAATATTAAAAAAAACCGGCCAAGTGCGAGTTGGACTCGCGCACCGAGGGTTCCGTACAAACCTTTACAACTTAAAGGTATTATAGACCTGAGTATTTGATATGAATTTCAATTTAATACTTCTACGCGTTTACGAGGAAAAAGGTAGTAAGTTTAAAATTTAAAAAAATATTTATTGTATGAATTTACTAAAAATGTCTACTTTTCGTAATTTTTCCTTTGTCTGTACTATATGAAGTTTCTTCGTGCCAAATTTCAAGTTTCTGAGTTTACGGGAAGTACCCTGTAGGTTTTGAGTTTCTTGCGAGTACTCAGTTTCAAAATATGCGACTTAAATTGCTATTTCTTTTGATTGCGTTGACATAAAAGTTTGGTTTTGCTACATCTGAAAATCCTATAGCCCTGAGTATTTGACATAAATTTCAATTTAATGTCTCCACGCGTTTACGAGAAAAAAAATGTAAGTTTAAAATTTAAAAAAATATTTTTTTGTATGATTTTATTAAAAATGTCTACTTTTTGTAATTTTTCCATTGTCTATGCTATATGACGTTGCTTCGTGCCAAATTTCAAGTTTCTGAGTTCACGGGAAGTACCCCGTAGGTTTTGCGAGTGCCGAAAAACTAAAATTTGCAGCATAAACGACTGTATCTTTTGATTGCGTTGGCTTTTAAGTTTGATTTTTTCACAGCTCCAAGGGACAATAGACCTGAGTATTTGGTATAAATTTCAGCTTGATACCTCCACGCGTGCCCGAGAAAAATGGTCTTGACAGACAGACAGACAGACAGACAGACAGACAGACAGACAGACAGACGGACAACAAAGTGATCCTATAAGGGTTCCGTTTTTTCCTTTTGAGGTACGGAACCCTAAAAATTTAAAACAAAACACATTAATCATTAAAAATCACTTATATCATAACAAGATCTCCTTGTTTAGGAGAAATAACATCTGTTATTTCTCCTAAACTGTTTACCGCTGCACTGGAGGATGTTTTCAAGACTCTGGACTGGAGAAGGCTAGGCATCAACATAAACGGCGAGTACATCACTCACCTTCGGTTTGCTGACGATATAGTAGTCTTGGCTGAGACCATGGAGGATTTGAGTACGATGCTCGATGACCTTAGTAAAGCCTCCGAGCGAGTTGGTCTAAAGATGAACATGGATAAGACGAAGATCATGTCAAATACCCATGTAGCACCAACTCCCGTTACAATCGGAGACTTTACACACGAAGTTGTGGACGATTATATATACTTAGGACAGACTGTCCAGTTAGGTAGATCCAACTTCGAGAAAGAGGTCAATCGACGAATCCGACTCGGTTGGGCAGCGTTCGGGAAGCTACGGCACATCTTTTTGTCCAATATTCCGCAGTGTCTCAAGACGAAAGTCTTTGACCTTTGACCAGTGTGTGTTGCCAGTGATGACATATGGAACTGAAACGTGGTCGCTTACAATGGGCCTCATAAGAAGGCTCAAAGTCACCCAAAGGGCAATGGAGAGGGCTATGTTTGGAGTCTCTCTGCGTGATCGCATCAGAAATGAGGCCATCCGCAGCAGAACCAAAGTAACCGATATAGCCCTCCGAATCGCTAAACTAAAGTGGCAGTGGGCGGGGCACATTGCTCGTAGAACCGATGGCCGTTGGGGCGGAAAGGTTCTCGAGTGGCGACCACGAACCGGAAGGCGCAGCGTGGGTAGACCCCCCGCAAGGTGGACTGATGACCTGGTGAAGGTCGCGGGAGTCCGCTGGATGCGGGTGGCGCAGGACCGGTCATTGTGGCACTCTTTGGGGGAGGCCTATGTTCAGCAGTGGACGTCTTTCGGCTGATAATCATAACAAAATTTTTCCAATAAATGTAGTTTCAATTTCTTTCTGAAAGTTTCGAGACATCTTATTACTTTAAATTCTTTAGGCATCTTGTTGAACAATCTCACCGCTTGGTCTCTAGCGTTATGTGCTACGACTTCCAAGTTCGGAGCTACTATCGAGGTCAAGTTCGTAGTTCTAGAGGACTCTCGCAATTCCATAGCAGATTCCGATTCATAACGACTGCGATGTTTGACAACATCCGTTAAAAGGACCAGTATGTAAAGACTCGGCACTGTAAGTATTTTTAGCTTTGTGTAGTGTTCTTTACAACATCCCCATGGAGGGAGGTTAGCTATAGCACGAATTGCATTTCTTTGGGCCACGAAAGCGCGATTTATATAATATTTATAGCTGTTACCCCAAAGCTGTATGCTGTAACGGAGCTTTGACTCTACAAGAGCGAAGTACAACACACGTTTGGGTCGAAGTGTATCCATATGGGGCCCCGAATCAAATTAGATAAAGATAAGCAGCGTTGCCATGCTAAACTGGATCAGCTGAAATCAGAACACGGTTCAAATCTGGCTTTCATAATTTTACCTAAACAACAAACCAACTGACAAACATTGTGACTTAAATAAAAGCTTGTAGTCGTCACATTTCTTGTCAATGTACAAACAGACCCCTTTCCACATGAGCCTCCAGCCGAACATGTCATGTTCTGCAGGAAATTGAGCGCCTGTCCCAATACGTCAGGTTCAGGAAAATCTGAAAATATATACAGGTAAAAAATTCTTTCAGAATTTAACGAATCAAAAAATTCTTAAGACTGTGTCGACCGTCCAGTGGCGCCCTCATTGGGGGGATTGTTTTTCCTAATAAACTAATCAATTTCTGTATAATCCATCATGTTAAATTGTAGTCCTACTAATTTCGCAACTTATGATCTATGTGATACCACCTTTCATCACCTAAACGTAAACGGAAAAAGTGGCTACCATTTGCCGTTTAGGTAATGAAGCAAAAAATACGCAAAATGAAACTATGTGACATAGATCAAAAGTTGCGTAATCACTACAACATAACACTGAGGGATTATACATAACTTTATTCGTTTATTACAAAATACAATCCCCCCAATGAGGCCGCCACTGGACGGTCGACACAGTCTTAAGGCAATTTAGATAGTTTAATACATTGAGTAACAGGAGATGACGTCCCTAAAAAATTCTTTCTCCCAAAAATTATAGTGAAAATCATTATAAGTCTATACCTACTACTCTTTGATACAGTCACAACTGTCAACCGCCAACCATGGCACACAAAATTTGTTCTAGATATCACATGGTTTAATATAGGTATATTATTGTACAGCAGTTATGAAACCAGCATTTAGAAAATTCACGGAAAATCGGAATCCAATACATTTTAGCACTTTAAATGGACCAAAACTTTAAGCGAGCAAACAATGAGCTAAGTAAATTGGTCAAGTCGTCAGTCGGTAACTAGTTTTGCTAATGAGGAAGGAATTAAGTTCATGTTCAGTCCAGGCTACTCTCCCAACTTCGGTGGTATTTGGGAAGCTGGAGTTAAATCAGCTAAATATAATTTTCGACGTATTGCCGGTAGGGCTTCCCTGACATTTGGAGAGCTAGGATCTATGTTTCCCAAATTGCAGCAATTTTGAAAACTAGACCTTTATCCCCACTTTCCTCTGATCCTACTGACCCATCTCCTCTCATTCCTGGGCATTTTATAAACAGCCGGCCTCTAACTTCAGTGCCGTCTCAAACCATCACTACTAAGTACCCTAACAGATACGAGCGCATAGAGCAGATGAGACAACACTTCTGGGACTGATGGCGGCGAGAGTACATAGCAGAGCTCCAGCAATGTACAAAAAGGAAGATGAGACAGCAACAACTTCGAGTCGGGACCTCGTCATATTAAAAGAAGATCAGCTGCCTCCTCTTCAATGGCGACTAACACGCATAAGTAGTCTGTATCCTGGGGTTGATGGAGTCAACCGTATTGCTGATGTAATCACAAACAGAGGAACCATCCATCCATCTGGATGATGACATCATCATCATATCAGCCGAAAGACGTCCACTGCTGGACATAGGCCTCCCCCAAAGAGTGCCACAATGACTGGTCCTGCGCCACCCGCATCCAGCGGACTCCCGCGACCTTCACCAGGTCATCAGTCCACCTTGCGGGGGGTCTACCCACGCTGCGCCTTCCGGTTCGTGGTCGCTACTCGAGAACCTTTCCGCCCCAACGGCCATCGGTTCTACGAGCAATGTGCCCCGCCCACTGCCACTTTAGTTTAGCGATTCGGAGGGCTATATCGGTTACTTTGGTTCTGCTGCGAATGGCCTCATTTCTGATGCGATCACACAGAGAGACTCCAACCATAGCCCTCTCCATTGCCCTTTGGGTGACTTTGAGCTTTCTTATGAGGCCCATAGAGGAACCATAAGAAGAAACATTAGCAAGATGTGTATCATCCCGACTACAGACGTTGTCGAAGGGAAGAATGGTTTACCTATCCATTGAGGGGCAACAAACTCTGAATTCTGTAGAAGGGACTTTGTCACACTACCTGGAAAAGACCATAGAAGATATGTCTTGGTTCCTCGAGCCAGATAATAAGAAATTACTATTGTACTGTAATTTTTATGTATCGTCAGGCGGAAATGTTGCATCAAGCTTATTTTAAGTAGGCATTGCAGGTTGTCGAAGGGTTGACTAGATCGCCCCGCGAAAGGCAACATACAGAATTTCTGCAATTTCATGGATCAATGTACAGGTATTATGAAAATCTAACCCTCCTCACCGACCGCGGTTATCCTCCTCCCCGACCGCCCGCACAATCCAGTTTGCCATGGCGGTGCAGTGGCGGCACAGAGAACCTTATCTGTGAGTGGCGGTCATTCTAATGGTTCCCGAACACGTCACTGATCTTATTTTATCTTATCTTATTTAGTTCGAGGGCCCATATGGATACACTTCGACCCAAAGGGATCTTTTGTGTAATTGCCCCCTAGGACACTTACTCAAGAGCTTTTTCAACCATCTCCATGTGTTGGGTGATGGAGCTCAAGGGCAGTGCTTTGAGGTTCTCTGGATCTGAATAGCCGATTCCAAAGTCCCTCATTCTTTGTCTGGCAAGAGCGTGACATTCACACATTAAGTGTTTCATTGTTTCTTCCTCTTCGCCACACATTCTACAGTCAGTATTATCTGACAGTCCCATTTTAGCCAGTACTCCTTTCACGGCGTAATGGCCTGTAAAATCTCCTGTTATGATTTGGAGCCTTTTTCTACTAAGTTTCCAAAGCTTTTTGCTCCAGCTTGAGTCAACTCTATGCATGAAGAGCTGATAATTTACAATGTGTGTAGATAAAGCAGTGTATGTACCTGGCGGCTTAGCATGACACGCGTTGTCGCGCGCGACTTCATACTTCGAGTCGCTCCTGAAGTATGGAGAGTCGCGCACAATGTAAGTCGTGCTAGCAGGGCTGGACATAATTAAGCATTATGTAGCAGTCACATAAACTACTATTACAACCAAACAACTATTATAAATTAAACATTTTGGACAACTCAACAATGATGAAAAAAACCGGCCAAGTGCGTGTCGGACCACACATAGGAGGGTTCCGTACCTTCAATGTAATAAGAACCAAACTAATAACAAAAGGTCGTATCTGATGCCTATGGAAGAAGTTTTTTGGAGATAACTCAAAAATAGCTAAACCGATAATGTTCAAAATAATTTTCGTAGAAAGTGTATGATAAGGCACATCGCATCAATTTTTTTCATATTTTTGGACTTACGGTTCAAAAGTTACAGGGGGGGACACAAATTTTTCTGTCTTTGGAAGCGATTATTTCAGAAAATATTCACTTAATCGCAAAATATTCAAACAAACATCAATGTTATTTTTAAATACCTATCGATTGATGTGTCACATGTTGACATTTGGTTAAAAAATATTTTTTGAAATTTAGTTACATCTATGGGGCGCCCCCCTAAAAATATTTTTTTTTTCAAATTTAGTTTCATAACTAAGTAGCGGTATACAAAATACACCTTATGTGTAAATTTTATTCAGATACGTCGTATAGTTTCCGAGTAAAATGGCTGTGACATACGGACAGAGAGACAGACAGACAGACAAGACGAATCCATAAGGGTTCCGTTTTTTGCCATTTGGCTACGGAACCCAAAAAATACGACGGGCATGCAGACAAGAGTTGGAAGATTCTTATAATACGTGTAATGTGATTTGTATCATTTTCTTGGGTTCTTCTTTATTTACGGGTTAAAAATACCACTAAGTAGGAATGGAAAGCATCCATACACGTGTTGTTACACGTTTACTTATTTTATATTTTTAGATACGTATTTTTTGCATTCTTGACAATAAAACTAGTGCTAAAATAATTACCGACGTAGGTAATATAAAACACGTGTAGATGTAGAAACTTGCCAAAGTATAAAAGAAAGATTTCAATAATATTCAAGTCTATTAGTCTAGAATTTTAGTTGTATCTCTAGGTAGAGACTAGTCTCTACCGACGATATAATGTTCCCGCTGATTACTTTGGTACTTGGCACTGCTGCTGCGCAACTTCTAGTCAAGCCATATTACAACTTGAACGACGCTCATAACCTTTTCGAAAATTTTGTTCAGGAACATGGCAAAATATACGACCCTGAAGAATACTTGCATAGATTCGAGATTTTCAAAGAGACTTTAGTAGAAATCAACGAACGCAATGCCAGGTATTCGCAAAGTGTGTTTGAAGTCAATTCTCTCGCCGATATGACGCGTGAAGAAAGACGAGCTCGCTACGGCAGCGAAATTCCCGATGAACACATTGATAAAATTGCAACTAAGCTGCATCTTCGACCACATGAGATCACCGCTCCTGAGCAATGGGACTGGAGGGACCACGGAGCCGTCACTCAAGTAAAAAATCAGGGCACATGCGGTAGTTGCTGGATTTTTAGCGCAACTGGTGAGTTACTAGTTAGACTTTTGTTTTGGCTTGCTGTTACGAGTATTTATGTATTCTATGTCAATCAAAGATAATTTCACCACATTTTCATAGAAGTAAAAATTTACAATCTATGGGTTTATTTTATAAACTCAAAAAAAAAACAATGGATGCAAATTTGTTAAAATAGAATGTTAGCAAAAATGAATAAGTGATATTTATATGTCCTGATATTGCGTGTGGGCTTTTTCTGCAAATCTTTTCTTTTTTATTTAAACAAAACTACATCTTTAAAAGAAAGGCTGGTTACATAGAAATATTGATAAATATGTTAATCGCAATATTAATTTTAAGGAAATCTGGTAAAAATTGTTGGATATATTTGCCTATAATTTTCAGGAGTAATCGAGGGTCAATATGCCATCAAACACAATAAGACACTCGCCTTTTCTGAGCAGCAGAGCCTGGACTGCGTACAATTTTTAGGCGATAACTGTGCGGGAGGACCACCTGACTTAGTAATGGCGTAAGTCTTGAATAAAACTTAAAGTCATTCAAAGTACCATTTAGAAATGGCGTAAAGTACCCGATGGCGTCCATTCGGTGATAGAGGCTTGGCCAAAGTACATCAAAAACAAAAATAAAATTTAAATAATGTAAGGTATTGTAATGTATGTATTTAAATAATGAAACTTTTTCCTCAGATATCACGAAAAATTTGGAGTGGTGCTAGAGAAAGATTACCCATATAAAGACAAGCAATTAACCTGCAAGGAAGATCCCGAAAAGGTCATAACCAAGGTGACGAGCTACAAGGTCTACAAGCCAGATGAGGAGACATTGAAACAGCTTGTATATGAAAAGGGTCCCTTGTCAGTGAGTAAGTATTGGGGACAGTACTACCGATAAATATATTTTGACATTGGTTGATGCAGTTCGGTTTGAATCATAGAGAAATTAGCTTAGCTTACTTCCTAAAACCTAAAACCTAATAATATGCTCTAAGTAATATTTGCTAAAAATAAGATGCAAGTATCACTGGTGGTAACGCCTAACACTAAGATTTGGCATGGCACCGATTCCAGTCATAAGTACGTATATTTTTGAAGTCATTTACGATATAAGTACAAAAGAAAACAATCTTTATTTAAATGTAAGTGTCATGTCATAAATATACAATGTAACTAGTTGGAATTAAGAACAACGGTTTCGGTAACGCCTAACGCTAAGATTTGGCATGGCACCTATTCCAGTCATAAGTACGTATATTTTTGAAGTCATTCACAATATTAGAAGTACAAAATAAAATCATCTTTATTTAAATGTAAGTGTCATGTCATAAATATACAATGTACCTAATTGGAATTAAGCACAACGGTTTATTTCCTTAAGTAAAAAGGTTTATTTATTACTGAACAGATATAATATGTATTCCTAATAAAATATATTATATTTTATATTCTAATTTATATTATATATATATAATTATTTTACATGTTTTTAAAGTGGGTATTCCACTCATACATTAGTATGTTATTCAATCAAATACAAACATTGAAAACATTGAAAAAATAATCAACCCAGTTGGACTTGAACCAACATCGATACGCCTTACCGGGGCTCGATATCGCTTTACCAATTAAGCTATGGGTTCAGTTACTGAGCTGACGAAATTCTCAATGCCTTCAATCATCTTTTTGCATTTATTTTTACATCGACTTTATAGCAGCCGTAAGCGACATCTAGGTGCCAACCACTAGAGTTAGATACCCTTCCCGCCGACTCTTTTACAAGTGTCACAACGGAAATAACAGATGGCGCCTGCTATCAACTCATAATTATTTTACATGTTTTTAAAGTGGGTACTCCACTCATACATTAGTATGTTATTCAATCAAATACAAACATTGAAAACATTAAAAAAATAATCAACCCAGTTGTGGTTGGCACCTAGATGTCGCTTACGGCTGCTATAAAGTCGATGTAAAAATAAATGCAAAAAGATGATTGAAGGCATTGAGAATTTCGTCAGCTCAGTAACTGAACCCATAGCTTAATTGGTAAAGCGATATCGAGCCCCGGTAAGGCGTATCGATGTTGGTTCAAGTCCAACTGGGTTGATTATTTTTTCAATGTTTTCAATGTTTGTATTTGATTGAATAACATACTAATGTATGAGTGGAATACCCACTTTAAAAACATGTAAAATAATTATGAGTTGATAGCAGGCGCCATCTGTTATTTCCGTTGTGACACTTGTAAAAGAGTCGGCGGGAAGGGTATCTAACTCTAGTGGTTGGCACCTAGATGTCGCTTACGGCTGCTATAAAGTCGATGTAAAAATAAATGCAAAAAGATGATTGAAGGCATTGAGAATTTCGTCAGCTCAGTAACTGAACCCATAGCTTAATTGGTAAAGCGATATCGAGCCCCGGTAAGGCGTATCGATGTTGGTTCAAGTCCAACTGGGTTGATTATTTTTTCAATGTTTTCAATGTTTGTATTTTATTATATATATATTTTTTTTATTATATTTTATTTTATGTAAAAATTATATGAATTGTTTCAGGTATAGATCCCGCAGACTTCGACTTCTATAGTCAGGGCATACTATATCCCACACATTGCTCAGATTTTACTCACCATGCAGTGCTGTTAGTGGGATATGGCGTAGGTGCGTATAGAAATGTTTAATTTTGGGTAGGTGCACGCAGGGACGCTTAATTGGCAACTACACGTAAACGCCCGTACACAACTAAGACCCCGGGTGTATTCTAACTTTAAAATACGTTTATACACGATCCAATTCCAATACAGCTAACGTCTAAACGTCTGAATCAGAATTTGTTTGAAAATTATTAAACTGAAATTGTATTGACAACTTCAGTATTGCTTGATTATTTGCTGTTGGAGATCGATCGATACCTGTCCCGGCAAATACTGGTGCAAAAAGCGCATCAACCAGCGACCGCTATTGCCCTTGAAGCCGACATGCAGACCGACATAAACTAACATGTGTATTCATCTGCCGTCCAGTAAAACAACAGAAAACATAATATTTTTGTAAAATTTAGATTGAAACAGGACTTAATTCTTAAGTCTGTGAAGTATAGGTAAGCATATCAAGTTCCAGCAGATCATGTTTTTATAAAAGTTCACGGTTCACAAACATTTAATTGTTTATGACGAATAACTATGAAACTTGACTCACGAAAACGCACATTAAATCTATTTCCTGTTAGTTAGTTCATCATTACTTACATGGATATGCGTCAAAATGACAAAACTAAGCTAACCTGGGGGCTTAGCCAAGATGACAATCATTTGTAGAAAATGAAACGAAACGCTATCCGCCTCTTTACGCACTAGTAGGGAATAGTGATAGAGAAACCGATAGCATTTCGTTTCGATTTCTACAAACGATTGTCATCTTGGCTAATGCCAAATCTCAGAATCATTTATGTTCCTAATATATACAAGGATATACGAGTATTGACAGGTGAAAGGACAAAAATAAAACCCTCGCCACTATTGTAGCACCATGTTACGGAGGATTATATTGTAACTTTTTAGTTTTGTAGCTGGTTTAGATAGTTTTTATTTAAAATTAGTTTTATTTGTATATTTAAATATATGTTTAGTATCTCCCTAATCAATCGCAGTTATAATGTAACACGTCACTGCGTTTCTTTTAGATTTCCTGCCCCATTTAAATAAAAAACGTCTTACATTAAACATAAAATACAAATCGCCTTTTTTACAGAAAACGGCGAGAAGTATTGGATTCTCAAAGATTCTTCTGGTCCTAACGCGGAAGTTCATGGCTACGTGAAGCTGGCGCGGGGAATCAACGCTTGTACTATGGGCACCGAGTATACTGCTGCCTGTACTGTTGCTTGATTTTATAAAAAAAAACATGAAGGAAACATAAAATAGCCCTACCAAGAATTCTGATCTGCGCAGCAATAAAAATTCTAATTCATTTTGGTATTTGTTTTGGTATTTTCGTACATGCAATTTGAATTCAATTCAGTTATGGTAATTTTTTGATGTACTTTTAGTAATATAAACCAATCATTTATAAATAGTGGATTAATGTCTAAAAACTAAAATTTATCCTATTAAATAATTGGAATCATTTCTGAATTTTTTTTGTGACTGTTTCATAACAAGATGAAAAATGTAATTTGTTTAATTTTCTTAATTTACTGTACCGTCCAATGCTATGGATCTATTTAAAATTATTAACAAATTAAGCTATAATTATTAAATATTTTTAACCAATTTTATTAATTTAATCCATTCGTTCATGAATAATTGGGATTGTTTATTTTTTTACCCCCATTTTGATGACTTATTCTGTAACAATTCGTCGGGGTCTTTGTTTTTGCGTTATTTTTCTCTTTTTTTTATATAATTATGTTGACCGATTATTCGAAGACGGCTGGACCGATTTGGAAAATACTTTTTTGTTTGAAAAAGTATACTTCACAGTTGGTCCCATTGTAACGAGGTGAGGATCTCATGATGGTATCCTAGAAAAATTGAGGGAACTCTTCAACTATTATAGGCACGCCTATAGTGACTTGAGTATTTTATACAGCAGCTCGAGCATTTACTTTTGTAAACGTGGACGCTTAGTGAAGTCGGCTCTTTATTGTTTAAAATTATTAGACCGTGCCAGATCCAGAGGATCTCAAAGCATTGCCCTTGAGCTCAATCACCCAACACATGGAGATGGTTGAAAAAACTCTTGAGTAAGTGTACTAGGGGGCAATTACACAAAAGATCCCTTTGGGTCGAAATGCATCTATATGGGCCCCCGAATCAAATAAGATAAAGATAAGCAGCATTGCCACGCTAAACTGGATCAGCTGAAATCAGAACCCGGTTCAAATAAGAACCCGGTTCAAGTCAGAACCCGGTTCAAATCTGGCTTGCATGATTTTACCTAAACAACAAACCAACTGACAAACCTTGTGACTTAAATAAAAGCTTGTAGTCGTCACATTTCTTGTTAATGTACAAACAGACCCCTTTCCACATGAGCCTCCAGTCGAACATGTCATTTCCTGCAGGAAATTGAGCGCCTGTCCCAATCCGTCGCCTTCAGGAAAATCTGAAAATCTATACAGCGTGGACCTAACTTTAGATCCCGAAGCCTACTTAGAGTTAAAATGTATTGAACGTTCAGGCAAACAAAGCTTTCTGAAATTAACGAATCAAAAAATTCTTAAGACTGCGTCAACCGTTCAATGGCGCCCTGATTGGGGGGATTGTATTTCCTAATAAAACAATCAATTTCTGTAGAATCCATCATGTTAGGTTGTAGTCCTACTAATTCCGCAACTTATGATCTATGTGATACAGTTTTATATTCAAGAGATATGTTACACCTACACTACACTCCGAGTGCATCATAGGAGAGATCGAGACACCATACAAGGAAAAACTGGGCCTATGTGCAGTATACAGGCCGCCTAACCTGAATAAAACGTCATTTATCCAAGAAATTACGCGTATTGTCGGCCTATATCCAAGTACGAAGTCTTATTTAATGTTAGGTGACATAAACATTAATATTTGCGAACACAACCCGATACGAAATCAATATCTAGATACTATGAGTGAGGTAGGGCTAGAGTGTGGCATATCACAGTACACACGCGTTGAAAACAAAGGTGACTCATTGACGAAATCGTGCATATACCATATTTTTTTGCGTGCGACTACCCACCGAGAAGTGCATACCGCGGTGATAAACAATGCGATCGCTGACCACTACATAACTGGTTCTATTATAGTGCATAGTCCTAAGGTAAAAGACTCTGCGTGTAAATATATCAATAAGTTAGATAATACATTATTAGAGTGTGAGTTACGTAAAATAAGTTGGGACCCTGCCCTAGATCTTGTTCACCCACGCGATATTCTTAAATATATTACAGATAAGTTTTGCGAAGTTTATAATAGATGCACGAAAAAGTGTAAAATAAAAGGCGGAAAACGACACGAATGTAAATGGATTAACAACCGTGTTATTAGCATGATAAGAAAAAAGTCCGAATTATTTAATATTTGTAAACGAGATGAACAAAATAAAGGAAATAGAGTGTTATACAATAAATATAGAAACTTGACAAATAAATACATAGAAAAAACCAAAAATAATTATATAAAAAAAGAAATTTTAAATAATTCTAGTAATCAAAAGAGAGTATGGGAAATAATAAACAATATCTGCGGCAGGGTGTGCAGATCTGTTGATGACGTAATAACGAAGCATTTTAAGTGCGATTCACAATCTATCTGTAACACATTCGCGTATGGCTTTGAAGATAACGTTAAAAACATATGTTCGCCCTGTAATATTAAACTACTACCTGAGGCATCGAATCACCAAGAACCTATTGTATCCATGAGATTAAAAAAAGCAACTAATGATGTCATCTTAAAAATCATAAAACATATGAATAAAAAAAAAAGCCCCGGGTTTGATAACATACGAGTAAGAGATTTGGTATGTATTAGTGACGAGATAGCACCGGTTATCACACATCTTATCAACACGTGTATTTCCACGTCCTTATATCCTGATCAGCTTAAAACTGGTATAATTAGGCCCATTCATAAAAAAGGCGCATACAACGATGTAAATAACTATAGGCCGATTACTATCTTGTCAAGTATTGATAAGATAGCTGAGAGGTATATCGGAGATGAGATAACAAGCTTTCTTGCTAATAATCACATAATAAATGAAAAACAATATGGTTTCCAAAAGGGCCGAAATACCTCCCAGCTGTTATCAACTTTTGTAGATGAGGTCAACCAGCAATTGAACAACCGACATCAAGTGCTGGTTGTCTTCATTGACTTCAGCAAAGCATTCGATACATTAAATTATTCCACACTTTTTCTAAGGCTTGAACAAGTTGGTATACAGGGTCCCGCGCTGGAGTGGTTCCGTGACTACCACAGAAACCGAAACACCGTAGTGCGCATCAACGGACAAGATAGTGACCCCATATCCACGCAACGAGGTACGGCCCAAGGTTCAATCTTGAGTCCAATCGAATATTTAACGTACGTGAACGACATGTGTAACCTTTTCACAAAGGGCTCTGTATACCAATTTGCCGATGATACATGCTTAGTCACATATGGTAAAAGCATCAATGAGGCTCAAGAGATCATGCAAACTAACTTTGACACCTTATGTAAATGGGCCCATGATGTAGGCTTGGTTATCAACGCCAGTAAGACCAAGCTTGTTCATATACGCTCCCCATATTCAAGAAGTATCAATTCAATACCAACAGTTATTGCTCACACGCACACCTGCTGGCACGGCGCGCACGTGCACGCGCAGTGCACGTGCGCGCCGCTCCAGCTGGTGGATCAGCATACCTACTTGGGCCTTGTTATTGATAAAAACTTTAACTGGAAGCCTCACGTTGAGCATGTATGTAACAAGTTAAGATCACTGCGTTCTAAAATGAACATACTGAAAAATAAATTGCCGTTTAATACACTTAGATTATTATATATTTCGCTAGCAGACTCTGTGATAAGCTATGGGTTAAGTAGCTACGGACGAACTTACAAAACATACATAAATGACATATACAAACTACAGCTTAGTATACTTAAAATCATTATACCCACATACTTAAATAATAAATTCGATAATGAAAATGATATTTTTAAGCACTGTAAAGTAATGTCAATATTTGATAAAATTAAGATGTCGATAATCCTAGATGAGTATGATAAAATAAAATTATTAGTAAAAAAATGTAGGCATATAAAATTGCGTAACACAGTTCATCAACCTCGATATATTCTACCTAGGCAAGTTAATGAGTACGGCAAAAGGACGTGGGAATACATCTTACCTAGCATACTTAATGATTTACCAGAAGATATATATACAAATACCCGTAAAAATAAAAATACATGTAAAAACGCATTTAAGAAAGTATTTGTTTACAAAAAGGATGACGTTGTGTGATGGGTGATGACGCTGTCATAATGTATTTAAATTGTTGCAAGCGATGCGATGCATTTGCACCACGCATAAACCTTAACAGGTTTCAGTGGCGCATCTTAGTTAAGGTTTATTTTCTGTATTTCCTTATGATATAAATAAATTAAAAAAAAAAAAAAAAAAAAAAAAATTACTTATTTTTAGATTCATCACCTAAACGGCAAAAAGTGGCCACCATTTGCCGTTTAGGTAATGTAATGAAGCAAAAAATAGGCAAAATGAAACTATGTGACATAGATCAAAAGTTACGTAATCAGTAGGACTACATTTTAACACTGAAGGATTATACATAAATTGATTCGTTTATTAGGAAATACAATCCCCCAATGAGGGCCCCACTGGACGGTCCACACAGTCTTGAAGCAATTTAGATAGTTTAAAACAGGAGATCACATCCCTAAGAAATTCTTTGTCCCAAAAGTTATAGTGGTAATCACTGTCTACACCTACTACTCTTTGATTCAGTCACAGCTGTCAACCCCCAAACATGGCACACAAAATTTGTTCTGGATATCGCATGGTTTAATATAGGTAAATTAAATTATTGTACAGCTGTTGTTATGAAACCAGCATTTAGAAAATTCACAGAAAAGGAATCCAGTACATTTTAGTAAAAATCCAACAACTCCATAATAAAAATCGATTTGTCACTTAAAGAAGAGTACTTACCCGATTTAACTCATCACTAAAAGAGCCCCTTGTAATTACCACAGTACGATCTAAAATAATTTAATAATTTTATTTCTCTAAATCACTATATTGAAAAAGAAAAAGTGGACTTTATTCACATAAAATGTGTATTTACTTCGGGTTATTTACGTCCACTCTGTATTGAATTTATGTGTAGATAATACTTTCTGGTATAAGACGACAATCCTACAAAACGGGAATTTTCCGGCCTTGTCCTTCGAACAGTAATATAACAGTAACGGCATTACACAATATTCAATAATAGATAAGTGGATAAGACAAAGGAATATTTGCTATGAGAATCGTTTTGTATTGAGAGTTTGACCCGTTATTAAATTACCTAGCTTATTGTATAAACAGACTATATATTTGTATGATACAATTAGGTATCTATAGAATAAGTTTTAATAAAGAAAAATTTGTTTGTATTCTGACACTCTTTGAAATGATTCTAGTAAACCCCACCAAACTCACGTTGCGTTGTTGTATCACAAAGTTCCACGTCCTGTCTCCATTCCATAATCAGATCTATCTTTAAGTAGATGATTTCCAAATTTCACTTTAATCAGATGAATTGTTCGTTTTTTTTGGTACATTTCAAGCTTAATTCAATATTGTATGCAAAAACGGCCAACAAATAGTACCTTTTTAGGCTTCCGTAGTCAACTACCCTTATAGTTTCACCATGTCCGTCCGTCTGTCCGCGGTCTAGCTCAGTGACCGTTCGCAGTAGAACTTTTGGTATCAGTATGTGCATTAATCACGCCGACAAAGTGGTAGAAGAAAAATATTTTTTATTACGGTACGACGTACACATGTTTTTTTTTTATTATTATTATATATTATAATGTCACTTACAGCTTACACCACACATGACATACAGATATAAATAATAATTACTTAATACAGGTATATAAGTTAATTAATTACAAGTACAACAGATTAACTAGACTACAGATGGATTACAGAAATTAGCAACAAATTGTCAGAATTAACAAAATTTTTGGCTAGGTACTGATAGTGCTAGATGCCACAATTTTCTCAAGATATCGCCCGGCTGTGGCTAAGAATCTCGGTTCTGGTGTTGAGAATAAGTCCAATGAATCGTCCTGGTCCAGTAAATTGTTGATGAGCTTTATAGCCCGGTAGAGAGGTGAGTTGGAGAGAGACTTTGTGCTGTTATCTGGGAGATTAAGTAAGGGTAGGTTACGAGGGCGTAAGTTGTATCTTAAAACAGGTGGGACATTTGGAGACATTTGCTCTAACAGATAGCAGTTGTTTACATTCCCTCTTAATAGACGAAGCAAGAAACGCACTAAGGTGATATTCCTTCGAGCTTCTAGAGCCTGGTAGCCTACCATACCTAACACGTATGGGGTCGGATACATATACGGATAGTAAAAATATATCTTCTGGAACAAGTATCTAGCGAAGGATTTTTGGACCTTTTCAACTATCAGGACATATTTATCTTCGTAGGGATTCCATACAATTGCATTAAAATCTAGTTTACTTCTCACATAAGAGTAGTATAATAAATCTAGAGTCAGTCTGTTAGTAAAATGCTTGGCCTGGCGTTTAATAAAACCCATACGTTTTGTAGCGGTCCACAGGGTCTTCTATGTACGAAAAGTAGCAAAATGACTTTAAAGGCTGATAGAGCTTCATTTGTAAGCTTTTACATGATATTTTCAGGAGTAAAGTTCATGAAAAAATGAAAAATAAATGATTCACATGGTATGTATGAGAGTGGAGGCTCACCTTATTACATATTGGTTTTATTTTAGTATGTAAGAAAAGATCAAGTTAATGATCTGACAAAGGAAATAAAATAAATGGAAGTATATAAGCATCATTGTGTTTTATTAGCAACCATACATACCTGAACTTTAATGATAAGCTATTATCATTGCTTTCAGCAACTGAGAATATTTGGAAAATATAAAACCTGAAATCTTTAGTAGGATTTCTCACAGTTTTCGATAAATTATATTATGTTTAGATATAATTATATTTATATTATTACTTATTTTTGCATTATTGCATAAGCAATTGATACCATAGAGTTTTGCTAAATATTGTTCACCGTTGATTGGCAAGATTTTGAAACATTCATGATCTTGGTCAATTAATTATGTATTTTGCATAGTTGTATTTTAGATAGAAATAATGGTTATTATTATTATTATTTGGGTATTTAAAATGGCATTTTGACCATAAGTGGCATTCATATGTAATATATATATGCAGCTTGTGTAGATATTTAATGTATGTTTTAGTTTTCACAGGAACAGAGGCTATGAATAACAACTTAACAGGATAAGTATGCAACGTTTTGGGGAATTATTATCTGAAATATCCGTTTGTACCATTTGCAGTGGACAAACAGTAATTTGGTTACCGCACTAGATTTGTCATAAGGTTTTAGCAATCTTGTGATCGATTCCTTCAATGGGGGATATATTATTAGGTAAAATTAAACTCATAGGATGGCAGGGGTTCGTATATAAAGTATGTTCTAGAAATATTTACTTCATTCTTGAGATATGTACTAAGGACAAAAATATATAATTTACTAAAGACATTTTATGACATAGTACAAACGGTTAGTAACATAGACAGGTTCTTTTACCTATTTAGAAATTAGTATTTTGATTACAAATTGCTTTATCATCAGTTTCTTATAATTTCATATGTTTTCATTGTGAGAATATCTAGGGAAGGGAATGACCGACAACTGAGAATATTGTTCGTTAAGTAATGATGAAAATCGATACTTTTAATAGGATTTTCGAGATGAAATGTAGTTTATTGTATAGAGTAACTGTATTATTGATGATTTATTCAATAACAAAAACTAGGATCTAATGATATTTTAAATTTGTCTGAAAATTTGTCCGAATGGAGAGGTTATGTTTTTAATTTGTTAATTATTGATATAAATCGATACTTTTAATAGGATTTTCGAGATGAAATGTAGTTTATTGTATAGAATAAATGTATTATTGATGATTCATCCAATAACAAAAAGTAGTATCTAATAATATTTTAGCTTTGTCTGAAAATCTGTCCAAATGGAGAGGTTATGTTTTTAATTTGTTAATTATTGTTATAAATCGATACTTAAATTAAAGGGAAAGTAATTAAAGTTATATTGCAGGAAGTATATTAACGAAATTGAATTAATTAAGCGTGAAAAAGTTAAGAACATACTTTCTCGTCCAAAATCGATTTTGGGATTATTATGTAAAAACTCGTATTATGAAGTTAAATAACGGAAATAAATAAAGTTGGGAGCTTTGTTTTTATAAAACATAACGAGTTCGATTCGGTAAAGCGCTAAAATAGACAAATTTTATGATCGAAAATTGTCGTAAAAAGATTGTAGATATTACTGATGTTTGATGGAATTCTAGGCTAGTTTTAGCTTATAAACGTGTGATAAACACAATTTTGATCAAAACAAATAAAGGAAAGTGATGAAAATTAGGATAAAAAGCGAATTTTCTTATAAAATTTATATTGGTATTTTACAAAGTAAATACGCAGTAAATCCGATAGGATCTGGTCATAATATATGCAGAAAAATTATCTTCATCATAGATTATATAAATACACCTTAGGAAATACTTACTTTTGTTTGAATTAAAGAAAATAGTTTTCTTAGAGGTTAGGTTTTCCAAAAAGGGTAGGGCGCTCATAGGAACTTGATTCTTATAGAAGTATGTAGCGTAGGGATCTTAAGAATCAAATTGGTATACAAAGATATATTGGCATTTTACGGGGAAAATAGACACAGGGGCTTATTAAATCATACGCGGGGCTAATGTTTTCATCTATTTTCATATAAATTTTCATTGGAAATTGCATAATTGGATAGATATTCAAGAAAAACATTCCCTATGGGAGATAGGAGGTTATCGAACTAGGTCACTTAAGTATAGGAATTTGGTCTTTAAAATAGTATGAACTAAAGGATCAATAAGGTTCAAATTGGCTTAGATCAATCTAACCAAGCTACCACAAGGCGGACGTTTCGGACCTCTCTGACGTCACGGGGGTAGTTCGCGTTTATATACGTAATTTTAATGCTATATAAGGGAAGGGCGTACCGTAGGGATTCACTTTGCCTTCGACCAGAGCTGCGAACACTTTGACTTCACTTTGACTCCGACCTGAGATCTACGAACACCTTGCCTCTAACCTGACTACGGGACTACGGAACGACTGGACTTCTGCTGCCAACGTGAGCTAGAAGCATATCCTGAACCACGAGACTCCGACTTCTGTCTACAAGCCGAGCTGCAAGCACTGAGGCCCCGCCCTGAGCTGCCAATAGGACCAGCAAAAGAAGTCTAATTTGGTGAGGCAAAATCTATTCACTTATAAAATTTATTTCTTTTCTGTGTATTCTCTTTAGGCCTTGGAGTTGAGTAAGTGCTTTTAATTGACTGTTATATTATGAACATTTTCCTTATTATTGTGGTTCTTGCATTTAATTTATGTGAAATTTGGTTGAATTATTATATGATATGTATACGCGTACGGAATTTAACGGAGTATGCGGAAACATTTTACGAATTTAACGAAATAGGGATGGATGCGTTTATCCTATATGGCGTATGCGTTATATTTTTATACGGTTTGCGAATTTTATTGCGGAATGCGTTATATTTTTACGTTTTGCGGCTGCGGTATATGAATTTAATTGAGTATATATTAAGTCGTTTACCCTATTTTGGGAACGATTTTTAGCGTGTTTTACGTACCTGATTTATGAATTTAAAGGAGTGCGTACTCTATTATATTTACGGTTCATATGCTTTGGTATATAAGCATTGACTTGAACTGAAGTAATTGTATGATTGTAACATTATTCATTTATGACAGTGTAACCAACATTAACCATTGATCAATCATATGTTCATCCTTCATTAACCAATGCTATAATCCTTCTATGACAGTGAAAGAAACATTAACCATTGAACAATTATGTTCATTCTTCATAATCACTGCCTTGATCCTTCTATGAAGTGTTATTTATATAACTGAAATTATTTATTATTTTTGAGCTGAAATAAGACATCTGAATATGTACCAACCTTGTGTTGTAAAACAAAACATATTAGGAAAATTTTAACATGTTCTCTGACTTAGTGAGATTTGTATCTTATCACCCACCATTCATGATAATTGATGAATAAATATTATTGTATTGTTGGAAATACAATTATTGGCAAAGAGAAAGCCACTATAATAAAGTATTGAAATTCAACTGAGAGATTGAGTCGTGCTGGAGTGAGTTATGGGGATCCATATCAACTACAACTGAACGAAAATAGTTCATAAGTTAATTCAGGCTTTCAATTCAATAGTGTACATCATCTGTAAAATTTTATAATTAGATGAAGAGTTTGGTAGTTAGAAACAATGCCCTACTCTGCGTACTATACTATTTGCTTATCTTTGAAGTTTGAATTATGTAATGCTACCCTAGTAGCTTACTATTCGAATGGCTTCTAAATGCTTACAAGAGCCTACCAAGCTTACTTACCTCAAGCTTCAGCCTGAAATTTCTGTAAATATCCTTATTACCTACCTAAAGGAACTTAAAACTACAGGGAAAGAAAATCAAACAAAAGATTGAAGGTTGTAAAGAAAATTATTTATTTAAGTTTTATATTTGGATTTTTGTTATTGAAAAGCGAAACACTGACTAATTACCCCTAATGCTGCCTTTGCAGACGTCATTAGGTGTTAGTTTCCGATTCCTAGGCTTTGCGAAAGTAAAAACGAAACTAACGAAGCAAAAAACCTTTGCGCCGTATTACAGTAAAATAAGCAACGTGAATATAATATCAAATGCATTAATTAATAACCTATCTATACAGTAGCTTGCTCTGATACGCAGTTTGGCCGAGATGATCGTGAAAGCTAGTGGAGACCCAACGTTGTGTGTGTAGTTACCGCAAGTCCTTTTCGATAAGGTGAGAAATAACCGCAATATTTAAAATACACGTAATTCCTCACTTAAATCTAACGGAATATAAATATAATAGACAATGGTAGGTTAGCATATGAACTGTTGACGTTAAAAATAAAATAATAAGATTGTGAAAATATATCCTAATTAATAGACTAATAAATAGTAATAATGAATATTAAAATTACACTATAATTATAATGATTGATTAAATAGGTATTTCGTTGTTTGTTAAATAGTTGTATTTACAACAAAATATATATAAGGAGGTTTGCTGGACTCCCAACGTAGTGATTGTTGGCGAAGTACGCCAGTACAAAATATGTGGCATGTCAGTTTTGACAGTTCCGTCTTCCAACGGTGGAACCACGGCCAGTAGCCTACGATTCGAAGCTTAATGGATCTGGTAATATTGACCGGGCCAGTAGCCTACAGTCTTTTATTAAGTGTGCGTTCTGAGCATTTGTAATGATCCAAGTGTGCGACCGGGCCAGTAGCCTACAGTCTTTTATTAAGTGTACGACCGGGCCAGTAGCCTACAGTCTTTTATTAAGTGTGCGTTCTGAGCATTTGTAATGATCCAAGTGTGCGACCGGGCCAGTAGCCTACAGTCTCGCTTCATACATCAATGTATAATCGACAGATAACCGCCAATTCCTCCACACCACATATGCAAATAACGACTGGTACATTTAATGATTAAGTAAGCAAATACCAACCACCGTTTATGACGAATGGTATATAAATTTAGGAAGTAAATAGCAAGTACCTACCATCGTTAATAAGCAAACCTGAGTTATCTTGACGTGTAAGACCCTCACCGTACCGTCATCACTGCACGAGACCGGATATTACTAAGAACACCTAGTACGCTAATGGCGTACTTACATGAGAATAAACTCTGTAAGTACATGCTGTAATGCGCGTCATATGTTCAAGTGAACCATGGGTGATACAGTGCGCGTTGGGCTTCCCACGATAGAGTTCCCCGTTGCCACCAAGATAACACCAGATAAGCATTCTACATGGAATAAATCTCTATGCTAGAAATCCAGCATCTTATCCCTTATATAATTACTAAAGTATTACGTGGAAGTACATATATATTACGCGATATCGCTTAACCATGGCCAATAGTTAACCGATATCGACAATTAACATTTAAAAGATCGAAACCTATCTTGGTTATAGTACGTTCAACCAATTTCGACCGTTACATTAAACTATATATTTATATTTATAAAGTAGTAGAAATAAATAGTTAATAAATAGAACGTAGTCACCCGAAACAGTGGATTAAAATCTACTAAGATAAAATATGGCTCGGTAAGTACCAAGTTCAAATAGAACCTATTCGACACGTCAACAGTAAATGTATACACTACGATGGAGAATAAATATTACGTATCCTAAATAGTTAGGTATGGTAAATATAATATACGCACACATAAATACACAAAGTCATATATAGTAGAATGTAGAAGGTTCAATGTTAAAATAAACCACAAACACAGACCATATATTATGAAGAACCTGGACCAAATATAAGCTATCAGCTTATATAATAGAATGTAAATAAGTAGAATATCATTAAATTGTTAAATGGTTTCCTCACGACAACGAGTTCCACGTAAATACAAAATACTATTATTTATTAGCTGTATTATGTATTTGAAAACCAAGTCAAATAATACCCTACATCAACCTATAACTCAACTACTAAATCATTGCTCGGAGTTTAAACCTATGTTAAAACGTCCATACGATTTAAGAATCGTTTATGAAAGAAGGCGAAGATTGTATTTCAATTCCACACTCAATAAATAATCAAAACATTTAAGTACTTATTTAGATTAGACATACGGACGGCTCTAGGCACAGCGGAATAGTGCTTCGCTTCGCTCACTCAGTAATAGTTGAAATAGTACCTAATACACTTAAATGCAGATCCCTACTTCATTGTAAACCCAAACACAGCTAAAATATTTACAAATGTGGATTAATAATATATCCCTCATTATTCTAACACTCACTGCAGGTAAATAAGCGTAACGCCTGTAATATTAGTCCCCAAATAACCCAATTAATAAAAGAAAGGTATTGACCGTTATTATAATATTCGTACGCTTCACTAGTAAAAATATTGTAAAATGCTAGTACACGACAATCAATTAAGATAAAAGTGAAATATTTAAAAGGACTTACATAAAGTTGTAGACCTCGATCTAGGCTGAGAGATGCTGATGTCTTGAAATCTCGTTCCGACTAAGTTAAGTTCGAACCTTACCACCCGCTTTTATAATTTCCGTACCCTGTCTCCCGCAATCACCTACATTCCCCTTTGTAGCTTTAATCCAAACACCTCTTTCAAAATCTTACCGATTACTCATCCGATTCCGCTATTGAACCTAGTTATCTAAATAATAAGGTTGATAATCCAATCTGTAGATACTAAAACCAAATAAATGTCTAACAGACAAGGTTCAAATTCGTGTGAACTCCTGACTCGTCGTCTGCACACCGCTTCTCGATCGCCTGCGAAAATCTAAGCAAATATGCGGGTGGGTTAAGATTAACCTCGCGCGATGCGAGATTATTCCTACCCGCATTTGTTTAAAATTATTAATTTATAATTACAATTTCAGGATTTTCTGGTAAATTGCTGAATAGAAATTAGAAACTACATTTGGATAAATATGCTAAAAATATAGGGAATATATATATGATAGTGAAATATACATACAATAGTGTTTCTATAGGAAACGAAAGCAAATTCAATGTAACCGCATGGTCAATTTTGACCAATAATTATTAATACGCATATATTTCTAACAAATATCAATAGGAATGCTAAGAGGACTATATTGTTTATCGAATCAATATATTTTTTTGTACTCGGAAGTAAATAATCACGTGTTTATGACACAATACTGTTCTTAACCAAATCTTCCTAAATAACTATTATTTTTATTCGATATCATAAGAAACATTGTTATTTTTAATGCCTATTTAGATCAAGGAATTAGATTTTACGTTTTCATTTGTTTTCTGCTACATACACTAACATCTATAATTCGAGGTTAGGTTTTTTAAGAACCAAAATTTATTAGAAAATACTATTATCTGTATTCCAAATGAATTACCATCTTAATATCTAAACGAAAATGTATATTATTTAGAAAAGCCACTTGAAATAAAGCTAGTTTCCAGTATTTATTTCAACACTAAATTCTCCTTCCCGAACTGCACCAAAGCTATGAAAATTAAGACATAACTACTAATTGATTTTATGATACTCCATATTTTCCAGGTGAGTTGTAATTCGAACTTTAATATTACAGTATAATTTTCCATTAAAGCTTAATCGTAAAGTCATAATTTTCCCTGAAACTGAAAAAATGAAATTAACTCCTACATAAAGTTAACAGCAATGACACAATATCGAACAATTTTACCGTCCATCGAAATAGGCATTATATGGATGCCTTGGATCCATTACAATTAGCATAACTGCCTAACACGACATATTTCTACGATTTATTTCGGCATGACCACAGTCCCTTTGGTTGAATTTTAGATTTCATTTTGATTTAATTAATTAGCTAGGCATCTCAGAGGTTTTCTTGGCGTTTCTTTCCTCTGGTGTGTAGGTTACGAAACGTTGGTAGCTTCACTTAATAAAGTCATTGATAGACAAAATAAAAATATTTTATTTTTAATAAAATATATAAAAATAATAATAATAATTAGATAGGATATGAGATAGTTTACCCCACCGCACGAACAACAGGCGTGTGTATTTGGGAAAAGAAACCCCTATCACACATTAGCTACCCTTCCTAACTATATTTAAAATAAATAAATAATTTTTCTAAGAAAATAATTTAATTGTATAATTATTGTCTGTATTCGTTAACACTATCGCTTTTAGGGCGTAGGGGATAAATAAAAAAAAACCATATTTGCTTGTAGTAAAATAAAATATTCAAATAAGACTGTTAATTTCATCATCAATAACAAAATTTTACAAAATAATTTTCTAGCATTAATCTTCACCGCAAATATTGGGAAGACTTTTTCTATGTGGAAACTACCGAATAGCCTTTTCTTTTACAGATCCTGACACCATTCTACAGCCTTACCACTAACCTTCCCGTATCAACAGCTTGAACTTATAACCGAATATTTAATTAACTAATTAATTTTATATACCTATTTACTTAATGTCTTTTCATTGTAAAGTACCATTTATAGGAAATAAAGTTTAATCTAAATATCCTTGTTTTTGTTTCAACAACCTCTTTATCAGTCTCCTAAAAATTATCGGGTTACTACATAACTAGGGATCTACTACTAGACTTTCACGAGCCATTGTTAGGAAAAACCGCCGAAATTGTCTGACAAATCATGTTTATATAGGAAATTAGATTATTGGGGTTATAGTATTTAACGCAGGGTTGTAGTGTTCCTTTCAGGAGGTAAGTATGTATAGTCATCAGAGCTTAGAACATTTTAGTATTACAGGGTTTCAGACGGGGTAGAGGGTTTCCTTCATAGAGAGCCACTTTGGCTTTCTAAGCTTTTCAGTTTCAGCTTTCTAAGTTGTACCGTCGTTTAGTAGCTTCCAATAGCTTTTAGTAGCTTATAACGTAAAGAAGAAGCGTATTATTTTAGAAACGCCTGGCGCGTTTCTCTTCAGTTTATAAGCATCTTTACAGGTTTGGAGAACCTGCTGATGGAATGTTAACTGTGGGTCAAACCAAGTACCTAAATCCTTTACTATTGTGGCACGCTTTATTTTTTCACCGGCTATGACATAATTATGGTGATATGGTCCCTTCGATCGCGTGTATGTGACTACCGAACATTATGAAATGTTGAGCGCTAGACTATCCGTCATGCCCCAATCATGTACCCGGTTTATATCGTCTTGAAGAATAGCGGTATCATGTAAACTGTTTACTGGATAAGCTAATTTGACATCGTCGGCAAATAGAAGACAGAAGGAATGGGTAATTTGTACCGGCAGATCATTTATTAAAATTAAGAATAACAAAGGCAAGAGATTGCTTCCCTGTCCTATGCCTGAAGTTACCTGGTAGTATTTTGATTTGTACCCTTGATACTGAAAAAACTGCATTCTTTTAGACATATAATCTGATAAGAAGTTTAGGAGCTTCAACGACAGATCGCATTGTGCCAGTTTGTACAATAATATGTCATTATCTACCCGGTCAAATGCTTTTTGAAAGTCGAAATATGCTACGTCTACCTGCTTGTGAATTTCCAAGCTGTTCGCAATAAACGTACTGATATTTATTAGATTTGACGTGTTTGATTTTTGTGGTAAAAAACCGTGCTGCTCGTCGCAAAATTATTTCCTTAGTCGTTTAAAAAGCTTTGCGTATATTGCCGCTTCAAACACCTTTCCAAAAACACATAAGACTGCCACTGGCCTATAATTTTGTATTTCCGATTTGGAGCCATTTTTATGTATCGGTATGACTTTTGAGGTTTTCCAAAGAGAAGGATATTTCTCTATTTTTATTGAGAGGTTAAAAATATAATGAAGTGGTGCTATAAATATCTCGAGACAATCTTTCACAATAAATTGGCGAATACCGTCTGGCCCTTGAGTAAATTTCGAAGTAAGTTTTTTCAGTGCGGTACGGACTTCGCTTAAATCGATGCTCTCAATGTGCACGTGATCCGAGTTTACGGTAGTTTCGTTAGCGGTGTCAATCGCGGCATTAGCATTAAGCGAAGGCGCGTTACTTAGGAACACGCTCTGAAAGAACTCAGCAAATGAGTCCGCTATCTGCCGCGGTGATAGATCTCCGAATACTGTTGGCTCATTACCCTGGCGATTAGACATTACATATGACCAGAAAGAACTTGGGTCGCCTATGATATTTGATTGTATCACGCCAAGATATTGTTTCAAAGCTTGTTCAGACCCCGCTTTAACGAGTTTTGTGTAGTAATAAAAAATGCGTAATATAGTGGATTTTCAGTCAGCTTATATAATTTATGGTAGTTATTCTTTAACTGGTTGTAATATATTAAATCTGCAGAAAACCATTTAGGGTATTTTGTAGCATTTCATCTTTTTTTCTTAAGTGGAACTGTTTTCTCAAATACGCCGTTAATCTTATTGTACACGAAGCCTACCGCCTCTTCCAAATTATCTATCGAATAAAGCGTTGACCAGTCTATTTGTGAAAGCAGGGAATAAAGTAGTGGGAAGTTGGCCTTACGAAAATTTCTCGCTGCGTCGGTTTTATTGGGTTCCGGAGTATCCTTTTTTTGACAATCAAAGCGTGGCCTTATTTGTATAGATATATCAAGGGGGCTGTGATGTAGCTCCGTTGAGACCAGGCCATTCATACTCTCAGATACCGAAATTGAAGCGACAGCCGGGTTTACTAGTACCAGATCAAGTATACGGTGGTTGCCGTTAACTATATAGTTTTCTTGGGAGAAATTACACGTATTTAGTGGGCTGGGCACGAATAGTGGGCTGAGGGGTGAATTTTTTTTCGCTCCAATCCTATCGTGTTTAGTATACTTGGATAGGTCTTTAAAAAAGGATAGAGGTCTTCTCAAACATTTTTTGGATAAAACTAACAGTTTCGTAAATAATAGCTCTGAAAGTTCCAAAAAGATTGTCTCCCCCATCTAACGTTAGAACCGTGGATCCAAAAATTTGAAAAAAAAGTAGTATAGATTCACCGTTTCTACCCCATCGTTTTCCCACCACCAAAACAATGGTTTTTCGGGGCTATGAAACCTAAAAAAAAAAAAAATTTGGTATGTTTTAGGACGTTTAACCCCCCATTTAGATCGATTGCACTAGGTCTCAACAGTGCCCGGAGCCTCCTTCAGCACTTAGGCACTCCGCTAATTAAACAATACACGCTCTTCGACACCACAATAGAACCCTTGCTCACCTTTTTCTATTGTCTCTATTGTTAGCTCGACTCGGCGACATCGCATTGTTACCGAGCTCGGTAGAGGCATACTCCTACGTTGTAGTTTGTTCTTTACGTATTTGCAATAGGTTCTATAATTTCTTAATTGGTTACTCCTTATGAAAGACTAGGTATACTACCTAAAGTTTCCATAGTTTAGGTATTGTTTTGGTGGTGGGAAATCAATGGGGTAGAAACGGTCATATAACTTAACGAGATTTTTAATGATCTAACAAGCTCCGCGAACTGACACAATTACATTACCCTTTATTAGTCTGGACTGGAGTAGGTATCAAATTTATACCTAAAGTAATTTATTCACATTTCGCGAATATATATGCAAATTTAAACGTATCTATATGTGTTACAACACAATATGAAACTTCTGGTATATGTTTCAACCCCATCAATTTTAGTTATTTAGTATCTATTCGTTTTCACTTTTTGCCTAAAATTTATTATTTTATGCTAATCCAATTTTTGAAATATTATTTTATTGATGCTAGACTATTTCCAGTCTATTGTGTTGTCTTAATTTTTTTTTGGGTAAATTATTTTATGCAAATCCAATTTTTGAAATATTATTTTATTGATTTTAGATTATTTCTAGTCTAGATATTTGTGTTTTGTTGTTTATTTATTTTTTTGGTAAATTATTTTATGCAAATCCAATTTTTGAAATATTATTTTAATGATTTTAGATTATTTCTAGTCTAGATATTTGTGTTGTCTTATTTTTTTTAACTCGTAAATAACTTTGGTATATGTGACAACCGACTGCTATTTATTGGTGGACAATAAACATGACTGTGTATTGAACAAGTTTCAACCTGTAAGTATGCTGTACGTTTCCGTAAACGAAGTTCCCATTATTTATTATAATATATAGATCTTTTGTTAATGTAGGATTCGGTGTGTGATTTATTGCATTCCTGTTTATACTAGTTAGGAGGGGCGGTGCGATGTTTAAAGACTCCTTTGGTGCTCTAATTTAAAGTCACAATTTCTATTATTAGTTTTTTCTTTATGCTGTCGGCTTGAGAACTTTACCTTTTTTGCTAGATGTCCTTTGAAGAAGGTAATAATTTACTTTTTATTCGTTTCTGAGAAATATATAAATCAATCATCGGGTTTGAAGTCACACGCGATTTTAATAGAAAGTAAATGCACGAAAGATCTGTCGTTTAAATTCTTTAGAATTCTTTTGATAATTTAATCTTTTGTTAGAAAACATTCCGCTGCAAACAAAAATTTACCTGTCCCCGAAATCCTGTTTAAACTCGTCGCTACCTACCTAGGTGGTCCTCTGTCCCCACCAGCCGTGACCTTTTTTTCAACACAAATTCATATAAAAAGGCTGAGGCTGGGGGGTAAATTTTAGAAACGAAGTGAGCTGCAAATCACGTGTTCAATTACGATTAAGTGAATAAATTTCTTAATTTTGACTAATTAGAGATAGAATTTGAAGGAACATTTTAAATTTTAAAGTATAAAAAACTTAACCTGATTTTTAATCTATATGTATAGCATGCAAATTGGAAATGATAATTGTGATGTTGAACTTCTTCAATTATGTGAAGACGCGGAGAAGGAATATTTTGAAGACCAAGAAATATATAATTTGTGTGAATCTCTAAGTCAACAAAAATATGAAATGTAAGTTAATCAATCTGTTTAAATATTTAATTCATTATACTTTTTTTTTCTACCTTGCATCTTGTTGGGGTGGGTGATGTAAGTTAAAACCTGTTGTTACATGTTTCCTTACCTGACTTACGGATACGGAGGGGATAGTGGTATAAAAGTGGGTCCCCAGTTTTAAAATTATCTATAGCAAATTGAAGTTTCAGTGTTTTGTACCTGTGGTGTTGTGTGATTCAGTTTTGCAACATGGCATTTTATTTTGAGCCTAAATTTGAACGTAGCGAGATAGCAAGTTTTAGCAAAAATTTAATAATGCAGAAATTTCATAGATATGACCGATTGTGGTTTATTGATGGCTTATTACCTGATTCAATTTTCGAAGATCAAGATATTAAACCATATTATACCTCATGTGAGGGTCATAGAAATCAAACACAGGATATTCATCTATCAACTACTGATGTAGTAGACGGAGTCCTACCAATGCAAGCGTATTGTTTGCATTGTAAGAAATATACAAGTTAGTATTTTGTAGTTATTATTAATCTTTGTTTCTGGTAATCATATTATAAGTAATGATGTAATTATATTATTTGTGATATTGTATTTTATTTCTTTAGATCCCAACAAGTTGGAGGTGGAATAGAAATGGCAACTACGGATCCTGTGTCTAAGGCATCAACAAAGAAGAGTCAACCTTCAACTAGCAGTGATTCAGCATCAACTTCTACAACACAAGCTTGCTGTATTGACGTAAGCACAAAAAATAATGACAAAATTGAATGTTCTGTATCCCATGTGTATGTGGTAAAAAGATATTTAGGAAACCATTTGAAAAGCAATAACCACAAAAACAATGTTCTTAGTTCAGACAGCGAATTAATCAACGTTCAGCTAATTGAAAATGCATTCCGGAACAGGGTTGCTACGTACAGAATATCAAGTAATAAAAATGATTACCAACCCTTTGAAACCCCCGAATCGTTTTTAGAAAAAAATAAAGATACAATTTTTACTTTATTAAATCGATCCGTTGCAGATCATTGTGCTTTAAAAGTTAATTTTATTTTAAATGCAAATTTTTGTCAGGATAACAAACAGTTAAGAAATACATTTGATTTTCAATTAAACAATCAGCTTTTTAATGTGAGCAGTGATAAAGATTTTTTTTTCATATCCCTCGTAAATGAAATAACAGAGAGATTAACAAACTTTGAAAGAAAAGATAGTGGATGGAGTTTGGTAAACATAAACCACTTAGACGTTAATGTTAATAAATATAAACCATTGCGTGGTTCTTCATATATTGAATTACCACGTCATATAACAAACAAAAGAGCAGTAATAAACATCAAAAACAATGATCATGAATGTTTCCGTAGGGCATTGCTTTCGGGTTTATATCCACCTAAGAAAAACAATCACGCTAATATGGTGAACTGTTATGTCAAATATAAGGAGAAATTGAAGTTTGGTGACATTCCTTTTCCTATCAAGTTTACTGATATTCAGGAATTTGAAAAGTTAAATGATTTAAGTATTAACGTGTTTGGTTTGGAGTATAATTCACAAAATAAAAGTCATGATATTGTTGGTCCTTTACACATTATAAAATGTAAAAAAACAAAACATTTTAATTTGTTATATATAACAAAGGGGAATAGAGGACATTATTGTCTGATCAACAATTTATCTCGATTAGTATCCGCTCAAATAAATAAATCACAACATGCTGTTAATATATGTGATGGATGTTTGTCAAATTTTCCATCTAATCAGAATTTAGTAGAGCATCAAAAGAACGATTGTTTTCATATATGTACCAATTTATCCTCTGAAGAGGATAAAAGGAAAGATTGGTTTGACAAAATGACTTCTTCAAGTCAACTTAATTTCAATAATTACGAGTTCCTTTTGTTGTGTATGCAGATTTTGAGGCATTTTTAAGTCCTATTCAGTCAGAACAATCTAATGAACAAACCACTAAAGATAATAGTCACTCTCCAACACCTGACAGTGATAAAGATTATGGAGATGATGATGATTATGTGGATGATAAAATCAAACGTAAACGCAGACGTATAGACAAGCGTTCCTCAACCATTTACGTTCAGAAACATCAAGTTTATAGTTTTGGATACCATATTAAATGTGCATATGATGACAAGTTATCAATTTATAGAACATACAAAGGGGATAACTGCGGTCAAACATTTATGAAATGTATTAAACATGATTTGGAGAGTATTTGTAAAAAGAATACATTTTCCAAGCCCCCTTTACCCTTAACAACTTTTAATAAAGAACACATTGCAAACAGCAAAGTCTGTTTCATTTGTAGTACATGTTTAAACGAGGATTCCTGCGTTTCCTATAATTGGCATACCGGTGTTTACGAAGGCGTTGCACATTCACTTTGCAATGAAAAGTACAGACCCCAAAACTTTGTACCTGTGTTTTTTCATAACTTAAGCAACTATGACAGTCACTTTATAGTACATGGGCTTAATTTTGAAAATGGTGATATAGAACTAATCCCACAGAACAAAGAAACATATATTTCCTTTTCCAAAATGTTAAAAGTGAATAACCGTACAGTGAAATTAAGATTCATCCCCATATGAATACATGACATCATTTGATAGTTTATACCTTACCGCCCTTCCTCGTAAGGATTTATTTTATAGTTCTCTGACTAATAGCCACATTTCAGATGAAGATTATGAACATGCTGTGGGTGTGTGGAATTACTTTAATTGTCAAAATTTGGGGGACTATTCAGATTTATATCTGAAAACAGATGTTTTGCTACTAACTGATGTATTTGAAAATTTTAGAAATGTATGTGTTAAGACCTACGATTTGGATCCAGCTCATTATTACACTGCCCCAGGATTGAGTTGGGATGCCATGTTAAAAGTTAAAAAAATAAAACTTGAACTTTTGACGGATATTGATAAAATTGCTTTCATAGCAAAAAATATTCGAGGAGGTATATCCCAATGCAGTCACAGACATGCAAAAGCTAACAATAAATATATGTCAAACTATGAATCAAACCAACCGTCTTCTTTTCTTGTATATTTAGATGCAAATAACTTGTATGGTTGGGCTATGTCTCAACCTCTTCCTACAGGTAAATTTGAATGGGTGAATGTAGAGACGAATTTTAATATTGCAGATGATGCTGATCATGGCTTTATCTTAGAAGTAGACATTGAGTACCCTAAAGAATTACAGGATTATCATTCAGATCTACCATTCTGTCCCGAAAATGTATGTTTAGGTAATCCTAAAGCAAAAAAATTAATACCAAATCTAAACAAGAAAACAAACTATGTCATTCATTACAGAAATCTTAAACAAAGTTTACAAAACGGATTAAAATTGCTTAAAATCCATAGAATATTAAAATTTGAGCAATCCCCATGGTTAAAAAGTTACATAGATTTAAATACCTACATGCGATCCCAAGCATCTTCTGAATTCGAAAAAGATTTTTTCAAACTCATGAACAATTCAGTGTTTGGTAAAACTATGGAGAATGTAATGAAACGAGTAAACATCAAATTATTAAATCACTGGGAAAATCGTGGGAAATCTCAAGGAATTCAATCTTTAATTAAGAAACCTGAATTTCATAGCTTATCTGTTTTTTCACATGATTTAGTAGCTGTTCAATTGAAAAAAACTAAAGTTTCATACAACAAACCAATTTACATAGGTTTTTGCATTTTAGATCTTTCTAAAACTTTATTGTATCCATTTCATTACGACTATATGAAAACCAAATATCAAAATAATTTGAAATTGCTTTACACAGATACTGATAGTTTACTATATCAAATATTCACAGAGGACTTTTATGATGTCATAAAATCAGATTTTTATTTGATACTTCTGAATACCCAGAGGACAACGTGTATGGTTTCCCTCTGGTAAATAAAAAGCAACTTGGTGTTTTCAAAGATGAAAACAATGGGGAAACATTTAAGGAATTTGTTGGTTTGCGTTCAAAAATGTACGCCATAGATGTACAAATTAAAGAAATTAAAGCTAAAACTAAAGGTGTCAATAAATGCGTAACGGAAACATATGATCTTGATAGTTTAAAAAAATGTTTATTTATGAAAAAAATTAAATATGATACAATGTTACGTTTCAAATCAATAAAACGCATTTTATTTACACAGAAAATTACCAAAATAACACTTTCCCGTAATGACACGAAACGATATTTGTTAGGAAATTCTATTGATACTCTTGCGTGGGGTCATTATAAAATTCCTCATGGTGTTCTTTAAAATTTATTTAATTTACACAGAATATTCAATGAAATGTATTTATTTATTGTGCAATGTGTATAATTTTTGTAAATTGTATGATTTAGTTTAGAAGTTAAAATTATCTTGTGTCATTTTTTTTTGTTATGTGTTATTTTTAATAAATGTTCTTGATAAAAGGAGAAACTTAAAAAAAATTGTCATTTGAAATTAATTCCTTTTCATAACAACACACTCCTCACGTTAATTCAAAATGATTCATTTTTACCATCCCTTCACCACTATTGTAGCTGGTCCGAGTGGTTGTGGAAAAACTAAATTTGTTACAAGTTTTCTTGAACATTTGAAAGAATAATGTAATGTTGAGTTTGATGAAGTGATTTGGTGTTATGATGAAATGCAACCCCTATATAATCTAGAAAATGTGATTTATAGTCAAGGAATACCTGATATGTCCATGTTTGATGGACTGAAGCCCAAATTACTTATAATAGATGATTTAATGCGGGAATCAAATGGGCGACTGGTTGATATTTTTACAAAAGGTAGTCACCACAGAAATTTAAGCCTGTTTTATATTACTCAAAATATATTTCATCAGGGTAAAGGTCAACGTGATATGTCTTTGAATACAAGTTATTTAGTGTTTTTTTAAGAATCCTAGAGATAAAACACAAATACGTTATTTGTCTCGTCAAGTATGCCCAGAAAACTCAAAGTTCGTTGACGAAGCTTACAAGGATGCTACTAAAAACGCTCACGGCTATCTTATGATTGATTTAAAACAAAACACAGATGACATGTGTCGTTTTAAAACTAAAATATTTCCATTTGATGGCCATTGCACAGTGTATATCCCAAAGAAAGGATTTAAATATAACAAGGATCATCAAGTTTCAGTCAGTTCTAAATGATGCATTCTCGAGTAAGCACCTATAAACATTTACTGGAAGCCCTGCGTTTACTTAAATCAAAATATCGCACTGCTTTGCTTAAATCGTGCGATGAAGATGAGATCAACATCATTTGTGAATGTATCTATAACGTTCTAAAGGGTAAAATTCCTTTAGATAACAAAGAAAATTCCAAATTAAAAAAATATAAGGAAACATTACGAAAACTAGTTTCAAAAGGCAAAAATAAGCTTAGAAAAACCGTTATTATTCAGAAAGGGGGTGCATTTTTACCAATAATTTTAGGTGCAGTTTTAAGTGCATTGGTAAACTCCTTATCTTAGATTAGCGATGAAAAAAGGGGAAAAAATCAAATGTTTTTTTCCGAAGTTTATGAAATTTCCGTTTTTTCGGTTTTTTTCGGCTTTTTTAGGAAAAAAACGAGTACATTATCAAAATAGGTATTTATTTAATCACTCAAATCACTGTCACTCTCATCATATCCATCAGTTATTTCTGCTTCCATGTGGTCGGTGTAGTCCGTTTGTAGGTTCAAATTCGACCGAATAAAGATTAATTTATTAAGTCGCTCTGGCAATAGTCGATTTCTATCTCTGGTATGTGTCCGTCCAAACAACGACCAATTTCTCTCAGCTGCGGCGGACGATGGAGGAATACTGAGCAATCTAACCGCAATATTTGACAGCAGCTTGGTAGAACATAATCCTTTCCACCAACTTAGCGGGGTTATGTTCATGACAGGCCGCCAAATAACTTCATTTGCCCAAAAACCTTCTTTTGCCTGATACTCGGCGAATTCAGCCATCAAATCACATGTGCTTATGTTTAAATTATCTGCCAATTTTGTTACATATTGTGTCATTTTTAGAAATTCTGCATCTGATAACGTTTGATATCCGTCAAACACAGTTTTATGAAACCTGGGGTCTAGCATGTATGCAGCTAAGTGCACCGGCTGCACACAAAATTGTTTGCGGTTTTCGACATGTGTTAATATAGTGAGCAAGCTAATTGCGATTTCGGTGCAATCGTCCGGAAAATCAAAACTTGAAATTTATTTTTTTATTGTCAGGAATGCAGCCGGAACTTCCGATATATGTGCTTTATTGGATTCGATTTTTGCTATCGCAATGGATATTGGCGACAAAATTGCTTCCATGACCGTTAACATTGACCATAAGGAATCTGATAAAATGATTTGTTTGATGCTGCGGTCGACATGAGCACCCAGTTGAGTAAAGGCCAGTGACTCCAAAGCCTCTCGATTTTCTGAAAGGGACTTAAAAGTCTGAATTGCACCAGCCCATCTCTTTTTACTGGGCAATTTTAAAGTAGTAAATACACCTCCATACTTTTCTTTTTGTATTTCTTCAAACACTTCCAAGCACACATGTCTCCTGTTAATGTGCTTTACTATCTTTTTGCATTGCTCGAAAAATAATTGAAAACAGGGTATCTTCATTATGTCAGTAAATAATAAATTTAAGCCGTGAGCCGCACACCCAATGCAATCGATGTGATCAAACTCGGCTTGAATCTGTCGCCATGCTGCACGCATGTTACTCGCATTATCAGTAACTAAAGCAACAAACTTGTCCGAACCAATTTCTGCTAACACTTTTTTTGATTGCTCAGTTATATATTCACCAGTCTCTCGCTGTGTGCCAGGGTGGATGCTGCTCCAAAAAATTGGTTCAGGTGTGGTAATAATGAAATTTATGACACCTTTGCCTCGAACATTTGACCACCCGTCAGTAACTAAACCTAGCGATGATGCCTCTTTCAATCTTTTTTCCATATCATTTTTAATTCGATAGTATTCTGCATCTAACAAAGCATTGCTCATGGCATATCTTGTTGGTGGCTTATAATCCAATTTCATTAATTTTAGAGCGTTTTGCCAATACTTATTTTCGAAAGTGCAAAGCGGCATTCCCGTCGCATATGCAGCACGGGCCAAGGCTGCATCGATTTCTTCATGTAAGTTGGGAATGTTAGAATCGGCATCAGCAATACTCGCATGTAGTTCATTTGTTAAGTCTTGTGAATGTATTGAAGTTGAATGCGACTGAGACTCCATTTGGTAGTTATTAATATTGTTCCTTTCTTGTAATCGCGAATCATCCCCAATACGAGTAGGTGTATGGTACGGGGCATTTTTTTTACGTAACTGTTTCTTCTTAAATGCAGTTTTGATGTCATATGGGCACTTAACACAGGCAATTAAATGCTCCGTTAGCCGCGTAGCATTAGGAAACACATACTCTTTTGAGCAAAATAAACATTTGGAGATTTTCTTGTTATCCCTCTCGGTAGCTTCCCAATGTTCCCAAACACCGCTCTTTGGACGCGGCATTTTTACCAAATAGAAAACAATAATAATTGTTAACAATACCAATCCCACTACAAAATTACAAATATATCAGTCTATATTTAGGTTTAAGATAATACGATAAAATATCTAGAAGTGTAGCACTTAGGTATTTGTGATTGCTAATGACAATGTCAAACCTACCCGTCAGTAGTAAAAAGCAATGTGTAACCGTTTCAAAACCTTTAAATAGTTAAGTAAATACTTTTTAACTGAAATTTTTAAAATTGAAAACTACATTTGTTTTTTTCAATTCGTTTTTTTCGGTTTAAATCGTTTTTTTCCGAAAAATACGAGCCGAAAGTTTCGCGGTTTCTTTCTATAAATTTCTGAAAAAAACAAGCGAAATGGAAAAAAACCGGGAATTTTCCGGCTTTTTTCATCGCTATCTTAGATACAATGGAGAATACAAAGAAATGTTGTTAGTAGAACCTGAATTTATTGAAAGACTTAAAAAAAGTGAAAATCAGGTGGAAAATTTATCATCCCGTCTGGATGGAGAAATGCAAACAATTCTTAGAAGAAAAATAAATGATCGTGAAAAGTGGGCATTATATTGTCAAGCACTACAACGATTTTTACATTTTGCTGAGGCAGATCGAAGATCATTTATATTACCAATAGTGATGGATGAAGTGAACTACCTTACTAATGATAACTACAACGTTGCTTCGAAAGTTAACAAAAAGGAGGAAAATGTAAAAAAAGAGGAAAGTATCCGAAAGGAGGAATCATTTACTCAGAACTTAAGCGGAGACGCAAATTCACCTGTGCCGAAAGAAGATGTTTATGCCACACCTCCTGGTGTATCAAAGGTTCAATTACCTAAACGATATTCTCCATCCTATATTATAGATGTTATACCTAAATCGTACAGGACAAAAAGTCAGACGCTACTGCAAAACATTGTTCTGAATAGACCTAAAATTTGGTGTAAGGAGAACGGTGAAGTAGTTATAAACAGTCAGACAATACCAGGCGATGGTAGGCGTACCCAATAGTAGGCGATGTGCTTAGACCGCTTAAACGCTCAAAACCAGTGGGATGGGAGGATTTCGCTAGTCTTTTAAATGATATAATAGTTCCATCGTCATGTATTGGTAAAGACTTTAGAATTTATTAATAAAATTCAATCTAAACCTGAAGCTAACACTTCACAGGCTTCTATTAGCGCGCACAACCTATCAATTAAAGAAAAAAACGCATCTACTCTTCTATCTACTAAGCCAAAAACGAGGTCTCAAAAGAAAGTTGATTGGGAAAGATGGACTCCTTATTAGACATAAATAGAATATATTACGATATATCAAACCCGGCTGGATATAGTAGTTTAAATAATGTTATGAAGGAAATGAAAGGTCAAATGAATAGAGAGGAAGTGAAAAAATGGTTGCAGTCCCAAGAAGCGTACACTCTACATAAACCTGTTCATAAACGTTTCTCGCGTAACAAATACATCCTGTCAAACTACAATGAACTATGGCAAGCTGATCTAAGTGATATGCGTACCTATAGTCAATACAACGATGAGTATAAATACATTTTTTGTGTTATTGATGTATTTAGCAAATATCCATTTGCGAGACTTATGAAAAAGAAGGATGCTGAAACGGTTAAAACGTGTTTTGAAAGCATATTCACGGAAGCAAATGCAACCCCTAGACATATTCAATCTGATAAGGGTACAGAATTTGTTTCAAAGATGGTGAGAGATTATTTGAAAAGTAAGAACATAAATTATTATACAACTAACAACCCAGACATTAAAGTTAGCATAGTTGAAAGGTTTCAAAGAACTCTCAAAACTAAAATATGGCGTTATTTCACTCATAAGAATACTTACAATTACACTAATATATTACATGATCTGCTTTATTCATATAACCATAGCTATCATTCCAGCATAAAAATGCGTCCAGTTGATGTTAACTCTAGTAATATAAGGACTGTTTGGTGTAACTTATATGAAAGAAAAAATGATGAACAACCTTCTTTAGAAAATGCAAGGCTAAATGTAGGTGACCATGTTAGGATAACTAAATATAAACATATATTCCAAAAGGGTTATAAAACCAATTGGAGTGATGAAATATTTGTGATTGAATCAGTTATCAATAGGTCTCCGTGGGTTGTTTATACTTTAAAAGATTTGGAAGGTGAACCAATAATTGGTACATTTTATTCTAAAGAATTACAAAAAGTAACTCACCACCCCTCCATCAAATATAAAATTGATAAAATAATACGCTCGCGCCGTATTGGTGGCAGAAAGGAAGTGTTCGTGAAGTGGCGAGGTTATCCTAATAAATTTAATTCCTGGACACCGTCATCAAGTTTAGAAACAATATGAGTGAAAACAGTTTTTACTTGTTTGTTGAGCAATAGCTCATCGGAATATTACAATGATAATACAACTGCGCACTTTTTAACAAAATTACCTAAAACCATTAAATTGGAAGGAGAATGGGTCGTGGGTTTAGTAGAATTTCAATACCCATGCTCCATGTACAATGTTCAAGAACATGAAAATACCATTTATATTAAAAAGAAAGTTCGAGGACCTGCAGACAAGACGGATAAAATCGTTGATTCAAAAACTCACATACCAGCTACTTCGTATGATAGTCTTGATCATTTTCTTGATGCATTAAATGAAAACCCACAGCTAAAAAGCAAAGTTAAGTTTAGATATGATAAAACTACAAAAATGGTGGGGATATCAACAGATAAAGAAATAGTCTCAGTCACAACAACACCCATATTAAGTCTACAATTAGGATTTCGACCAAGATCAAATTTAAAAGAAATGTCAATTGGAAAACTTCCTGCAAATTTATACTTGGCTTTACCCTCACAAATATTTGTTTATACTGATATCATTCATCCACAAGTGGTGGGAGATGTAATTACATCATTACTGAGAATAATACCGTTAGACCCAACTAAATTTATCTATGGTGCTTACAAAACACATATTTTCTCACCTGCTCACTATGTATCCGTATTACGAAGAGAATTCGATACTATAGAAATAGATATAAGGACAACTACTGGAGCTAGAATGCCATTCCAGTTTGGATCTTCTTGCGTGAAGCTACACTTTCAACGGGTAAAATGAATTATAAAAGATCATCTACGTCTTGCCCATATGAACATTACTATTCACACCAAGCTGGTACGGGTATAGGAATAGTTTATAAAGGGGTACCATATCAACGAGGACATGGGATCGGGAGTTTCTTGGGTGGTCTTTTTAGGTCTGTGCTACCATTATTATCTAGTGGTCTTAAAACAGTGGGAAAAGAAACTTTAGATGCAGGAATCGGTCTTTTATCCGATATGGTAAATTCACGACCAATGGATAGTTCTATTAGATCTCGGTTCAATGAAGCAAGCGCCAACTTAAAAAGAAAAGCAGATGAAAAAATTGATTCTTTGATGTTGGGGTCTGGGTATCAAACGTCCACAAAAAGACGTGGACCATTCATTAACTTAAAAGCATCTCACCGAAGAGGAGGTAAAAAATATAGGAAAAACAATATTGAAGATATATTTTCAAACTAAAAAATGTCATTCTTACATAGTCATTCTTGTGAGTGAGCCAAATCTGAGTTAGACTTATTTGCTTTACCATCAACTCAAACAAGCATTGAAAGTGGTCAGTGGATTCATTACAAACCAATTTCATCTCTAAGTGACGATGGTCCTATTGAGTTTCAAGTTCCTGGGTCAGGTGATGACTACATTGATCTATCACACACTTTGTTGCATATAAATGCCAAAATATTGAATCAAGATGGTACAAAAATAAAAGCTGATGCAAATGTTGCCCCGGTAAACAATTGGTTACATTCCCTGTTTAGCCAATAAAGAGAAACGCGCCGGGCGTTCTTAAAATAAGAACGCTTCTTTACGTTATAAGCTACTAAACGACGGTACAACTTAGAAAGCTGAAACTGAAAACGCTTAGAAAGCCAAAGTAGCTCTCTATGAAGGAAACCCTCTACCCCGTCTGAAACCCTGTAATACTAAAATGTTCTAAGCTCTGATGACTATACATACTTACCTCCTGAAAGGAACACTACAACCCTGCGTTAAATACTATAACCCCAATAATCTAATTTCCTATATAAACATGATTTGTCAGACAATTTCGGCGGTTTTTCCTAACAATGGCTCGTGAAAGTCTAGTAGATCCCTAGTTATGTAGTAACCCGATAATTTTTAGGAGACTGATAAAGAGGTTGTTGAAACAAAAACAATGATATTTATTTTAAACTTTATTTCCTATAAAAGGTACTTTACAAGGAAAAAATATTAAGTAAATAGGTATATAAAATTAATTAGTAAATTAAATTTATTCGGTTGTAAGTTCAAGCTGTTGATGCGGGAAGGTTAGTGGTAAGGCTGTAGAATGGTGTCAGGATCTGTAAAAGAAAAGGCTATTCGGTAGTTTCCACATAGACAAAGTCTTCCCAACATTTGTGGTAAAGATTAATGATAGAAAATTAACTTGTAAAATTTTGTTATTGACGATGTAATGATCTCTTGTCTTATTTGAATATTTTTTTAACTATAAGCAAATATAGTTTTTTTTTTATTTAACCCCTACGCCTACAAGCGCTAATGTTAACGAATCCAGGCAGTAACAACTTTTCTAATTAGTTGTTTTTTCTGATTATTTTGATTAGATATAGTTTTGCAAGTATTTAAACAAAAGTTAGGATGGGTAGCTGATGTGTGAAAGGTTTTCCCTTATCTACACGCCTGTAATCCGTGCGTTGGGGATTATTAGCTCAGAACCTGTCTACATTTTTTTTATATATTTTTATTTTGTGTTGTTATTTTCTCTACTAATAACTTTATTAAGTGAAGCTACCAACGTTTCGTAACCTACACACCAGAGGAAAGAAACGCCAAGAAAACCTCTGAGATGCCTAGCTAATTAATTAAATCAAAATTAAATCTAAAATTCAACCAAAGGGACTGTGGTCATGCCGAAATAAATCATAGAAATATGTCGTGTTAGGCAGTTATGCTAATTCAAACTTCAAGGATAGGCAAATAGTATTGTACGTAGAGTAGGGCATTGTTTCTAACTACCAAACTCTTCATCTAATTATCAAATTTTACAGATGATGTACACTATTGAATTGAAAGCCTGAATTAACTTATGAACTATTTTCGTTCAGTTGTAGTTGATATGGATCCCCATAACTCACTCCAGCACGACTCAATCTCTCAGTTGAATTTCAATACTTTATTGTAGTGGCTTTCTCTTTGCCAATAATTCTATTTCCAACAATATGATAATATTTATTCATTAATTGTTGTGAATGGCGATAAGGTACAAGTCTCACTATGTCAGAGAACATTGTTAAAATTTTCATAATATTTTTGTTTTACAACTCTATGTTGGTACAAGGTTAGATGCCTTATTTCAGCTTAAAAGTAATAAATAATTTCAGTTATATAAATAGGCTCCTTCATAGAAGGATCAAGGTAGTGGTTATGAAGAACGAACATAATTGTTCAATGGTTAATGTCGGTTTCGCTGTCATACATAAATAATGTTACAATCACACAAGTAATAATTAATTTAGTCCAAGCCAATGCTTATTTACCAAAGCATATGTACCGCAAGTATAATAAAGAACACAATCTTTTAAATTCATAAATCAGGTACGTAAGACACGCTAAAATTCGTTCCCAAAATAGGGTAAACGTCTTAATATATACTCAATTAAATTCATATGCCGCAACCGCAAAACATAAAAATATCACGCATTCCGCAATAAAATTCGCAAACGTATAAAATTATAACGCATACGACATATAGGATATAGGATAAACGCATCCACAAACGTATAAAAATATAACGCATACGCAATATAGGGTAAACGCATCCATCCCTATTTCGTTAAATTCGTAAAATGTTACCGCATACTCCGATAAATTCCGTACGTATATATATATTGCATATAATAATTCAACCAAATTTCACATAAATTAAATACAAGAACCACAACAATAAGGAAAATGTTCATAATATAACAGTCAATTAAAAGCACTTACTCAACTCCAAGGCCTAAAGAGAATACACAGAAAAGAAATAAATTTTATCATTAAAGTGAATAAATTTTGCCTCACCAAATTAGACTTCTTTACGGCTGGTCCCTTCCCACTAGTCGCTCTAGCCGATGGCAGCCCAGGTCGGTTTGAGGGCAGAAGTTGGAGTCTCGTTGCACAGGATGTGCTTCTGGCTCACGTTGGCTGCCGAAGTCAAGTAGTCCCGTAGTCCGTAGGTAGTAGTGTTCGTAGATCTCTGGTCGGAGGCAAAGTGAAGTCAAAGTGTTCGCAGCTCTGGTCGAAGGCAAAGTGATTCCCTACCGTACGCCCTTCCCTTATATAGTAATAAAAATTCCGTATCGATTCGTCCAATAGGATTGCTTGCGGCGTATTAGTCGAGTTTGGTATGCTTTCGACCACCATCTGAGCCGACAATTTTTCTCGGATTTGATCTAATTTGAACCTTATTGATCCTTTAGTTCATACTAATTTAAAGACCAAATTCCTATACTTAAGTGACCTAGTTCGATAATCTCCTATCTCCCATAGGGAATGTTTTTCTTGAATATCTATCCAATTATGCAATTTCCAATGAAAATTTATATGAAAATAGATGAAAACAATAGCCCCGCGTATGATTCAATAAGCCCCTGTAAGTATTAATATCTAATTTTCCCATAAAATGCCAATACATCTTTGTATACCAATTTGATTCTTAAGATCCCTACGCTACATACTTCTATAAGAAACAAGTTCTTATGAGCGCCCTACCCTTTTTGGAAATCCTAACCTCTAAGAAAACGATTTTCTTTAATTCAAACAAAAGTAAGTATTTCCTAAGGTGTATTTATATAATTTATGATGAAGATAATTTTTCTGCATATATTATGACCAGATCCTATCGGATTTACTGCGTATTTACTCCGTAAAATACCAATATATCTTTTATAAAAAAATTCGCTTTTTATCCTAATTTTCACCACTTTGCTTTATTTGTTTTGATCAAATTTGTGTTTTCCACACGTTCATGAGCTAATACTAGCCTAGAATTCCATCAAACACCAGTAATTTTAAAATCCTAACAATATTTTTACGACAATTTTCGATCATACAATTTGTTAATTTTAGCGTTTTACCGAATCGAACTCGTTATGTTTTATTAAAACAAAGCTCCCAACTTTATTTATTTCCGTAATTTAACTTCATAATGCGAGTTTTTATATAATATTCCCAAAATCGATTTTGGATGAAAAGGTAAGTTCTTAGCTTTTTCACGCTTAATTCGTTCAATTTCGTTAATATACTTGCTGCAGTATAGCTTTAATTACTTTCCCTTTAATTTAAGTATCGATTTCTAACAATACTTAACAAACTAAAAACATAACCTCTCCATTTGGACAAATTTTCAGACAAATCTTAAATATTATTAGATACTACTTTTTGTTATTGAATAAATTATCAATAATACATTTATTCTATACAATAAACTACATTTCATATCGAAAATCCTATTAAAAGCATCAATTTTCATCATTACTTAACAAACAACCTTCTCAGTAGTCGGTCATTTCCATCCCTAGGTATTCTCACAATGAAAACATAAGAAACTGATGATAAAGCAATTTGTAATCAAAATACTAATTTCTAAATGGGTAAAAGAACCTGTCTATGTTACTAACAGTTTGTACTGTGTCATAAAATGTCTTTAGTAAATTATATATTTTTGTCTTTAGTACATATCTCAAGAATGAAGTAAATATTTCTAGAACATACTTTATATACAACCTCTCGCTATTCTATGAGTTTAATTTTTCCTAATAATACATCCCTTATTGAAGGAATCGATCATAAGATTGCTAAAACTTTATGACAAATCTAGTGCGGTAACCAAATTACTGTTTGTCCACTGCAAATAGTACAAACGGATATTTCAGATAATAATTCCTCAAAATGTTGCATACTTATCCCGTTAAGTTGTTATTCATAGCCTCTGTTCCTGTGAAAACTAAAACATACATTAAATATCTACACAAGCTGCATATATAAATTACATATGAATGCCACTTATGGTCAAAATGCCATTTTAAATACCCAAATAATAATAATAATAACCATTATTTCTATCTAAAATACAACTATGCAAAATACATAATTAATAGACCAAGATCATGAATGTTTCAAAATCTTGCCAATCAACGGTGAACAATATTTAGCAAAACTCTATGGTATCAATTGCTTATGCGATAATGCAAAAATAAGTAATAATATAAATATAATTATATCTAAACATAATATAATTTATCGAAAACTGTGAGAAATCCTAGTAAAGATTTCAGGTTTTATATTTTCCAAATATTCTCAGTTGCTGAAAGCAATGATAGCTTATCATTAAAGTTCAGGTATGTATGGTTGTTAATAAAACACAATGATGCTTATATACTTCCATATATTTTATTTCCTTTGTCAGATCATTAACTTGATCTTTTCTTACATACTAAAATAAAACCAATATGTAATAAGGTGAGCCTCCACTCTCATACATACTATGTGAATCATTTATTTTTCATTTTTTCATGAACTTTACTCCTGAAAATATCATGTAAAAGCTTACAAATGAAGCTCTATCAGCCTTTAAAGTCATTTTGCTACTTTTCGTACATAGAGGACCCTGTGGACCTCTACAGCTCTGCCCTCCGATGGAATTGACGCGGAAAGGACATTTGTACTTGAAGCAGAGATTGCATCGTAACCCAATAAAGACACAGATATTGATATTTCACCCTCCCAGTGTTATTTCACCCCATTTGACTAACCATCAATCAAAAAGTTGACAGTATCATCAAACAGAGCAAAATTTTTTTTTTTTTAGTGTGATATGTAAAAGTGACCATTACTCAGGAGTAATCAATTGATTCCAAGATAATCATAGACCTTGTGGTTTCTCAGTTCCTTGAGTCAGAATTGGTAAAAAGCCAGAATTTCCGCCCTGACGGAAGTGCAAGGTTTGTGAGGTCTTACAATCTCTAATAGAAACTCCCATTGCCCATTCATATGTATTGTATCAAACAAGATTCTTTCCTTAATTCTCAAACAAAACACAACCAACTTTGTCCTGGCCTTATGAAGGGACAAGAGAAGCCTTCGTCAGGACGACTATCCCTTTACTCTTTTATAACTTCCCCCAATAGTATCCCCAAGTACCGATAGCCAGTCTACAACCATCTCCAAACCAACTAATACTACCTTTTATGGCGTGATGTCCTCTATTCAAACAAAACCAGATCAATAATAACAATTCTGAAATACTCAAAATCATTCAGTCACTGATCTACCTTATATCTGAACAAAAGGGTGTGTGAAACTAGTTTTTGCAACGTGTATAGTGTCTCATTGTCAAAGAAAGATACCTAGAACTGGTATGTATAAAATTAACCTAACACCAAGATTCCTTTGACAACGATCATTGTAATCCCTTCAAGAACCCCTTCCCCCCCCCCCCCCCCTAAGCTCAACTTAAAAAAACATCAATATCCGCTGACCACACTCCAACTTTGTGTAATCAAACAAAATTCTTACGCGCAAAATTCTCGTATATCCATACTGCATCATACATTCAACCATCGCCTCTTAAAATGTCATAACTCACACAGTCAACCTCTCATCCATCCCTTTAAAAGACATCCTCCCACTGTCAACACACACTGTTTTGTTTAATTACCCAAAATATTCAGAAAATGTGATCAAAAACATAATGTTCCCTAAACACAAAACATTGTCTTCATCCCCCATTTATGAATAATTATAATTACCTCATAACTAAAATTGCAGAATAAAAAGATAAATCTACAACGATAGTTACTACAATACCTTTTCAAAACCTCGTAACCAGGACTAGAAAACTATAGTCCCAGCTACTACCATTACCTGAACTAAAATTATTAGAACTTAAAAATCTATATAATTTCAGTTGTACCTTTAAGTATAGAAATTATTGTAATTGTACTAAACCAAGAACCTCACTTATTTATTAAACCCGCGTAAAAAAAAACTTTAAATTTCCAAAATTTTAACTACTGTGTTGCATAACTCTACATTTTAGAACAACTCGGTGTACTTGTATTTCTCCAATATCCCTCGTTATCTATTTTCCTCTCTTACTTGTTTAAACTACACTCTTTATTTATTTACTTATTTCTACTAGATAAAAAAAACCGTTTCATCTAAGAATCAAGACAAATGGTAACAACGCCAAGTTAATTCCAAGACGTGTATCATACCCGCGATGTACTATAACGTAGATAAGCGCTTACGTAATATCAAAACCTCTAATTCAACGTAATTATATATTTGCCTACTTTATTCTAAACTAAAAAATTTCAGATATGTACGTTTGTATACCTGCCCGGAGTATAGACTTGTGTCGCGACATCTATTATTCGATTTATTTTCATATTACTATCGACAAATATCCCTTTTATCTACACTACTGACAATATACCGCGATCTCGGAATCGAAAAGTTTACGTATGAAATTGTCTCCTAACCTATAAAATTTACAACAACAAGTCAATCGCTAGTTCCTAGCCGTAACAACGTCATCTAGTGACAAGTAGTAGAACTGAAGACGAAAATTTATTCTAATATCGAAAAAATCTATAAGCATTCTACAAGAAAACATCGTTCGCTAGTTTACGCTAGTAACAGTGACATCTAGTGACGAGTAGTAGAACTAAAACTGAATAATTGTTGTAATATCGAAAAATCTAAAAGCATTCTACAAGAAAACATCGTTCGCTAGTTTAAGCTAAGAACAGTGACATCTAGTGACGAGTACTTGAACTAAAACTGAATAATTATTGTAATATCGAAAAATCTAAAAGCATTCTACAAGAAAACATCGTTCGATAGTTTACGCTAAGAACAGTGACATCTAGTGACGAGTAGTTGAACTAAAACTGAATAATTATTGTAATATCGAAAAATCTAAAAGCATTCTACAAGAAAACATCGTTCGCTAGTTTACGCTAAGAACAGTGACATCTAGTGACACTTTGAAGAACCTCCTGCCTGCTAATTGTTAAAACAAAATTATAATTTTAAAACCATTTGATGTAAGAACATTGTTGGCTAGTTCGTAATTGTAACAACGACCCCTTGCGACCCTTACATAAACTATTCCCAAAACATAGTAAAATCTGTAAAAGCTATTTTTATTTATTTATTTCGAGTCTAAAATTTATATCATGTTGAAGGAATAATCGGTAGTTCTCACTATGGCCAACATAACGCACAATTTTTTTCTGAATTTGTTGTTGCAAATTTGTGTATGGACCCCCTTTTTTATTCCAAATCTTAACTTGACATAACTACGTATCGTATTTGTAGGTTTAATTAACACAAATACCGTCCTAACTCACGTAAACGCTAAATAAAAGCTAAATGTAAGATGAGATGATGACGCTTATTTTTACTCAAAAAGGCTTGTTACACTTATCCTAGTTAGCTTCCCATACGATTTAGTTTCTACATTTAGTCCAGTGTAACCGCATTCAGCAAGTAAATTTACTATGAAAACTAGTTAGGATCCTAATTAGGATGCTGGTTAGGACACTAAACAAAAGTAAAGTGTAACAGGGCCTTCAGACATAAAGACACTAATGTTATCAGTGACTATCAAATATTTTCTTTATCTGTGGAATGATACCAATAACGTTACTACTCTGCTAACTTATTATACTACTTTGCATATTTTTAAAGTAAAATTCTACCATAAACATATCAACGCTACTATTAAAATGAACTCGAAAGTATATTAATGTGTGTCTGTTTACAAATTTAGTTCGTTTTAAGCACTGTGTGAATTTAAATCTTATTTTTGTTCCAATAAATAAAAAGAAATAAATAAATTTTTTTTTTTTCTCCCAAGGATTTTACTAATTTACGAACGCGCTTGGTGGTTTTTATAACTCATGGCAACACCGCTCGGAGCTCATAGCCGTCCCTACCAACCAAACAGAGCCGTTCAAAATTTTCACAAGTATAGCGTGAAATAGGCGTGAATATAGCCGTGAATATAGCAATGGCCGACCGGTGTTTTAATGTGACACGTTTCGACTCCGGTTTTCTGATTCCTAATTTCCTTATATGTGTCCGTTTATTAAGTAAAACAATAGCGAAAGTACCTAAGTGAAAGAAGTAAGTGTTAACCGACATATTTAATCAACAGTGGTTTAAGTAGTTCGAACGATGGAGATGTGTTTACGAGTTCAAAATTTTGTTAGTAAATACCGGCGCCATTTTTACTACGTTTCATGAATTTGTTTTGTTTCTAGATTATATCTGTTGATGAATATCTACACCTATTATGTTATGGATAATACCAGATTACAATGGAAAACGTATAAGTTACTACGCAATAATCAATCAATCAAGGAAGCTATGCAGTGTCTAAAGCCCTTGAAAACTTGTGACGTAAAATGTAGCGGATTAAATGGACTTGAATTACAGTAAAATATCAAGTAAGTACGCATTATTTTGTTTAAAAGTGGACTATCTACCCAAATCAGTTTATTTTACAACCGTATCCCTTTTGTTTTTAAATATATATCTAAAGGTAAACAAGGTTTTGTCCCGTCAAAACTTATATATGACGTTTGTACCTACAAGGTTACTAAAGTTACTTTATCTCTACAATGTTACTCTATCTCGGTCATTCCATTAAGTTATTCCAATTGCAGGTTGACAAGAGAACGTGCCTACATGAAAGGAAGAAGCACGGAATTTAAAATTGCCAGATTTCACGACACTGTCCCTACTTCTACGGCTTCAACTACAGCTGCCTAAGCAACGTGTGTCTCTCCGGAACTAAAATGTAAGTACATGTTTAACCCAACATTTTTAATTATCTATACTAAAGCATTTAATCATAAGGAAACGCTGCCCCCCGCATTTTAGACCGATAACTAATCATATTTTTTTTTTTTAGGTTATGTTTATTATGTTGTTTCTGAAATATGTACACTCCCTATGAAACGAATTTTAGTTTTAGCTACATACAAAGAATATTTTTATTAATTAAAACAGCCTACTATATAAACTACTTTATGTATTTCAGTGAATCCAGCCCCGCAATGCATCGTTAGCCAGTGGGCTGCCCTCCAAGTTTCCGACTCTTACACCAGGTATTTAACCTTTATCTTTTGTTGGTAAATTAATTATTACAATGAACTACCTAAATTGACTTACCAAAGTACTACTCTATATAGTACACACACTTTAGTATCACCTTTTGTGAAATTTTGTTTTACCCGTCCCGCTGTCTGTAATTAAATCTTAAAAGCGAACTTTGACCCCCTTCCCTGTTTCCAATTGAGCTGAAATTTCCCACTTCTATGTATGTCACGTGACAATGCAATATTATGATGACATGGAACTGATCTGATGATGGAGCAGAAAGGTGTCTATAAGAACTCCCTCAACTATTCAATTTTATCCCGTTGTGTTTGGGCTTGTTGTACTTTTGTAGTTAGAGATTGTATAAGAGTACAGTTAGCAAAGAAAAGCTTATCTTATCTTATAAAATTTAAATTATTGAGAGAAAAAAAAATGTAGTAAAATTTTTAAGGCCCCGTTAACTAAACAATGGATATTTTTTTTTTCTAAAATTAAGTACTAAGGCAGCCATATTTAAAAATTTCCCTATTCTAAGATAGATCACACTGATACCCTGAATGCAAAAGACTAGCCCAACGCTAGTTTCGAGCACCAGAAACCTAGATCTCTTTTTCTTTGTAAATGACATACATGTAAGTTCACACTAATACCATTTCTATTTAAACTAATTTCAGGCTAATTTATGCAGTACCCTGAGAGCTTCCAGTCTACCCCTGGCTCCTCGCATCTCTTCTACGCGTTTCACAACGGAAAACAAGTGAGTATAGAATCTCTTCCTAATAATAAAATTAAAACCTATGGCTGTATATGCATGCATGCCTACGCATGTGTGTAAGTATGTACTTAATCATCTACTATTAACGTGATGCTGATGATGATGATGACTTCTAACATTTTTTTTTTCTTTGAAATCAGCCCTACATGTACATAATGACAAACCTTCATGAAATATAGTTCTATGGCCGAATTACTGGTCCTAATTTTTGTATAGACACCTACACAAAGGATCAGGTTCAAACGATACCCAGGCCTTAAATTTTGTCACCCTATTGACTACCCGTTACTTGCCATGCCACGCTATTGCTATGACCAGAGAGACCATCTCAAACCCCTTAAGAATACTAATATGAGTTCCTATTTTTTTTTTAACTATAATACTTTTTTAACGTTTTACCTGTGCTTGGAAGTAATAAGAAACTTACTTACTTACTTTATTTAGAGTAAAACGTACCTACATTTGGAATGCAAATAACCATTTAACCTATCTCCAAGTTCAGACACTAGTAAAGTTTTTATTTTAATCCATTTTCAGAGTTCCGGAATATCTATACAAAGCGACTTCCGTCTCATCATCGATCAACGCGGCCCACCTTCCTATCACCGCGGAAGACAGACTGGGATCTACACACTATTCCTATTGTAGCTTTAGTCCCTTAAGTTAGCCACTAATTATCATTTATTTTATACCACGACGGTGGCAAACAAGCATACGACCCGCTTTATGGTAAGCAATTACCGTAGCCTATGGACGCCCGTAACCCCAGAGGATTCACATGCAAGCATTTATAGTACCTATATGCTTTCGAACATGACAACTTTTCAAAATAATGATTTTATTTTTATTTTATTAAGTTAATCAATATATATAAGCAATTACATCTAATACTAGCTGGGTAATGTTGTTTTAATGTGAATACCCTACAAGTAAATAACATCCTTATCATTGCTAAACCTTTTTAAATATTTAAACTTTTGTGAGATATGTCAACAAGTACTTGTGGCTGTACTCACTACTTGGCTGGTTTTTAAATATTACTCTAAACTGCCTACGTCAACTAATGATTTCAATTTGTAAAATTAGCATACATTTGACAAATAAGCCTTTCAAATCACCGAAACATCAAATGCAGTGTGCAAACTATTAAGTTGATAATCTCAAATAATAGCAAAGACTAGGATCCCGACGAATTGAGGAATCCTCTTTTGAAACTTGAATGTCGTTTGATAAGAGATCATTGCTTGGAACTGGTATGTGTAAATAAATATATATCCTAGGTTACCCTACATTGCCTAAGATGAAATACTATTATCTATTCTGTGGCCTAAGTTTATTATCCTGCCATAATATAATACATTTGCTTGATAAAGGTTCTCCAGATGGAGAAGTAAGCGAGATTACTGATAGATGGATTAGATAGATTGCTTAATTATTCGAAAAGTATACATTTATTTATACAGTGCCCTGCAGAACTGTTTTCGTAGTTTGTCTGTAGGTGAGCTAGTTACTAAATAGTTATTCTATTGTTATGCTAATGTTATTTATTGGCACACTTAGCGACATGCTGTTTGCGATACCGGTATCACCCAAATGTATCTAGTAGATATTTCTAAAGCTGTTTTTTAAATTTTTAATTTGTCCAGCTGGTGTCTTATCGTATAGGGTAGGTTATTTAGATAATACGGTGATCTTTTATTGAGGGTTTGGTCACCGAAATAGTTTTCTACTTGTGGCAACTCGTATTTGTCAACAGACACTGATTTTGTGTTATGTGAGTGATCGATCAGTACTAGGCTGCACTATGATCATGTTGATACTACTTTTCTTTTGTTATTATTTATTAAACAAGAAATAAACATGTAGTTTTATTAAGCGTGGCACCCTTACTAAATCAACCCCACCCCAATGATCATTTCTTAGGTTTAATAAATGAACCTATCTCTATTGTTATGTATCTACTAATAACCATTGATTTTCCCCTCCTGAAACAGGCTACATGTTAACTACAATATACTTTTAAATGATTGATATCTCATGAAATAGAAATGAATATTAAAATTATGGACCTAGACTGAGTCATATTTTTACCGAAAACATTGGTATTTTGAATCACCCGCCTTTTGAACCATTCGATATTAATAAAAATGTCTCATTGTTTATTGAATGACAATAATAATACGTTAATTACATAGTGAAATACTAATTATTTTTATAATTTGCAAAATAAAACATTGTTAGAACACATAGAATCGAAACGCAACGCCAGTGACAGTCAGTATTAACATGGCTGTCAGATAGTCAAAACAAAGTTTTCGTGGTTTTGTTATTGTTAGTTTTAGTGATTTTAAAACGCGTGAACTGCTTAAAAAGTGTGTGGAAAAGATGCTTTCGAGCACCAGTGAAGTGATGCAATTATGTTTCAAGTGTATTTCGTGATATACCGTGATTTAATGTGCCTACAAAGTTTACCCGGAATTCGCGGCTAAGGTAACAATATGATTTAAGAATGCTTCCCTCTGCCCTCCGCGTATATATTTTTTATTGTTTCAACAACAATATCAGTCTCCATATCCATTAACACGGTCAGCAACTGAAACCGCTTAATTTATCTAACCAAATCATGTGTAAATACTAATATGTATGATTCTAATCCTGGTCACGGCTATTAACTGAAGAGAAACGCCCCAGGCGTTTCTAAAATAATACGCTTCTTCTTTACGTTATAAGCTACTAAAAGCTATTGGAAGCTACTAAACGACGGTACAACTTAGAAAGCTGAAACTGAAAAGCTTAGAAAGCCAAAGTGGCTCTCTATGAAGGAAACCCTCTACCCCGTCTGAAACCCTGTAATACTAAAATGTTCTAAGCTCTGATGACTATACATACTTACCTCCTGAAAGGAACACTACAACCCTGCGTTAAATACTATAACCCCAATAATCTAATTTCCTATATAAACATGATTTGTCAGACAATTTCGGCGGTTTTTCCTAACAATGGCTCGTGAAAGTCTAGTAGTAGATCCCTAGTTATGTAGTAACCCGATAATTTTTAGGAGACTGATAAAGAGGTTGTTGAAATAAAAACAAGGATATTTAGATTAAACTTTATTTCCTATAAATGGTACTTTACAATGAAAAGACATTAAGTAAATAGGTATATAAAATTAATTAGTTAATTAAATATTCGGTTATAAGTTCAAGCTGTTGATACGGGAAGGTTAGTGGTAAGGCTGTAGAATGGTGTCAGGATCTGTACAAGAAAAGGCTATTCGGTAGTTTCCACATAGACAAAGTCTTCCCAATATTTGCGGTGAAGATTAATGCTAGAAAATTATTTTGTAAAATTTTGTTATTGATGATGAAATTAACTGTCTTATTTGAATATTTTATTTTACTACAAGCAAATATGGTTTTTTTTTTTTATCCCCTACGCCCTAAAAGCGATAGTGTTAACGAATACAGACAATAATTATACAATTAAATTATTTTCTTAGAAAAAATATTTATTTATTTTAAATATAGTTAGGAAGGGTAGCTAATGTGTGATAGGGGTTTCTTTTCCCAAATACACACGCCTGTAGTTCGTGCGGTGGGGTAAACTATCTCATATCCTATCTAATTATTATTATTATTTTTATATATTTTATTAAAAATAAAATATTTTTATTTTGTCTATCAATGACTTTATTAAGTGAAGCTACCAACGTTTCGTAACCTACACACCAGAGGAAAGAAACGCCAAGAAAACCTCTGAGATGCCTAGCTAATTAATTAAATCAAAATGAAATCTAAAATTCAACCAAAGGGACTGTGGTCATTCCGAAATAAATCGTAGAAATATGTCGTGTTAGGCAGTTATGCTAATTCAAACTTCAAAGATAAGCAAATAGTATAGTACGCAGAGTAGGGCATTGTTTCTAACTACCAAACTCTTCATCTAATTATAAAATTTTACAGATGATGTACACTATTGAATTGAAAGCCTGAATTAACTTATGAACTATTTTCGTTCAGTTGTAGTTGATATGGATCCCCATAACTCACTCCAGCACGACTCAATCTCTCAGTTGAATTTCAATACTTTATTATAGTGGCTTTCTCTTTGCCAATAATTGTATTTCCAACAATACAATAATATTTATTCATCAATTATCATGAATGGTGGGTGATAAGATACAAATCTCACTAAGTCAGAGAACATGTTAAAATTTTCCTAATATGTTTTGTTTTACAACACAAGGTTGGTACATATTCAGATGTCTTATTTCAGCTCAAAAATAATAAATAATTTCAGTTATATAAATAACACTTCATAGAAGGATCAAGGCAGTGATTATGAAGAATGAACATAATTGTTCAATGGTTAATGTTTCTTTCACTGTCATAGAAGGATTATAGCATTGGTTAATGAAGGATGAACATATGATTGATCAATGGTTAATGTTGGTTACACTGTCATAAATGAATAATGTTACAATCATACAATTACTTCAGTTCAAGTCAATGCTTATATACCAAAGCATATGAACCGTAAATATAATAGAGTACGCACTCCTTTAAATTCATAAATCAGGTACGTAAAACACGCTAAAAATCGTTCCCAAAATAGGGTAAACGACTTAATATATACTCAATTAAATTCATATACCGCAGCCGCAAAACGTAAAAATATAACGCATTCCGCAATAAAATTCGCAAACCGTATAAAAATATAACGCATACGCCATATAGGATAAACGCATCCATCCCTATTTCGTTAAATTCGTAAAATGTTTCCGCATACTCCGTTAAATTCCGTACGCGTATACATATCATATAATAATTCAACCAAATTTCACATAAATTAAATGCAAGAACCACAATAATAAGGAAAATGTTCATAATATAACAGTCAATTAAAAGCACTTACTCAACTCCAAGGCCTAAAGAGAATACACAGAAAAGAAATAAATTTTATAAGTGAATAGATTTTGCCTCACCAAATTAGACTTCTTTTGCTGGTCCTATTGGCAGCTCAGGGCGGGGCCTCAGTGCTTGCAGCTCGGCTTGTAGACAGAAGTCGGAGTCTCGTGGTTCAGGATATGCTTCTAGCTCACGTTGGCAGCAGAAGTCCAGTCGTTCCGTAGTCCCGTAGTCAGGTTAGAGGCAAGGTGTTCGTAGATCTCAGGTCGGAGTCAAAGTGAAGTCAAAGTGTTCGCAGCTCTGGTCGAAGGCAAAGTGAATCCCTACGGTACGCCCTTCCCTTATATAGCATTAAAATTACGTATATAAACGCGAACTACCCCCGTGACGTCAGAGAGGTCCGAAACGTCCGCCTTGTGGTAGCTTGGTTAGATTGATCTAAGCCAATTTGAACCTTATTGATCCTTTAGTTCATACTATTTTAAAGACCAAATTCCTATACTTAAGTGACCTAGTTCGATAACCTCCTATCTCCCATAGGGAATGTTTTTCTTGAATATCTATCCAATTATGCAATTTCCAATGAAAATTTATATGAAAATAGATGAAAACATTAGCCCCGCGTATGATTTAATAAGCCCCTGTGTCTATTTTCCCCGTAAAATGCCAATATATCTTTGTATACCAATTTGATTCTTAAGATCCCTACGCTACATACTTCTATAAGAATCAAGTTCCTATGAGCGCCCTACCCTTTTTGGAAAACCTAACCTCTAAGAAAACTATTTTCTTTAATTCAAACAAAAGTAAGTATTTCCTAAGGTGTATTTATATAATCTATGATGAAGATAATTTTTCTGCATATATTATGACCAGATCCTATCGGATTTACTGCGTATTTACTTTGTAAAATACCAATATAAATTTTATAAGAAAATTCGCTTTTTATCCTAATTTTCATCACTTTCCTTTATTTGTTTTGATCAAAATTGTGTTTATCACACGTTTATAAGCTAAAACTAGCCTAGAATTCCATCAAACATCAGTAATATCTACAATCTTTTTACGACAATTTTCGATCATAAAATTTGTCTATTTTAGCGCTTTACCGAATCGAACTCGTTATGTTTTATAAAAACAAAGCTCCCAACTTTATTTATTTCCGTTATTTAACTTCATAATACGAGTTTTTACATAATAATCCCAAAATCGATTTTGGACGAGAAAGTAAGTTCTTAACTTTTTCACGCTTAATTAATTCAATTTCGTTAATATACTTCCTGCAATATAACTTTAATTACTTTCCCTTTAATTTAAGTATCGATTTATAACAATAATTAACAAATTAAAAACATAACCTCTCCATTTGGACAGATTTTCAGACAAAGCTAAAATATTATTAGATACTACTTTTTGTTATTGGATGAATCATCAATAATACATTTATTCTATACAATAAACTACATTTCATCTCGAAAATCCTATTAAAAGTATCGATTTATATCAATAATTAACAAATTAAAAACATAACCTCTCCATTCGGACAAATTTTCAGACAAATTTAAAATATCATTAGATCCTAGTTTTTGTTATTGAATAAATCATCAATAATACAGTTACTCTATACAATAAACTACATTTCATCTCGAAAATCCTATTAAAAGTATCGATTTTCATCATTACTTAACGAACAATATTCTCAGTTGTCGGTCATTCCCTTCCCTAGATATTCTCACAATGAAAACATATGAAATTATAAGAAACTGATGATAAAGCAATTTGTAATCAAAATACTAATTTCTAAATAGGTAAAAGAACCTGTCTATGTTACTAACCGTTTGTACTATGTCATAAAATGTCTTTAGTAAATTATATATTTTTGTCCTTAGTACATATCTCAAGAATGAAGTAAATATTTCTAGAACATACTTTATATACGAACCCCTGCCATCCTATGAGTTTAATTTTACCTAATAATATATCCCCCATTGAAGGAATCGATCACAAGATTGCTAAAACCTTATGACAAATCTAGTGCGGTAACCAAATTACTGTTTGTCCACTGCAAATGGTACAAACGGATATTTCAGATAATAATTCCCCAAAACGTTGCATACTTATCCTGTTAAGTTGTTATTCATAGCCTCTGTTCCTGTGAAAACTAAAACATACATTAAATATCTACACAAGCTGCATATATATATTACATATGAATGCCACTTATGGTCAAAATGCCATTTTAAATACCCAAATAATAATAATAATAACCATTATTTCTATCTAAAATACAACTATGCAAAATACATAATTAATTGACCAAGATCATGAATGTTTCAAAATCTTGCCAATCAACGGTGAACAATATTTAGCAAAACTCTATGGTATCAATTGCTTATGCAATAATGCAAAAATAAGTAATAATATAAATATAATTATATCTAAACATAATATAATTTATCGAAAACTGTGAGAAATCCTACTAAAGATTTCAGGTTTTATATTTTCCAAATATTCTCAGTTGCTGAAAGCAATGATAATAGCTTATCATTAAAGTTCAGGTATGTATGGTTGCTAATAAAACACAATGATGCTTATATACTTCCATTTATTTTATTTCCTTTGTCAGATCATTAACTTGATCTTTTCTTACATACTAAAATAAAACCAATATGTAATAAGGTGAGCCTCCACTCTCATACATACCATGTGAATCATTTATTTTTCATTTTTTCATGAACTTTACTCCTGAAAATATCATGTAAAAGCTTACAAATGAAGCTCTATCAGCCTTTAAAGTCATTTTGCTACTTTTCGTACATAGAAGACCCTGTGGACCGCTACAAAACGTATGGGTTTTATTAAACGCCAGGCCAAGCATTTTACTAACAGACTGACTCTAGATTTATTATACTACTCTTATGTGAGAAGTAAACTAGATTTTAATGCAATTGTATGGAATCCCTACGAAGATAAATATGTCCTGATAGTTGAAAAGGTCCAAAAATCCTTCGCTAGATACTTGTTCCAGAAGATATATTTTTACTATCCGTATATGTATCCGACCCCATACGTGTTAGGTATGGTAGGCTACCAGGCTCTAGAAGCTCGAAGGAATATCACCTTAGTGCGTTTCTTGCTTCGTCTATTAAGAGGGAATGTAAACAACTGCTATCTGTTAGAGCAAATGTCTCCAAATGTCCCACCTGTTTTAAGATACAACTTACGCCCTCGTAACCTACCCTTACTTAATCTCCCAGATAACAGCACAAAGTCTCTCTCCAACTCACCTCTCTACCGGGCTATAAAGCTCATCAACAATTTACTGGACCAGGACGATTCATTGGACTTATTCTCAACACCAGAACCGAGATTCTTAGCCACAGCCGGGCGATATCTTGAGAAAATTGTGGCATCTAGCACTATCAGTACCTAGCCAAAAATTTTGTTAATTCTGACAATTTGTTGCTAATTTCTGTAATCCATCTGTAGTCTAGTTAATCTGTTGTACTTGTAATTAATTAACTTATATACCTGTATTAAGTAATTATTATTTATATCTGTATGTCATGTGTGGTGTAAGCTGTAAGTGACATTATAATATATAATAATAATAAAAAAAAAACATGTGTACGTCGTACCGTAATAAAAAATATTTTTCTTCTACCACTTTGTCGGCGTGATTAATGCACATACTGATACCAAAAGTTCTACTGCGAACGGTCACTGAGCTAGACCGCGGACAGACGGACGGACATGGTGAAACTATAAGGGTAGTTGACTACGGAAGCCTAAAAAGGTACTATTTGTTGGCCGTTTTTGCATACAATATTGAATTAAGCTTGAAATGTACCAAAAAAAACGAACAATTCATCTGATTAAAGTGAAATTTGGAAATCATCTACTTAAAGATAGATCTGATTATGGAATGGAGACAGGACGTGGAACTTTGTGATACAACAACGCAACGTGAGTTTGGTGGGGTTTACTAGAATCATTTCAAAGAGTGTCAGAATACAAACAAATTTTTCTTTATTAAAACTTATTCTATAGATACCTAATTGTATCATACAAATATATAGTCTGTTTATACAATAAGCTAGGTAATTTAATAACGGGTCAAACTCTCAATACAAAACGATTCTCATAGCAAATATTCCTTTGTCTTATCCACTTATCTATTATTGAATATTGTGTAATGCCGTTACTGTTATATTACTGTTCGAAGGACAAGGCCGGAAAATTCCCGTTTTGTAGGATTGTCGTCTTATACCAGAAAGTATTATCTACACATAAATTCAATACAGAGTGGACGTAAATAACCCGAAGTAAATACACATTTTATGTGAATAAAGTCCACTTTTTCTTTTTCAATATAGTGATTTAGAGAAATAAAATTATTAAATTATTTTAGATCGTACTGTGGTAATTACAAGGGGCTCTTTTAGTGATGAGTTAAATCGGGTAAGTACTCTTCTTTAAGTGACAAATCGATTTTTATTATGGAGTTGTTGGATTTTTACTAAAATGTACTGGATTCCTTTTCTGTGAATTTTCTAAATGCTGGTTTCATAACAACAGCTGTACAATAATTTAATTTACCTATATTAAACCATGCGATATCCAGAACAAATTTTGTGTGCCATGTTTGGGGGTTGACAGCTGTGACTGAATCAAAGAGTAGTAGGTGTAGACAGTGATTACCACTATAACTTTTGGGACAAAGAATTTCTTAGGGATGTGATCTCCTGTTTTAAACTATCTAAATTGCTTCAAGACTGTGTGGACCGTCCAGTGGGGCCCTCATTGGGGGATTGTATTTCCTAATAAACGAATCAATTTATGTATAATCCTTCAGTGTTAAAATGTAGTCCTACTGATTACGTAACTTTTGATCTATGTCACATAGTTTCATTTTGCCTATTTTTTGCTTCATTACATTACCTAAACGGCAAATGGTGGCCACTTTTTGCCGTTTAGGTGATGAATCTAAAAATAAGTAATTTTTTTTTTTTTTTTTTTTTTTAATTTATTTATATCATAAGGAAATACAGAAAATAAACCTTAACTAAGATGCGCCACTGAAACCTGTTAAGGTTTATGCGTGGTGCAAATGCATCGCATCGCTTGCAACAATTTAAATACATTATGACAGCGTCATCACCCATCACACAACGTCATCCTTTTTGTAAACAAATACTTTCTTAAATGCGTTTTTACATGTATTTTTATTTTTACGGGTATTTGTATATATATCTTCTGGTAAATCATTAAGTATGCTAGGTAAGATGTATTCCCACGTCCTTTTGCCGTACTCATTAACTTGCCTAGGTAGAATATATCGAGGTTGATGAACTGTGTTACGCAATTTTATATGCCTACATTTTTTTACTAATAATTTTATTTTATCATACTCATCTAGGATTATCGACATCTTAATTTTATCAAATATTGACATTACTTTACAGTGCTTAAAAATATCATTTTCATTATCGAATTTATTATTTAAGTATGTGGGTATAATGATTTTAAGTATACTAAGCTGTAGTTTGTATATGTCATTTATGTATGTTTTGTAAGTTCGTCCGTAGCTACTTAACCCATAGCTTATCACAGAGTCTGCTAGCGAAATATATAATAATCTAAGTGTATTAAACGGCAATTTATTTTTCAGTATGTTCATTTTAGAACGCAGTGATCTTAACTTGTTACATACATGCTCAACGTGAGGCTTCCAGTTAAAGTTTTTATCAATAACAAGGCCCAAGTAGGTATGCTGATCCACCAGCTGGAGCGGCGCGCACGTGCACTGCGCGTGCACGTGCGCGCCGTGCCAGCAGGTGTGCGTGTGAGCAATAACTGTTGGTATTGAATTGATACTTCTTGAATATGGGGAGCGTATATGAACAAGCTTGGTCTTACTGGCGTTGATAACCAAGCCTACATCATGGGCCCATTTACATAAGGTGTCAAAGTTAGTTTGCATGATCTCTTGAGCCTCATTGATGCTTTTACCATATGTGACTAAGCATGTATCATCGGCAAATTGGTATACAGAGCCCTTTGTGAAAAGGTTACACATGTCGTTCACGTACGTTAAATATTCGATTGGACTCAAGATTGAACCTTGGGCCGTACCTCGTTGCGTGGATATGGGGTCACTATCTTGTCCGTTGATGCGCACTACGGTGTTTCGGTTTCTGTGGTAGTCACGGAACCACTCCAGCGCGGGACCCTGTATACCAACTTGTTCAAGCCTTAGAAAAAGTGTGGAATAATTTAATGTATCGAATGCTTTGCTGAAGTCAATGAAGACAACCAGCACTTGATGTCGGTTGTTCAATTGCTGGTTGACCTCATCTACAAAAGTTGATAACAGCTGGGAGGTATTTCGGCCCTTTTGGAAACCATATTGTTTTTCATTTATTATGTGATTATTAGCAAGAAAGCTTGTTATCTCATCTCCGATATACCTCTCAGCTATCTTATCAATACTTGACAAGATAGTAATCGGCCTATAGTTATTTACATCGTTGTATGCGCCTTTTTTATGAATGGGCCTAATTATACCAGTTTTAAGCTGATCAGGATATAAGGACGTGGAAATACACGTGTTGATAAGATGTGTGATAACCGGTGCTATCTCGTCACTAATACATACCAAATCTCTTACTCGCATGTTATCAAACCCGGGGCTTTTTTTTTTATTCATATGTTTTATGATTTTTAAGATGACATCATTAGTTGCTTTTTTTAATCTCATGGATACAATAGGTTCTTGGTGATTCGATGCCTCAGGTAGTAGTTTAATATTACAGGGCGAACATATGTTTTTAACGTTATCTTCAAAGCCATACGCGAATGTGTTACAGATAGATTGTGAATCGCACTTAAAATGCTTCGTTATTACGTCATCAACAGATCTGCACACCCTGCCGCAGATATTGTTTATTATTTCCCATACTCTCTTTTGATTACTAGAATTATTTAAAATTTCTTTTTTTATATAATTATTTTTGGTTTTTTCTATGTATTTATTTGTCAAGTTTCTATATTTATTGTATAACACTCTATTTCCTTTATTTTGTTCATCTCGTTTACAAATATTAAATAATTCGGACTTTTTTCTTATCATGCTAATAACACGGTTGTTAATCCATTTACATTCGTGTCGTTTTCCGCCTTTTATTTTACACTTTTTCGTGCATCTATTATAAACTTCGCAAAACTTATCTGTAATATATTTAAGAATATCGCGTGGGTGAACAAGATCTAGGGCAGGGTCCCAACTTATTTTACGTAACTCACACTCTAATAATGTATTATCTAACTTATTGATATATTTACACGCAGAGTCTTTTACCTTAGGACTATGCACTATAATAGAACCAGTTATGTAGTGGTCAGCGATCGCATTGTTTATCACCGCGGTATGCACTTCTCGGTGGGTAGTCGCACGCAAAAAAATATGGTATATGCACGATTTCGTCAATGAGTCACCTTTGTTTTCAACGCGTGTGTACTGTGATATGCCACACTCTAGCCCTACCTCACTCATAGTATCTAGATATTGATTTCGTATCGGGTTGTGTTCGCAAATATTAATGTTTATGTCACCTAACATTAAATAAGACTTCGTACTTGGATATAGGCCGACAATACGCGTAATTTCTTGGATAAATGACGTTTTATTCAGGTTAGGCGGCCTGTATACTGCACATAGGCCCAGTTTTTCCTTGTATGGTGTCTCGATCTCTCCTATGATGCACTCGGAGTGTAGTGTAGGTGTAACATATCTCTTGAATATAAAACTGTATCACATAGATCATAAGTTGCGGAATTAGTAGGACTACAACCTAACATGATGGATTCTACAGAAATTGATTGTTTTATTAGGAAATACAATCCCCCCAATCAGGGCGCCATTGAACGGTTGACGCAGTCTTAAGAATTTTTTGATTCGTTAATTTCAGAAAGCTTTGTTTGCCTGAACGTTCAATACATTTTAACTCTAAGTAGGCTTCGGGATCTAAAGTTAGGTCCACGCTGTATAGATTTTCAGATTTTCCTGAAGGCGACGGATTGGGACAGGCGCTCAATTTCCTGCAGGAAATGACATGTTCGACTGGAGGCTCATGTGGAAAGGGGTCTGTTTGTACATTAACAAGAAATGTGACGACTACAAGCTTTTATTTAAGTCACAAGGTTTGTCAGTTGGTTTGTTGTTTAGGTAAAATCATGCAAGCCAGATTTGAACCGGGTTCTGACTTGAACCGGGTTCTTATTTGAACCGGGTTCTGATTTCAGCTGATCCAGTTTAGCGTGGCAATGCTGCTTATCTTTATCTTATTTGATTCGGGGGCCCATATAGATGCATTTCGACCCAAAGGGATCTTTTGTGTAATTGCCCCCTAGTACACTTACTCAAGAGTTTTTTCAACCATCTCCATGTGTTGGGTGATTGAGCTCAAGGGCAATGCTTTGAGATCCTCTGGATCTGGCACGGTCTAATAATTTTAAACAATAAAGAGCCGACTTCACTAAGCGTCCACGTTTACAAAAGTAAATGCTCGAGCTGCTGTATAAAATACTCAAGTCACTATAGGCGTGCCTATAATAGTTGAAGAGTTCCCTCAATTTTTCTAGGATACCATCATGAGATCCTCACCTCGTTACAATGGGACCAACTGTGAAGTATACTTTTTCAAACAAAAAAGTATTTTCCAAATCGGTCCAGCCGTCTTCGAATAATCGGTCAACATAATTATATAAAAAAAAGAGAAAAATAACGCAAAAACAAAGACCCCGACGAATTGTTACAGAATAAGTCATCAAAATGGGGGTAAAAAAATAAACAATCCCAATTATTCATGAACGAATGGATTAAATTAATAAAATTGGTTAAAAATATTTAATAATTATAGCTTAATTTGTTAATAATTTTAAATAGATCCATAGCATTGGACGGTACAGTAAATTAAGAAAATTAAACAAATTACATTTTTCATCTTGTTATGAAACAGTCACAAAAAAAATTCAGAAATGATTCCAATTATTTAATAGGATAAATTTTAGTTTTTAGACATTAATCCACTATTTATAAATGATTGGTTTATATTACTAAAAGTACATCAAAAAATTACCATAACTGAATTGAATTCAAATTGCATGTACGAAAATACCAAAACAAATACCAAAATGAATTAGAATTTTTATTGCTGCGCAGATCAGAATTCTTGGTAGGGCTATTTTATGTTTCCTTCATGTTTTTTTTTATAAAATCAAGCAACAGTACAGGCAGCAGTATACTCGGTGCCCATAGTACAAGCGTTGATTCCCCGCGCCAGCTTCACGTAGCCATGAACTTCCGCGTTAGGACCAGAAGAATCTTTGAGAATCCAATACTTCTCGCCGTTTTCTGTAAAAAAGGCGATTTGTATTTTATGTTTAATGTAAGACGTTTTTTATTTAAATGGGGCAGGAAATCTAAAAGAAACGCAGTGACGTGTTACATTATAACTGCGATTGATTAGGGAGATACTAAACATATATTTAAATATACAAATAAAACTAATTTTAAATAAAAACTATCTAAACCAGCTACAAAACTAAAAAGTTACAATATAATCCTCCGTAACATGGTGCTACAATAGTGGCGAGGGTTTTATTTTTGTCCTTTCACCTGTCAATACTCGTATATCCTTGTATATATTAGGAACATAAATGATTCTGAGATTTGGCATTAGCCAAGATGACAATCGTTTGTAGAAATCGAAACGAAATGCTATCGGTTTCTCTATCACTATTCCCTACTAGTGCGTAAAGAGGCGGATAGCGTTTCGTTTCATTTTCTACAAATGATTGTCATCTTGGCTAAGCCCCCAGGTTAGCTTAGTTTTGTCATTTTGACGCATATCCATGTAGGTAATGATGAACTAACTAACAGGAAATAGATTTAATGTGCGTTTTCGTGAGTCAAGTTTCATAGTTATTCGTCATAAACAATTAAATGTTTGTGAACCGTGAACTTTTATAAAAACATGATCTGCTGGAACTTGATATGCTTACCTATACTTCACAGACTTAAGAATTAAGTCCTGTTTCAATCTAAATTTTACAAAAATATTATGTTTTCTGTTGTTTTACTGGACGGCAGATGAATACACATGTTAGTTTATGTCGGTCTGCATGTCGGCTTCAAGGGCAATAGCGGTCGCTGGTTGATGCGCTTTTTGCACCAGTATTTGCCGGGACAGGTATCGATCGATCTCCAACAGCAAATAATCAAGCAATACTGAAGTTGTCAATACAATTTCAGTTTAATAATTTTCAAACAAATTCTGATTCAGACGTTTAGACGTTAGCTGTATTGGAATTGGATCGTGTATAAACGTATTTTAAAGTTAGAATACACCCGGGGTCTTAGTTGTGTACGGGCGTTTACGTGTAGTTGCCAATTAAGCGTCCCTGCGTGCACCTACCCAAAATTAAACATTTCTATACGCACCTACGCCATATCCCACTAACAGCACTGCATGGTGAGTAAAATCTGAGCAATGTGTGGGATATAGTATGCCCTGACTATAGAAGTCGAAGTCTGCGGGATCTATACCTGAAACAATTCATATAATTTTTACATAAAATAAAATATAATAAAAAAAATATATATATAATAAAATACAAACATTGAAAACATTGAAAAAATAATCAACCCAGTTGGACTTGAACCAACATCGATACGCCTTACCGGGGCTCGATATCGCTTTACCAATTAAGCTATGGGTTCAGTTACTGAGCTGACGAAATTCTCAATGCCTTCAATCATCTTTTTGCATTTATTTTTACATCGACTTTATAGCAGCCGTAAGCGACATCTAGGTGCCAACCACTAGAGTTAGATACCCTTCCCGCCGACTCTTTTACAAGTGTCACAACGGAAATAACAGATGGCGCCTGCTATCAACTCATAATTATTTTACATGTTTTTAAAGTGGGTATTCCACTCATACATTAGTATGTTATTCAATCAAATACAAACATTGAAAACATTGAAAAAATAATCAACCCAGTTGGACTTGAACCAACATCGATACGCCTTACCGGGGCTCGATATCGCTTTACCAATTAAGCTATGGGTTCAGTTACTGAGCTGACGAAATTCTCAATGCCTTCAATCATCTTTTTGCATTTATTTTTACATCGACTTTATAGCAGCCGTAAGCGACATCTAGGTGCCAACCACAACTGGGTTGATTATTTTTTTAATGTTTTCAATGTTTGTATTTGATTGAATAACATACTAATGTATGAGTGGAGTACCCACTTTAAAAACATGTAAAATAATTATGAGTTGATAGCAGGCGCCATCTGTTATTTCCGTTGTGACACTTGTAAAAGAGTCGGCGGGAAGGGTATCTAACTCTAGTGGTTGGCACCTAGATGTCGCTTACGGCTGCTATAAAGTCGATGTAAAAATAAATGCAAAAAGATGATTGAAGGCATTGAGAATTTCGTCAGCTCAGTAACTGAACCCATAGCTTAATTGGTAAAGCGATATCGAGCCCCGGTAAGGCGTATCGATGTTGGTTCAAGTCCAACTGGGTTGATTATTTTTTCAATGTTTTCAATGTTTGTATTTGATTGAATAACATACTAATGTATGAGTGGAATACCCACTTTAAAAACATGTAAAATAATTATATATATATAATATAAATTAGAATATAAAATATAATATATTTTATTAGGAATACATATTATATCTGTTCAGTAATAAATAAACCTTTTTACTTAAGGAAATAAACCGTTGTGCTTAATTCCAATTAGGTACATTGTATATTTATGACATGACACTTACATTTAAATAAAGATGATTTTATTTTGTACTTCTAATATTGTGAATGACTTCAAAAATATACGTACTTATGACTGGAATAGGTGCCATGCCAAATCTTAGCGTTAGGCGTTACCGAAACCGTTGTTCTTAATTCCAACTAGTTACATTGTATATTTATGACATGACACTTACATTTAAATAAAGATTGTTTTCTTTTGTACTTATATCGTAAATGACTTCAAAAATATACGTACTTATGACTGGAATCGGTGCCATGCCAAATCTTAGTGTTAGGCGTTACCACCAGTGATACTTGCATCTTATTTTTAGCAAATATTACTTAGAGCATATTATTAGGTTTTAGGTTTTAGGAAGTAAGCTAAGCTAATTTCTCTATGATTCAAACCGAACTGCATCAACCAATGTCAAAATATATTTATCGGTAGTACTGTCCCCAATACTTACTCACTGACAAGGGACCCTTTTCATATACAAGCTGTTTCAATGTCTCCTCATCTGGCTTGTAGACCTTGTAGCTCGTCACCTTGGTTATGACCTTTTCGGGATCTTCCTTGCAGGTTAATTGCTTGTCTTTATATGGGTAATCTTTCTCTAGCACCACTCCAAATTTTTCGTGATATCTGAGGAAAAAGTTTCATTATTTAAATACATACATTACAATACCTTACATTATTTAAATTTTATTTTTGTTTTTGATGTACTTTGGCCAAGCCTCTATCACCGAATGGACGCCATCGGGTACTTTACGCCATTTCTAAATGGTACTTTGAATGACTTTAAGTTTTATTCAAGACTTACGCCATTACTAAGTCAGGTGGTCCTCCCGAACAGTTATCGCCTAAAAATTGTACGCAGTCCAGGCTCTGCTGCTCAGAAAAGGCGAGTGTCTTATTGTGTTTGATGGCATATTGACCCTCGATTACTCCTGAAAATTATAGGCAAATATATCCAACAATTTTTACCAGATTTCCTTAAAATTAATATTGCGATTAACATATTTATCAATATTTCTATGTAACCAGCCTTTCTTTTAAAGATGTAGTTTTGTTTAAATAAAAAAGAAAAGATTTGCAGAAAAAGCCCACACGCAATATCAGGACATATAAATATCACTTATTCATTTTTGCTAACATTCTATTTTAACAAATTTGCATCCATTGTTTTTTTTTTGAGTTTATAAAATAAACCCATAGATTGTAAATTTTTACTTCTATGAAAATGTGGTGAAATTATCTTTGATTGACATAGAATACATAAATACTCGTGACAGCAAGCCAAAACAAAAGTCTAACTAGTAACTCACCAGTTGCGCTAAAAATCCAGCAACTACCGCATGTGCCCTGATTTTTTACTTGAGTGACGGCTCCGTGGTCCCTCCAGTCCCATTGCTCAGGAGCGGTGATCTCATGTGGTCGAAGATGCAGCTTAGTTGCAATTTTATCAATGTGTTCATCGGGAATTTCGCTGCCGTAGCGAGCTCGTCTTTCTTCACGCGTCATATCGGCGAGAGAATTGACTTCAAACACACTTTGCGAATACCTGGCATTGCGTTCGTTGATTTCTACTAAAGTCTCTTTGAAAATCTCGAATCTATGCAAGTATTCTTCAGGGTCGTATATTTTGCCATGTTCCTGAACAAAATTTTCGAAAAGGTTATGAGCGTCGTTCAAGTTGTAATATGGCTTGACTAGAAGTTGCGCAGCAGCAGTGCCAAGTACCAAAGTAATCAGCGGGAACATTATATCGTCGGTAGAGACTAGTCTCTACCTAGAGATACAACTAAAATTCTAGACTAATAGACTTGAATATTATTGAAATCTTTCTTTTATACTTTGGCAAGTTTCTACATCTACACGTGTTTTATATTACCTACGTCGGTAATTATTTTAGCACTAGTTTTATTGTCAAGAATGCAAAAAATACGTATCTAAAAATATAAAATAAGTAAACGTGTAACAACACGTGTATGGATGCTTTCCATTCCTACTTAGTGGTATTTTTAACCTGTAAATAAAGAAGAACCCAAGAAAATGATACAAATCACATTACACGTATTATAAGAATCTTCCAACTCTTGTCTGCATGTCCGTCGTATTTTTTGGGTTCCGTAGCCAAATGGCAAAAAACGGAACCCTTATGGATTCGTCTTGTCTGTCTGTCTGTCTCTCTGTCCGTATGTCACAGCCATTTTACTCGGAAACTATACGACGTATCTGAATAAAATTTACACATAAGGTGTATTTTGTATACCGCTACTTAGTTATGAAACTAAATTTGAAAAAAAAAATATTGTTAGGGGGGCGCCCCATAGATGTAACTAAATTTCAAAAAATATTTTTTAACCAAATGTCAACATGTGACACATCAATCGATAGGTATTTAAAAATAACATTGATGTTTGTTTGACCATTTTGCGATTAAGTGAATATTTTCTGAAATAATCGCTTCCAAAGACAGAAAAATTTGTGTCCCCCCCTGTAACTTTTGAACCGTAAGTCCAAAAATATGAAAAAAATTGATGCGATGTGCCTTATCATACACTTTCTACGAAAATTATTTTGAACATTATCGGTTTAGCTATTTTTGAGTTATCTCCAAAAAACTTCTTCCATAGGCATCAGATACGACCTTTTGTTATTAGTTTGGTTCTTATTACATTGAAGGTACGGAACCCTCCTATGTGTGGTCCGACACGCACTTGGCCGGTTTTTTTCATCATTGTTGAGTTGTCCAAAATGTTTAATTTATAATAGTTGTTTGGTTGTAATAGTAGTTTATGTGACTGCTACATAATGCTTAATTATGTCCAGCCCTGCTAGCACGACTTACATTGTGCGCGACTCTCCATACTTCAGGAGCGACTCGAAGTATGAAGTCGCGCGCGACAACGCGTGTCATGCTAAGCCGCCAGGTACATACACTGCTTTATCTACACACATTGTAAATTATCAGCTCTTCATGCATAGAGTTGACTCAAGCTGGAGCAAAAAGCTTTGGAAACTTAGTAGAAAAAGGCTCCAAATCATAACAGGAGATTTTACAGGCCATTACGCCGTGAAAGGAGTACTGGCTAGAATGGGACTGTCAGATAATACTGACTGTAGAATGTGTGGCGAAGAGGAAGAAACAATGAAACACTTAATGTGTGAATGTCACGCTCTTGCCAGACAAAGAATGAGGGACTTTGGAATCGGCTATTCAGATCCAGAGAACCTCAAAGCACTGCCCTTGAGCTCCATCACCCAACACATGGAGATGGTTGAAAAAGCTCTTGAGTAAGTGTCCTAGGGGGCAATTACACAAAAGATCCCTTTGGGTCGAAGTGTATCCATATGGGCCCTCGAACTAAATAAGATAAGATAAAATAAGATCAGTGACGTGTTCGGGAACCATTAGAATGACCGCCACTCACAGATAAGGTTCTCTGTGCCGCCACTGCACCGCCATGGCAAACTGGATTGTGCGGGCGGTCGGGGAGGAGGATAACCGCGGTCGGTGAGGAGGGTTAGATTTTCATAATACCTGTACATTGATCCATGAAATCGCAGAAATTCTGTATGTTGCCTTTCGCGGGGCGATCTAGTCAACCCTTCGACAACCTGCAATGCCTACTTAAAATAAGCTTGATGCAACATTTCCGCCTGACGATACATAAAAATTACAGTACAATAGTAATTTCTTATTATCTGGCTCGAGGAACCAAGACATATCTTCTATGGTCTTTTCCAGGTAGTGTGACAAAGTCCCTTCTACAGAATTCAGAGTTTGTTGCCCTTCAATGGGTAGGTAAACCATTCTTCCCTTCGACAACGTCTGTAGTCGGGATGATACACATCTTGCTAATGTTTCTTCTTATGGTTCCTCTATGGGCCTCATAAGAAAGCTCAAAGTCACCCAAAGGGCAATGGAGAGGGCTATGGTTGGAGTCTCTCTGTGTGATCGCATCAGAAATGAGGCCATTCGCAGCAGAACCAAAGTAACCGATATAGCCCTCCGAATCGCTAAACTAAAGTGGCAGTGGGCGGGGCACATTGCTCGTAGAACCGATGGCCGTTGGGGCGGAAAGGTTCTCGAGTAGCGACCACGAACCGGAAGGCGCAGCGTGGGTAGACCCCCCGCAAGGTGGACTGATGACCTGGTGAAGGTCGCGGGAGTCCGCTGGATGCGGGTGGCGCAGGACCAGTCATTGTGGCACTCTTTGGGGGAGGCCTATGTCCAGCAGTGGACGTCTTTCGGCTGATATGATGATGATGTCATCATCCAGATGGATGGATGGTTCCTCTGTTTGTGATTACATCAGCAATACGGTTGACTCCATCAACCCCAGGATACAGACTACTTATGCGTGTTAGTCGCCATTGAAGAGGAGGCAGCTGATCTTCTTTTAATATGACGAGGTCCCGACTCGAAGTTGTTGCTGTCTCATCTTCCTTTTTGTACATTGCTGGAGCTCTGCTATGTACTCTCGCCGCCATCAGTCCCAGAAGTGTTGTCTCATCTGCTCTATGCGCTCGTATCTGTTAGGGTACTTAGTAGTGATGGTTTGAGACGGCACTGAAGTTAGAGGCCGGCTGTTTATAAAATGCCCAGGAATGAGAGGAGATGGGTCAGTAGGATCAGAGGAAAGTGGGGATAAAGGTCTAGTTTTCAAAATTGCTGCAATTTGGGAAACATAGATCCTAGCTCTCCAAATGTCAGGGAAGCCCTACCGGCAATACGTCGAAAATTATATTTAGCTGATTTAACTCCAGCTTCCCAAATACCACCGAAGTTGGGAGAGTAGCCTGGACTGAACATGAACTTAATTCCTTCCTCATTAGCAAAACTAGTTACCGACTGACGACTTGACCAATTTACTTAGCTCATTGTTTGCTCGCTTAAAGTTTTGGTCCATTTAAAGTGCTAAAATGTATTGGATTCCGATTTTCCGTGAATTTTCTAAATGCTGGTTTCATAACTGCTGTACAATAATATACCTATATTAAACCATGTGATATCTAGAACAAATTTTGTGTGCCATGGTTGGCGGTTGACAGTTGTGACTGTATCAAAGAGTAGTAGGTATAGACTTATAATGATTTTCACTATAATTTTTGGGAGAAAGAATTTCTTAGGGACGTCATCTCCTGTTACTCAATGTATTAAACTATCTAAATTGCCTTAAGACTGTGTCGACCGTCCAGTGGCGGCCTCATTGGGGGGATTGTATTTTGTAATAAACGAATAAAGTTATGTATAATCCCTCAGTGTTATGTTGTAGTGATTACGCAACTTTTGATCTATGTCACATAGTTTCATTTTGCGTATTTTTTGCTTCATTACCTAAACGGCAAATGGTAGCCACTTTTTCCGTTTAGGTTTAGGTGATGAAAGGTGGTATCACATAGATCATAAGTTGCGAAATTAGTAGGACTACAATTTAACATGATGGATTATACAGAAATTGATTAGTTTATTAGGAAAAACAATCCCCCCAATGAGGGCGCCACTGGACGGTCGACACAGTCTTAAGAATTTTTTGATTCGTTAAATTCTGAAAGAATTTTTTACCTGAACGTTAAATACTTATTAACTCTGTACACTCTGTATATATTTTCAGATTTTCCTGAACCTGACGTATTGGGACAGGCGCTCAATTTCCTGCAGAACATGACATGTTCGGCTGGAGGCTCATGTGGAAAGGGGTCTGTTTGTACATTGACAAGAAATGTGACGACTACTTTGATTAAAGTAAAAAGAGGAAGATACCTGACGTTCATAGCTGACAAAACTGAAATGTGTTCCGGCACCCACACACTTGTAAATGCTTACACACTGCTATAAATGCTATAATGTACATGTGCATCTGGGGTAAAAGAGATACACCGATATACTTAACACGGGAGTGTAAGCGAGATTTCCATATTTTGCGCATTGCACAAAGTGTGACAGAGACCAACTAATATAATTTACAGTAGTGTAGGCAAGATCGTCATATTTCTAACAATGACGTATAGAAGTAAAAAGAGTAATTTGGGTTTGAAAAAAATTAAATCATGAATTTATATTGATCGTAGTAAGTCCTTGTCGCATCAATATGAAAGCGGGCGAGATGGACCGAGATAGAAAATTAAATGTCAAGTCAATAGCTACTATATTTTTAAAATGTGAATAAATCTCTGTTCTAAACTTCTGGTGCTCTAGTCGAATATTCCAGTGTTCAACGAAATAGGTAACGAACGATCGTCTAAAAAAACCAGTATAAAGGCATCTACGATTACGCGTAGCTATTACGGATCTAGAGGTTTCTCTTTTTAATGCAATAATGGTTTGTCAAAAGAGACGCGCATGGTAAGCGACAGTTATATTGCACTACGCAATGATCCCTGTGGTCCTAGTACTTACATTTCCATCGCCTACCTCGCGCACGACTCAAAAACACCAATGTAAAGGTGTGATCTCTGATTGTGCATAGTTATAATGGTAAACAAGATTCACTTATCCTGAACGGTTTGTAAGTCTCGGGAATCAGCGCTAGGAGCCTAATTTGATAGGTAGCGACAGCAAATAAACTTTTTAAATACCACGACGGTGGCAAACAAGCATACGGCCCGCCTGATGGTAAGCAGCTACCGTAACCTATGGACGCCTATAACTCCAGAGGTGTCATATGCGCCTTGCCGACCATTTACAAAAAGGAGAATGCACTGTGTTCACGGCTAAAGGAACAAGAGCAAATAAAACTATTAGAAATTTAAGTAATATACTTTCTAGAAACGTTGTTATTATCGGGTAATTCGGGTATTAAAGATAATTGCTTACATTAATCGGGTAACACCCAAAACTCACTAATTACTATTACAAGTTTATAGCCGTAATTAACCATATTAGTAATAAAACAACATTGATTATAGTTTAATAATTTTATTGCAGTTTTGGTTGTCAAATTATATTTACTAGAAACGTTTTTATTCTCTGGTATTAAAGATAATTGCTTAAAAGGTATTGACATGTAGAATCGAATTTTATGTCTAGACTAGAAAACTATGCATGTTTTCTTATTTACAGATGTTTCAAGTAAAAAGAAAAAGTTATAATACCTATTAGGCTTAAGTAATAAGTATATAGTATAGACCGTAAGCCAGGAACAAATTTCGTTGGTCATCGCGTCCCAGGCGATAGCTTGTAAAGTGGTTAAGGGTGATATGTAATGAAGCCTCGTGAAGGTCAGCTGCCTCTCCGTTGGTGGGTTGAGGATTTAATTAATTGAAAAAAAAAATGGTCATCGTGTCCCGATTGAAACTTTGTCAGAATAAAGTTTATATCAATATGAAAGTTTATATATATAATATAAAGTAAACATGCCTTTTTGTCAAACAAAACCTCCCATTTGTTCAAAAGAGTCCAATCTCTTCGGATAGCATGACTTAATAAGTATATTTATAAGAAAAACGTGGCGTACATTTGTGTCAAAGTCTATACTAAGCTGCCTAACATCTACAAAGATCTCAATATAAACGAATTAAAAAAAAATATAAACGCAATGCTTCTTGACAATTGTTTTTACTCCTTGACTGAATATTTGAATCATGAATTTTGACATCACGTAACAATGTATATATATGTAAATAATATTAAGACATGTAATTTTAGTGTAGTTGACGTAGTGTAATGCGTAATTTAATGCCATATCTCTCACATTTGTATGCTGTATAACAGTAAGACATGATGACCTTCTAAATATATATATAAGACCACATAAAATATTATGTATTACGCATGATCTGCAATGCAATAAATTTTCATTTTCATTTTCATATCCTATTAATCCTATTATAAATATAAAAAATCATTAGTCGGTATCGCAGTGAAAAGACCGTCAGCTGGTCACGTGAACATACGATCTTCAAGGCATCAGCTGATGGTCTTTCCACCTCGATACAGCCGGCTGACGATTTTTCATGTTTGTAAGAGCATATAAAATATCATCTGTAAAATTTTTAATCAGGACCCGATGACAGTTTATTTTGTAAAGTGATTAAATGGCTGCCGGCTCCTCAACCCACCAACGGAGCGTCAGCTGATCTTCACAAGGCTTCATTATACATCGCCTCTAACCAATTAACAAGTTATCACCTGGGACTAAAAACAGAAGATATATGATTAATTATATTTTTTTGCTCTCAACTCTTGGATAATGGATATCTCAATCACACAATATTGTTTACATGTTGTATTCTATAAGAGACTTTTAGATTTAAGATATACATTTTGCGTGCTGCATTTCAGCAAAATGTGTGATAATTTTAAAATTATAATAATAATAATAAAGACTTTTTGTCAAACACATTTAATGCAAATAAAAAGCGTTACTTACTTTACTTGCGACACAATGAGTTAAACAAGGTGATGCATCATAAAAGTAGAAATAAGCTCAATCTCAAACCTATTTGATAAATTATCACTTTTTTATGTTTATTTTGAGTTTATTGTGTATGAATAACGTCTATAGTTTTTTTAGCAAGTATCCTTCTAATACAACTTGAGAGTGATTAGTAATTACATATACATAACAACATTACTGAAGTATCTATCTGAATGTCAATTGTTAAGACTTTCTGACAATTATATTATAACTAAAACTAACTAACTAGTTAAACCACTAACTAATCCAGCAATTTAACAAAAAAAACTAAATAACAGCTCAGTGTAGTAAAATTTCATTAATGTTACAAGTAAAAGGGCTGCGAGTCTGTGACACACGGACGAAGGAGGTTAAAAGAGAATGGTATAGTTCGTGTGAAGAATGTACAATTTTAGTAAGATAGTAAATACTTATGAACATTTTCCTTATTATTGTGGTTCTTGCATTTAATTTATGTGAAATTTGGTTGAATTATTATATGATATGTATACGCGTACGGAATTTAACGGAGTATGCGGAAACATTTTACGAATTTAACGAAATAGGGATGGATGCGTTTATCCTATATGGCGTATGCGTTATATTTTTATACGGTTTGCGAATTTTATTGCGGAATGCGTTATATTTTTACGTTTTGCGGCTGCGGTATATGAATTTAATTGAGTATATATTAAGTCGTTTACCCTATTTTGGGAACGATTTTTAGCGTGTTTTACGTACCTGATTTATGAATTTAAAGGAGTGCGTACTCTATTATATTTACGGTTCATATGCTTTGGTATATAAGCATTGACTTGAACTGAAGTAATTGTATGATTGTAACATTATTCATTTATGACAGTGTAACCAACATTAACCATTGATCAATCATATGTTCATCCTTCATTAACCAATGCTATAATCCTTCTATGACAGTGAAAGAAACATTAACCATTGAACAATTATGTTCATTCTTCATAATCACTGCCTTGATCCTTCTATGAAGTGTTATTTATATAACTGAAATTATTTATTATTTTTGAGCTGAAATAAGACATCTGAATATGTACCAACCTTGTGTTGTAAAACAAAACATATTAGGAAAATTTTAACATGTTCTCTGACTTAGTGAGATTTGTATCTTATCACCCACCATTCATGATAATTGATGAATAAATATTATTGTATTGTTGGAAATACAATTATTGGCAAAGAGAAAGCCACTATAATAAAGTATTGAAATTCAACTGAGAGATTGAGTCGTGCTGGAGTGAGTTATGGGGATCCATATCAACTACAACTGAACGAAAATAGTTCATAAGTTAATTCAGGCTTTCAATTCAATAGTGAATCATCTGTAAAATTTTATAATTAGATGAAGAGTTTGGTAGTTAGAAACAATGCCCTACTCTGCGTACTATACTATTTGCTTATCTTTGAAGTTTGAATTATGTAATGCTACCCTAGTAGCTTACTATTCGAATGGCTTCTAAATGCTTACAAGAGCCTACCAAGCTTACTTACCTCAAGCTTCAGCCTGAAATTTCTGTAAATATCCTTATTACCTACCTAAAGGAACTTAAAACTACAGGGAAAGAAAATCAAACAAAAGATTGAAGGTTGTAAAGAAAATTATTTATTTAAGTTTTATATTTGGATTTTTGTTATTGAAAAGCGAAACACTGACTAATTACCCCTAATGCTGCCTTTGCAGACGTCATTAGGTGTTAGTTTCCGATTCCTAGGCTTTGCGAAAGTAAAAACGAAACTAACGAAGCAAAAAACCTTTGCGCCGTATTACAGTAAAATAAGCAACGTGAATATAATATCAAATGCATTAATTAATAACCTATCTATACAGTAGCTTGCTCTGATACGCAGTTTGGCCGAGATGATCGTGAAAGCTAGTGGAGACCCAACGTTGTGTGTGTAGTTACCGCAAGTCCTTTTCGATAAGGTGAGAAATAACCGCAATATTTAAAATACACGTAATTCCTCACTTAAATCTAACGGAATATAAATATAATAGACAATGGTAGGTTAGCATATGAACTGTTGACGTTAAAAATAAAATAATAAGATTGTGAAAATATATCCTAATTAATAGACTAATAAATAGTAATAATGAATATTAAAATTACACTATAATTATAATGATTGATTAAATAGGTATTTCGTTGTTTGTTAAATAGTTGTATTTACAACAAAATATATATAAGGAGGTTTGCTGGACTCCCAACGTAGTGATTGTTGGCGAAGTACGCCAGTACAAAATATGTGGCATGTCAGTTTTGACAGTTCCGTCTTCCAACGGTGGAACCACGGCCAGTAGCCTACGATTCGAAGCTTAATGGATCTGGTAATATTGACCGGGCCAGTAGCCTACAGTCTTTTATTAAGTGTGCGTTCTGAGCATTTGTAATGATCCAAGTGTGCGACCGGGCCAGTAGCCTACAGTCTTTTATTAAGTGTACGACCGGGCCAGTAGCCTACAGTCTTTTATTAAGTGTGCGTTCTGAGCATTTGTAATGATCCAAGTGTGCGACCGGGCCAGTAGCCTACAGTCTCGCTTCATACATCAATGTATAATCGACAGATAACCGCCAATTCCTCCACACCACATATGCAAATAACGACTGGTACATTTAATGATTAAGTAAGCAAATACCAACCACCGTTTATGACGAATGGTATATAAATTTAGGAAGTAAATAGCAAGTACCTACCATCGTTAATAAGCAAACCTGAGTTATCTTGACGTGTAAGACCCTCACCGTACCGTCATCACTGCACGAGACCGGATATTACTAAGAACACCTAGTACGCTAATGGCGTACTTACATGAGAATAAACTCTGTAAGTACATGCTGTAATGCGCGTCATATGTTCAAGTGAACCATGGGTGATACAGTGCGCGTTGGGCTTCCCACGATAGAGTTCCCCGTTGCCACCAAGATAACACCAGATAAGCATTCTACATGGAATAAATCTCTATGCTAGAAATCCAGCATCTTATCCCTTATATAATTACTAAAGTATTACGTGGAAGTACATATATATTACGCGATATCGCTTAACCATGGCCAATAGTTAACCGATATCGACAATTAACATTTAAAAGATCGAAACCTATCTTGGTTATAGTACGTTCAACCAATTTCGACCGTTACATTAAACTATATATTTATATTTATAAAGTAGTAGAAATAAATAGTTAATAAATAGAACGTAGTCACCCGAAACAGTGGATTAAAATCTACTAAGATAAAATATGGCTCGGTAAGTACCAAGTTCAAATAGAACCTATTCGACACGTCAACAGTAAATGTATACACTACGATGGAGAATAAATATTACGTATCCTAAATAGTTAGGTATGGTAAATATAATATACGCACACATAAATACACAAAGTCATATATAGTAGAATGTAGAAGGTTCAATGTTAAAATAAACCACAAACACAGACCATATATTATGAAGAACCTGGACCAAATATAAGCTATCAGCTTATATAATAGAATGTAAATAAGTAGAATATCATTAAATTGTTAAATGGTTTCCTCACGACAACGAGTTCCACGTAAATACAAAATACTATTATTTATTAGCTGTATTATGTATTTGAAAACCAAGTCAAATAATACCCTACATCAACCTATAACTCAACTACTAAATCATTGCTCGGAGTTTAAACCTATGTTAAAACGTCCATACGATTTAAGAATCGTTTATGAAAGAAGGCGAAGATTGTATTTCAATTCCACACTCAATAAATAATCAAAACATTTAAGTACTTATTTAGATTAGACATACGGACGGCTCTAGGCACAGCGGAATAGTGCTTCGCTTCGCTCACTCAGTAATAGTTGAAATAGTACCTAATATACTTAAATGCAGATCCCTACTTCATTGTAAACCCAAACACAGCTAAAATATTTACAAATGTGGATTAATAATATATCCCTCATTATTCTAACACTCACTGCAGGTAAATAAGCGTAACGCCTGTAATATTAGTCCCCAAATAACCCAATTAATAAAAGAAAGGTATTGACCGTTATTATAATATTCGTACGCTTCACTAGTAAAAATATTGTAAAATGCTAGTACACGACAATCAATTAAGATAAAAGTGAAATATTTAAAAGGACTTACATAAAGTTGTAGACCTCGATCTAGGCTGAGAGATGCTGATGTCTTGAAATCTCGTTCCGACTAAGTTAAGTTCGAACCTTACCACCCGCTTTTATAATTTCCGTACCCTGTCTCCCGCAATCACCTACATTCCCCTTTGTAGCTTTAATCCAAACACCTCTTTCAAAATCTTACCGATTACTCATCCGATTCCGCTATTGAACCTAGTTATCTAAATAATAAGGTTGATAATCCAATCTGTAGATACTAAAACCAAATAAATGTCTAACAGACAAGGTTCAAATTCGTGTGAACTCCTGACTCGTCGTCTGCACACCGCTTCTCGATCGCCTGCGAAAATCTAAGCAAATATGCGGGTGGGTTAAGATTAACCTCGCGCGATGCGAGATTATTCCTACCCGCATTTGTTTAAAATTATTAATTTATAATTACAATTTCAGGATTTTCTGGTAAATTGCTGAATAGAAATTAGAAACTACATTTGGATAAATATGCTAAAAATATAGGGAATATATATATGATAGTGAAATATACATACAATAGTGTTTCTATAGGAAACGAAAGCAAATTCAATGTAACCGCATGGTCAATTTTGACCAATAATTATTAATACGCATATATTTCTAACAAATATCAATAGGAATGCTAAGAGGACTATATTGTTTATCGAATCAATATATTTTTTTGTACTCGGAAGTAAATAATCACGTGTTTATGACACAATACTGTTCTTAACCAAATCTTCCTAAATAACTATTATTTTTATTCGATATCATAAGAAACATTGTTATTTTTAATGCCTATTTAGATCAAGGAATTAGATTTTACGTTTTCATTTGTTTTCTGCTACATACACTAACATCTATAATTCGAGGTTAGGTTTTTTAAGAACCAAAATTTATTAGAAAATACTATTATCTGTATTCCAAATGAATTACCATCTTAATATCTAAACGAAAATGTATATTATTTAGAAAAGCCACTTGAAATAAAGCTAGTTTCCAGTATTTATTTCAACACTAAATTCTCCTTCCCGAACTGCACCAAAGCTATGAAAATTAAGACATAACTACTAATTGATTTTATGATACTCCATATTTTCCAGGTGAGTTGTAATTCTAACTTTAATATTACAGTATAATTTTCCATTAAAGCTTAATCGTAAAGTCATAATTTTCCCTGAAACTGAAAAAATGAAATTAACTCCTACATAAAGTTAACAGCAATGACACAATATCGAACAATTTTACCGTCCATCGAAATAGGCATTATATGGATGCCTTGGATCCATTACAATTAGCATAACTGCCTAACACGACATATTTCTACGATTTATTTCGGCATGACCACAGTCCCTTTGGTTGAATTTTAGATTTCATTTTGATTTAATTAATTAGCTAGGCATCTCAGAGGTTTTCTTGGCGTTTCTTTCCTCTGGTGTGTAGGTTACGAAACGTTGGTAGCTTCACTTAATAAAGTCATTGATAGACAAAATAAAAATATTTTATTTTTAATAAAATATATAAAAATAATAATAATAATTAGATAGGATATGAGATAGTTTACCCCACCGCACGAACAACAGGCGTGTGTATTTGGGAAAAGAAACCCCTATCACACATTAGCTACCCTTCCTAACTATATTTAAAATAAATAAATAATTTTTCTAAGAAAATAATTTAATTGTATAATTATTGTCTGTATTCGTTAACACTATCGCTTTTAGGGCGTAGGGGATAAATAAAAAAAAACCATATTTGCTTGTAGTAAAATAAAATATTCAAATAAGACTGTTAATTTCATCATCAATAACAAAATTTTACAAAATAATTTTCTAGCATTAATCTTCACCGCAAATATTGGGAAGACTTTTTCTATGTGGAAACTACCGAATAGCCTTTTCTTTTACAGATCCTGACACCATTCTACAGCCTTACCACTAACCTTCCCGTATCAACAGCTTGAACTTATAACCGAATATTTAATTAACTAATTAATTTTATATACCTATTTACTTAATGTCTTTTCATTGTAAAGTACCATTTATAGGAAATAAAGTTTAATCTAAATATCCTTGTTTTTGTTTCAACAACCTCTTTATCAGTCTCCTAAAAATTATCGGGTTACTACATAACTAGGGATCTACTACTAGACTTTCACGAGCCATTGTTAGGAAAAACCGCCGAAATTGTCTGACAAATCATGTTTATATAGGAAATTAGATTATTGGGGTTATAGTATTTAACGCAGGGTTGTAGTGTTCCTTTCAGGAGGTAAGTATGTATAGTCATCAGAGCTTAGAACATTTTAGTATTACAGGGTTTCAGACGGGGTAGAGGGTTTCCTTCATAGAGAGCCACTTTGGCTTTCTAAGCTTTTCAGTTTCAGCTTTCTAAGTTGTACCGTCGTTTAGTAGCTTCCAATAGCTTTTAGTAGCTTATAACGTAAAGAAGAAGCGTATTATTTTAGAAACGCCTGGCGCGTTTCTCTTCAGTTTATAAGCATCTTTACAGGTTTGGAGAACCTGCTGATGGAATGTTAACTGTGGGTCAAACCAAGTACCTAAATCCTTTACTATTGTGGCACGCTTTATTTTTTCACCGGCTATGACATAATTATGGTGATATGGTCCCTTCGATCGCGTGTATGTGACTACCGAACATTATGAAATGTTGAGCGCTAGACTATCCGTCATGCCCCAATCATGTACCCGGTTTATATCGTCTTGAAGAATAGCGGTATCATGTAAACTGTTTACTGGATAAGCTAATTTGACATCGTCGGCAAATAGAAGACAGAAGGAATGGGTAATTTGTACCGGCAGATCATTTATTAAAATTAAGAATAACAAAGGCAAGAGATTGCTTCCCTGTCCTATGCCTGAAGTTACCTGGTAGTATTTTGATTTGTACCCTTGATACTGAAAAAACTGCATTCTTTTAGACATATAATCTGATAAGAAGTTTAGGAGCTTCAACGACAGATCGCATTGTGCCAGTTTGTACAATAATATGTCATTATCTACCCGGTCAAATGCTTTTTGAAAGTCGAAATATGCTACGTCTACCTGCTTGTGAATTTCCAAGCTGTTCGCAATAAACGTACTGATATTTATTAGATTTGACGTGTTTGATTTTTGTGGTAAAAAACCGTGCTGCTCGTCGCAAAATTATTTCCTTAGTCGTTTAAAAAGCTTTGCGTATATTGCCGCTTCAAACACCTTTCCAAAAACACATAAGACTGCCACTGGCCTATAATTTTGTATTTCCGATTTGGAGCCATTTTTATGTATCGGTATGACTTTTGAGGTTTTCCAAAGAGAAGGATATTTCTCTATTTTTATTGAGAGGTTAAAAATATAATGAAGTGGTGCTATAAATATCTCGAGACAATCTTTCACAATAAATTGGCGAATACCGTCTGGCCCTTGAGTAAATTTCGAAGTAAGTTTTTTCAGTGCGGTACGGACTTCGCTTAAATCGATGCTCTCAATGTGCACGTGATCCGAGTTTACGGTAGTTTCGTTAGCGGTGTCAATCGCGGCATTAGCATTAAGCGAAGGCGCGTTACTTAGGAACACGCTCTGAAAGAACTCAGCAAATGAGTCCGCTATCTGCCGCGGTGATAGATCTCCGAATACTGTTGGCTCATTACCCTGGCGATTAGACATTACATATGACCAGAAAGAACTTGGGTCGCCTATGATATTTGATTGTATCACGCCAAGATATTGTTTCAAAGCTTGTTCAGACCCCGCTTTAACGAGTTTTGTGTAGTAATAAAAAATGCGTAATATAGTGGATTTTCAGTCAGCTTATATAATTTATGGTAGTTATTCTTTAACTGGTTGTAATATATTAAATCTGCAGAAAACCATTTAGGGTATTTTGTAGCATTTCATCTTTTTTTCTTAAGTGGAACTGTTTTCTCAAATACGCCGTTAATCTTATTGTACACGAAGCCTACCGCCTCTTCCAAATTATCTATCGAATAAAGCGTTGACCAGTCTATTTGTGAAAGCAGGGAATAAAGTAGTGGGAAGTTGGCCTTACGAAAATTTCTCGCTGCGTCGGTTTTATTGGGTTCCGGAGTATCCTTTTTTTGACAATCAAAGCGTGGCCTTATTTGTATAGATATATCAAGGGGGCTGTGATGTAGCTCCGTTGAGACCAGGCCATTCATACTCTCAGATACCGAAATTGAAGCGACAGCCGGGTTTACTAGTACCAGATCAAGTATACGGTGGTTGCCGTTAACTATATAGTTTTCTTGGGAGAAATTACACGTATTTAGTGGGCTGGGCACGAATAGTGGGCTGAGGGGTGAATTTTTTTTCGCTCCAATCCTATCGTGTTTAGTATACTTGGATAGGTCTTTAAAAAAGGATAGAGGTCTTCTCAAACATTTTTTGGATAAAACTAACAGTTTCGTAAATAATAGCTCTGAAAGTTCCAAAAAGATTGTCTCCCCCATCTAACGTTAGAACCGTGGATCCAAAAATTTGAAAAAAAAGTAGTATAGATTCACCGTTTCTACCCCATCGTTTTCCCACCACCAAAACAATGGTTTTCGGGGCTATGAAACCTAAAAAAAAAAAAAATTTGGTATGTTTTAGGACGTTTAACCCCCCATTTAGATCGATTGCACTAGGTCTCAACAGTGCCCGGAGCCTCCTTCAGCACTTAGGCACTCCGCTAATTAAACAATACACGCTCTTCGACACCACAATAGAACCCTTGCTCACCTTTTTCTATTGTCTCTATTGTTAGCTCGACTCGGCGACATCGCATTGTTACCGAGCTCGGTAGAGGCATACTCCTACGTTGTAGTTTGTTCTTTACGTATTTGCAATAGGTTCTATAATTTCTTAATTGGTTACTCCTTATGAAAGACTAGGTATACTACCTAAAGTTTCCATAGTTTAGGTATTGTTTTGGTGGTGGGAAATCAATGGGGTAGAAACGGTCATATAACTTAACGAGATTTTTAATGATCTAACAAGCTCCGCGAACTGACACAATTACATTACCCTTTATTAGTCTGGACTGGAGTAGGTATCAAATTTATACCTAAAGTAATTTATTCACATTTCGCGAATATATATGCAAATTTAAACGTATCTATATGTGTTACAACACAATATGAAACTTCTGGTATATGTTTCAACCCCATCAATTTTAGTTATTTAGTATCTATTCGTTTTCACTTTTTGCCTAAAATTTATTATTTTATGCTAATCCAATTTTTGAAATATTATTTTATTGATGCTAGACTATTTCCAGTCTATTGTGTTGTCTTAATTTTTTTTTGGGTAAATTATTTTATGCAAATCCAATTTTTGAAATATTATTTTATTGATTTTAGATTATTTCTAGTCTAGATATTTGTGTTTTGTTGTTTATTTATTTTTTTGGTAAATTATTTTATGCAAATCCAATTTTTGAAATATTATTTTAATGATTTTAGATTATTTCTAGTCTAGATATTTGTGTTGTCTTATTTTTTTTAACTCGTAAATAACTTTGGTATATGTGACAACCGACTGCTATTTATTGGTGGACAATAAACATGACTGTGTATTGAACAAGTTTCAACCTGTAAGTATGCTGTACGTTTCCGTAAACGAAGTTCCCATTATTTATTATAATATATAGATCTTTTGTTAATGTAGGATTCGGTGTGTGATTTATTGCATTCCTGTTTATACTAGTTAGGTGGGGCGGTGCGATGTTTAAAGACTCCTTTGGTGCTCTAATTTAAAGTCACAATTTCTATTATTAGTTTTTTCTTTATGCTGTCGGCTTGAGAACTTTACCTTTTTTGCTAGATGTCCTTTGAAGAAGGTAATAATTTACTTTTTATTCGTTTCTGAGAAATATATAAATCAATCATCGGGTTTGAAGTCACACGCGATTTTAATAGAAAGTAAATGCACGAAAGATCTGTCGTTTAAATTCTTTAGAATTCTTTTGATAATTTAATCTTTTGTTAGAAAACATTCCGCTGCAAACAAAAATTTACCTGTCCCCGAAATCCTGTTTAAACTCGTCGCTACCTACCTAGGTGGTCCTCTGTCCCCACCAGCCGTGACCTTTTTTTCAACACAAATTCATATAAAAAGGCTGAGGCTGGGGGGTAAATTTTAGAAACGAAGTGAGCTGCAAATCACGTGTTCAATTACGATTAAGTGAATAAATTTCTTAATTTTGACTAATTAGAGATAGAATTTGAAGGAACATTTTAAATTTTAAAGTATAAAAAACTTAACCTGATTTTTAATCTATATGTATAGCATGCAAATTGGAAATGATAATTGTGATGTTGAACTTCTTCAATTATGTGAAGACGCGGAGAAGGAATATTTTGAAGACCAAGAAATATATAATTTGTGTGAATCTCTAAGTCAACAAAAATATGAAATGTAAGTTAATCAATCTGTTTAAATATTTAATTCATTATACTTTTTTTTTCTACCTTGCATCTTGTTGGGGTGGGTGATGTAAGTTAAAACCTGTTGTTACATGTTTCCTTACCTGACTTACGGATACGGAGGGGATAGTGGTATAAAAGTGGGTCCCCAGTTTTAAAATTATCTATAGCAAATTGAAGTTTCAGTGTTTTGTACCTGTGGTGTTGTGTGATTCAGTTTTGCAACATGGCATTTTATTTTGAGCCTAAATTTGAACGTAGCGAGATAGCAAGTTTTAGCAAAAATTTAATAATGCAGAAATTTCATAGATATGACCGATTGTGGTTTATTGATGGCTTATTACCTGATTCAATTTTCGAAGATCAAGATATTAAACCATATTATACCTCATGTGAGGGTCATAGAAATCAAACACAGGATATTCATCTATCAACTACTGATGTAGTAGACGGAGTCCTACCAATGCAAGCGTATTGTTTGCATTGTAAGAAATATACAAGTTAGTATTTTGTAGTTATTATTAATCTTTGTTTCTGGTAATCATATTATAAGTAATGATGTAATTATATTATTTGTGATATTGTATTTTATTTCTTTAGATCCCAACAAGTTGGAGGTGGAATAGAAATGGCAACTACGGATCCTGTGTCTAAGGCATCAACAAAGAAGAGTCAACCTTCAACTAGCAGTGATTCAGCATCAACTTCTACAACACAAGCTTGCTGTATTGACGTAAGCACAAAAAATAATGACAAAATTGAATGTTCTGTATCCCATGTGTATGTGGTAAAAAGATATTTAGGAAACCATTTGAAAAGCAATAACCACAAAAACAATGTTCTTAGTTCAGACAGCGAATTAATCAACGTTCAGCTAATTGAAAATGCATTCCGGAACAGGGTTGCTACGTACAGAATATCAAGTAATAAAAATGATTACCAACCCTTTGAAACCCCCGAATCGTTTTTAGAAAAAAATAAAGATACAATTTTTACTTTATTAAATCGATCCGTTGCAGATCATTGTGCTTTAAAAGTTAATTTTATTTTAAATGCAAATTTTTGTCAGGATAACAAACAGTTAAGAAATACATTTGATTTTCAATTAAACAATCAGCTTTTTAATGTGAGCAGTGATAAAGATTTTTTTTTCATATCCCTCGTAAATGAAATAACAGAGAGATTAACAAACTTTGAAAGAAAAGATAGTGGATGGAGTTTGGTAAACATAAACCACTTAGACGTTAATGTTAATAAATATAAACCATTGCGTGGTTCTTCATATATTGAATTACCACGTCATATAACAAACAAAAGAGCAGTAATAAACATCAAAAACAATGATCATGAATGTTTCCGTAGGGCATTGCTTTCGGGTTTATATCCACCTAAGAAAAACAATCACGCTAATATGGTGAACTGTTATGTCAAATATAAGGAGAAATTGAAGTTTGGTGACATTCCTTTTCCTATCAAGTTTACTGATATTCAGGAATTTGAAAAGTTAAATGATTTAAGTATTAACGTGTTTGGTTTGGAGTATAATTCACAAAATAAAAGTCATGATATTGTTGGTCCTTTACACATTATAAAATGTAAAAAAACAAAACATTTTAATTTGTTATATATAACAAAGGGGAATAGAGGACATTATTGTCTGATCAACAATTTATCTCGATTAGTATCCGCTCAAATAAATAAATCACAACATGCTGTTAATATATGTGATGGATGTTTGTCAAATTTTCCATCTAATCAGAATTTAGTAGAGCATCAAAAGAACGATTGTTTTCATATATGTACCAATTTATCCTCTGAAGAGGATAAAAGGAAAGATTGGTTTGACAAAATGACTTCTTCAAGTCAACTTAATTTCAATAATTACGAGTTCCTTTTGTTGTGTATGCAGATTTTGAGGCATTTTTAAGTCCTATTCAGTCAGAACAATCTAATGAACAAACCACTAAAGATAATAGTCACTCTCCAACACCTGACAGTGATAAAGATTATGGAGATGATGATGATTATGTGGATGATAAAATCAAACGTAAACGCAGACGTATAGACAAGCGTTCCTCAACCATTTACGTTCAGAAACATCAAGTTTATAGTTTTGGATACCATATTAAATGTGCATATGATGACAAGTTATCAATTTATAGAACATACAAAGGGGATAACTGCGGTCAAACATTTATGAAATGTATTAAACATGATTTGGAGAGTATTTGTAAAAAGAATACATTTTCCAAGCCCCCTTTACCCTTAACAACTTTTAATAAAGAACACATTGCAAACAGCAAAGTCTGTTTCATTTGTAGTACATGTTTAAACGAGGATTCCTGCGTTTCCTATAATTGGCATACCGGTGTTTACGAAGGCGTTGCACATTCACTTTGCAATGAAAAGTACAGACCCCAAAACTTTGTACCTGTGTTTTTTCATAACTTAAGCAACTATGACAGTCACTTTATAGTACATGGGCTTAATTTTGAAAATGGTGATATAGAACTAATCCCACAGAACAAAGAAACATATATTTCCTTTTCCAAAATGTTAAAAGTGAATAACCGTACAGTGAAATTAAGATTCATCCCCATATGAATACATGACATCATTTGATAGTTTATACCTTACCGCCCTTCCTCGTAAGGATTTATTTTATAGTTCTCTGACTAATAGCCACATTTCAGATGAAGATTATGAACATGCTGTGGGTGTGTGGAATTACTTTAATTGTCAAAATTTGGGGGACTATTCAGATTTATATCTGAAAACAGATGTTTTGCTACTAACTGATGTATTTGAAAATTTTAGAAATGTATGTGTTAAGACCTACGATTTGGATCCAGCTCATTATTACACTGCCCCAGGATTGAGTTGGGATGCCATGTTAAAAGTTAAAAAAATAAAACTTGAACTTTTGACGGATATTGATAAAATTGCTTTCATAGCAAAAAATATTCGAGGAGGTATATCCCAATGCAGTCACAGACATGCAAAAGCTAACAATAAATATATGTCAAACTATGAATCAAACCAACCGTCTTCTTTTCTTGTATATTTAGATGCAAATAACTTGTATGGTTGGGCTATGTCTCAACCTCTTCCTACAGGTAAATTTGAATGGGTGAATGTAGAGACGAATTTTAATATTGCAGATGATGCTGATCATGGCTTTATCTTAGAAGTAGACATTGAGTACCCTAAAGAATTACAGGATTATCATTCAGATCTACCATTCTGTCCCGAAAATGTATGTTTAGGTAATCCTAAAGCAAAAAAATTAATACCAAATCTAAACAAGAAAACAAACTATGTCATTCATTACAGAAATCTTAAACAAAGTTTACAAAACGGATTAAAATTGCTTAAAATCCATAGAATATTAAAATTTGAGCAATCCCCATGGTTAAAAAGTTACATAGATTTAAATACCTACATGCGATCCCAAGCATCTTCTGAATTCGAAAAAGATTTTTTCAAACTCATGAACAATTCAGTGTTTGGTAAAACTATGGAGAATGTAATGAAACGAGTAAACATCAAATTATTAAATCACTGGGAAAATCGTGGGAAATCTCAAGGAATTCAATCTTTAATTAAGAAACCTGAATTTCATAGCTTATCTGTTTTTTCACATGATTTAGTAGCTGTTCAATTGAAAAAAACTAAAGTTTCATACAACAAACCAATTTACATAGGTTTTTGCATTTTAGATCTTTCTAAAACTTTATTGTATCCATTTCATTACGACTATATGAAAACCAAATATCAAAATAATTTGAAATTGCTTTACACAGATACTGATAGTTTACTATATCAAATATTCACAGAGGACTTTTATGATGTCATAAAATCAGATTTTTATTTGATACTTCTGAATACCCAGAGGACAACGTGTATGGTTTCCCTCTGGTAAATAAAAAGCAACTTGGTGTTTTCAAAGATGAAAACAATGGGGAAACATTTAAGGAATTTGTTGGTTTGCGTTCAAAAATGTACGCCATAGATGTACAAATTAAAGAAATTAAAGCTAAAACTAAAGGTGTCAATAAATGCGTAACGGAAACATATGATCTTGATAGTTTAAAAAAATGTTTATTTAAGAAAAAAATTAAATATGATACAATGTTACGTTTCAAATCAATAAAACACATTTTATTTACACAGAAAATTACCAAAATAACACTTTCCCGTAATGACACGAAACGATATTTGTTAGGAAATTCTATTGATACTCTTGCGTGGGGTCATTATAAAATTCCTCATGGTGTTCTTTAAAATTTATTTAATTTACACAGAATATTCAATGAAATGTATTTATTTATTGTGCAATGTGTATAATTTTTGTAAATTGTATGATTTAGTTTAGAAGTTAAAATTATCTTGTGTCATTTTTTTTTGTTATGTGTTATTTTTAATAAATGTTCTTGATAAAAGGAGAAACTTAAAAAAAATTGTCATTTGAAATTAATTCCTTTTCATAACAACACACTCCTCACGTTAATTCAAAATGATTCATTTTTACCATCCCTTCACCACTATTGTAGCTGGTCCGAGTGGTTGTGGAAAAACTAAATTTGTTACAAGTTTTCTTGAACATTTGAAAGAATAATGTAATGTTGAGTTTGATGAAGTGATTTGGTGTTATGATGAAATGCAACCCCTATATAATCTAGAAAATGTGATTTATAGTCAAGGAATACCTGATATGTCCATGTTTGATGGACTGAAGCCCAAATTACTTATAATAGATGATTTAATGCGGGAATCAAATGGGCGACTGGTTGATATTTTTACAAAAGGTAGTCACCACAGAAATTTAAGCCTGTTTTATATTACTCAAAATATATTTCATCAGGGTAAAGGTCAACGTGATATGTCTTTGAATACAAGTTATTTAGTGTTTTTTTAAGAATCCTAGAGATAAAACACAAATACGTTATTTGTCTCGTCAAGTATGCCCAGAAAACTCAAAGTTCGTTGACGAAGCTTACAAGGATGCTACTAAAAACGCTCACGGCTATCTTATGATTGATTTAAAACAAAACACAGATGACATGTGTCGTTTTAAAACTAAAATATTTCCATTTGATGGCCATTGCACAGTGTATATCCCAAAGAAAGGATTTAAATATAACAAGGATCATCAAGTTTCAGTCAGTTCTAAATGATGCATTCTCGAGTAAGCACCTATAAACATTTACTGGAAGCCCTGCGTTTACTTAAATCAAAATATCGCACTGCTTTGCTTAAATCGTGCGATGAAGATGAGATCAACATCATTTGTGAATGTATCTATAACGTTCTAAAGGGTAAAATTCCTTTAGATAACAAAGAAAATTCCAAATTAAAAAAATATAAGGAAACATTACGAAAACTAGTTTCAAAAGGCAAAAATAAGCTTAGAAAAACCGTTATTATTCAGAAAGGGGGTGCATTTTTACCAATAATTTTAGGTGCAGTTTTAAGTGCATTGGTAAACTCCTTATCTTAGATTAGCGATGAAAAAAGGGGAAAAAATCAAATGTTTTTTTCCGAAGTTTATGAAATTTCCGTTTTTTCGGTTTTTTTCGGCTTTTTTAGGAAAAAAACGAGTACATTATCAAAATAGGTATTTATTTAATCACTCAAATCACTGTCACTCTCATCATATCCATCAGTTATTTCTGCTTCCATGTGGTCGGTGTAGTCCGTTTGTAGGTTCAAATTCGACCGAATAAAGATTAATTTATTAAGTCGCTCTGGCAATAGTCGATTTCTATCTCTGGTATGTGTCCGTCCAAACAACGACCAATTTCTCTCAGCTGCGGCGGACGATGGAGGAATACTGAGCAATCTAACCGCAATATTTGACAGCAGCTTGGTAGAACATAATCCTTTCCACCAACTTAGCGGGGTTATGTTCATGACAGGCCGCCAAATAACTTCATTTGCCCAAAAACCTTCTTTTGCCTGATACTCGGCGAATTCAGCCATCAAATCACATGTGCTTATGTTTAAATTATCTGCCAATTTTGTTACATATTGTGTCATTTTTAGAAATTCTGCATCTGATAACGTTTGATATCCGTCAAACACAGTTTTATGAAACCTGGGGTCTAGCATGTATGCAGCTAAGTGCACCGGCTGCACACAAAATTGTTTGCGGTTTTCGACATGTGTTAATATAGTGAGCAAGCTAATTGCGATTTCGGTGCAATCGTCCGGAAAATCAAAACTTGAAATTTATTTTTTTATTGTCAGGAATGCAGCCGGAACTTCCGATATATGTGCTTTATTGGATTCGATTTTTGCTATCGCAATGGATATTGGCGACAAAATTGCTTCCATGACCGTTAACATTGACCATAAGGAATCTGATAAAATGATTTGTTTGATGCTGCGGTCGACATGAGCACCCAGTTGAGTAAAGGCCAGTGACTCCAAAGCCTCTCGATTTTCTGAAAGGGACTTAAAAGTCTGAATTGCACCAGCCCATCTCTTTTTACTGGGCAATTTTAAAGTAGTAAATACACCTCCATACTTTTCTTTTTGTATTTCTTCAAACACTTCCAAGCACACATGTCTCCTGTTAATGTGCTTTACTATCTTTTTGCATTGCTCGAAAAATAATTGAAAACAGGGTATCTTCATTATGTCAGTAAATAATAAATTTAAGCCGTGAGCCGCACACCCAATGCAATCGATGTGATCAAACTCGGCTTGAATCTGTCGCCATGCTGCACGCATGTTACTCGCATTATCAGTAACTAAAGCAACAAACTTGTCCGAACCAATTTCTGCTAACACTTTTTTTGATTGCTCAGTTATATATTCACCAGTCTCTCGCTGTGTGCCAGGGTGGATGCTGCTCCAAAAAATTGGTTCAGGTGTGGTAATAATGAAATTTATGACACCTTTGCCTCGAACATTTGACCACCCGTCAGTAACTAAACCTAGCGATGATGCCTCTTTCAATCTTTTTTCCATATCATTTTTAATTCGATAGTATTCTGCATCTAACAAAGCATTGCTCATGGCATATCTTGTTGGTGGCTTATAATCCAATTTCATTAATTTTAGAGCGTTTTGCCAATACTTATTTTCGAAAGTGCAAAGCGGCATTCCCGTCGCATATGCAGCACGGGCCAAGGCTGCATCGATTTCTTCATGTAAGTTGGGAATGTTAGAATCGGCATCAGCAATACTCGCATGTAGTTCATTTGTTAAGTCTTGTGAATGTATTGAAGTTGAATGCGACTGAGACTCCATTTGGTAGTTATTAATATTGTTCCTTTCTTGTAATCGCGAATCATCCCCAATACGAGTAGGTGTATGGTACGGGGCATTTTTTTTACGTAACTGTTTCTTCTTAAATGCAGTTTTGATGTCATATGGGCACTTAACACAGGCAATTAAATGCTCCGTTAGCCGCGTAGCATTAGGAAACACATACTCTTTTGAGCAAAATAAACATTTGGAGATTTTCTTGTTATCCCTCTCGGTAGCTTCCCAATGTTCCCAAACACCGCTCTTTGGACGCGGCATTTTTACCAAATAGAAAACAATAATAATTGTTAACAATACCAATCCCACTACAAAATTACAAATATATCAGTCTATATTTAGGTTTAAGATAATACGATAAAATATCTAGAAGTGTAGCACTTAGGTATTTGTGATTGCTAATGACAATGTCAAACCTACCCGTCAGTAGTAAAAAGCAATGTGTAACCGTTTCAAAACCTTTAAATAGTTAAGTAAATACTTTTTAACTGAAATTTTTAAAATTGAAAACTACATTTGTTTTTTTCAATTCGTTTTTTTCGGTTTAAATCGTTTTTTTCCGAAAAATACGAGCCGAAAGTTTCGCGGTTTCTTTCTATAAATTTCTGAAAAAAACAAGCGAAATGGAAAAAAACCGGGAATTTTCCGGCTTTTTTCATCGCTATCTTAGATACAATGGAGAATACAAAGAAATGTTGTTAGTAGAACCTGAATTTATTGAAAGACTTAAAAAAAGTGAAAATCAGGTGGAAAATTTATCATCCCGTCTGGATGGAGAAATGCAAACAATTCTTAGAAGAAAAATAAATGATCGTGAAAAGTGGGCATTATATTGTCAAGCACTACAACGATTTTTACATTTTGCTGAGGCAGATCGAAGATCATTTATATTACCAATAGTGATGGATGAAGTGAACTACCTTACTAATGATAACTACAACGTTGCTTCGAAAGTTAACAAAAAGGAGGAAAATGTAAAAAAAGAGGAAAGTATCCGAAAGGAGGAATCATTTACTCAGAACTTAAGCGGAGACGCAAATTCACCTGTGCCGAAAGAAGATGTTTATGCCACACCTCCTGGTGTATCAAAGGTTCAATTACCTAAACGATATTCTCCATCCTATATTATAGATGTTATACCTAAATCGTACAGGACAAAAAGTCAGACGCTACTGCAAAACATTGTTCTGAATAGACCTAAAATTTGGTGTAAGGAGAACGGTGAAGTAGTTATAAACAGTCAGACAATACCAGGCGATGGTAGGCGTACCCAATAGTAGGCGATGTGCTTAGACCGCTTAAACGCTCAAAACCAGTGGGATGGGAGGATTTCGCTAGTCTTTTAAATGATATAATAGTTCCATCGTCATGTATTGGTAAAGACTTTAGAATTTATTAATAAAATTCAATCTAAACCTGAAGCTAACACTTCACAGGCTTCTATTAGCGCGCACAACCTATCAATTAAAGAAAAAAACGCATCTACTCTTCTATCTACTAAGCCAAAAACGAGGTCTCAAAAGAAAGTTGATTGGGAAAGATGGACTCCTTATTAGACATAAATAGAATATATTACGATATATCAAACCCGGCTGGATATAGTAGTTTAAATAATGTTATGAAGGAAATGAAAGGTCAAATGAATAGAGAGGAAGTGAAAAAATGGTTGCAGTCCCAAGAAGCGTACACTCTACATAAACCTGTTCATAAACGTTTCTCGCGTAACAAATACATCCTGTCAAACTACAATGAACTATGGCAAGCTGATCTAAGTGATATGCGTACCTATAGTCAATACAACGATGAGTATAAATACATTTTTTGTGTTATTGATGTATTTAGCAAATATCCATTTGCGAGACTTATGAAAAAGAAGGATGCTGAAACGGTTAAAACGTGTTTTGAAAGCATATTCACGGAAGCAAATGCAACCCCTAGACATATTCAATCTGATAAGGGTACAGAATTTGTTTCAAAGATGGTGAGAGATTATTTGAAAAGTAAGAACATAAATTATTATACAACTAACAACCCAGACATTAAAGTTAGCATAGTTGAAAGGTTTCAAAGAACTCTCAAAACTAAAATATGGCGTTATTTCACTCATAAGAATACTTACAATTACACTAATATATTACATGATCTGCTTTATTCATATAACCATAGCTATCATTCCAGCATAAAAATGCGTCCAGTTGATGTTAACTCTAGTAATATAAGGACTGTTTGGTGTAACTTATATGAAAGAAAAAATGATGAACAACCTTCTTTAGAAAATGCAAGGCTAAATGTAGGTGACCATGTTAGGATAACTAAATATAAACATATATTCCAAAAGGGTTATAAAACCAATTGGAGTGATGAAATATTTGTGATTGAATCAGTTATCAATAGGTCTCCGTGGGTTGTTTATACTTTAAAAGATTTGGAAGGTGAACCAATAATTGGTACATTTTATTCTAAAGAATTACAAAAAGTAACTCACCACCCCTCCATCAAATATAAAATTGATAAAATAATACGCTCGCGCCGTATTGGTGGCAGAAAGGAAGTGTTCGTGAAGTGGCGAGGTTATCCTAATAAATTTAATTCCTGGACACCGTCATCAAGTTTAGAAACAATATGAGTGAAAACAGTTTTTACTTGTTTGTTGAGCAATAGCTCATCGGAATATTACAATGATAATACAACTGCGCACTTTTTAACAAAATTACCTAAAACCATTAAATTGGAAGGAGAATGGGTCGTGGGTTTAGTAGAATTTCAATACCCATGCTCCATGTACAATGTTCAAGAACATGAAAATACCATTTATATTAAAAAGAAAGTTCGAGGACCTGCAGACAAGACGGATAAAATCGTTGATTCAAAAACTCACATACCAGCTACTTCGTATGATAGTCTTGATCATTTTCTTGATGCATTAAATGAAAACCCACAGCTAAAAAGCAAAGTTAAGTTTAGATATGATAAAACTACAAAAATGGTGGGGATATCAACAGATAAAGAAATAGTCTCAGTCACAACAACACCCATATTAAGTCTACAATTAGGATTTCGACCAAGATCAAATTTAAAAGAAATGTCAATTGGAAAACTTCCTGCAAATTTATACTTGGCTTTACCCTCACAAATATTTGTTTATACTGATATCATTCATCCACAAGTGGTGGGAGATGTAATTACATCATTACTGAGAATAATACCGTTAGACCCAACTAAATTTATCTATGGTGCTTACAAAACACATATTTTCTCACCTGCTCACTATGTATCCGTATTACGAAGAGAATTCGATACTATAGAAATAGATATAAGGACAACTACTGGAGCTAGAATGCCATTCCAGTTTGGATCTTCTTGCGTGAAGCTACACTTTCAACGGGTAAAATGAATTATAAAAGATCATCTACGTCTTGCCCATATGAACATTACTATTCACACCAAGCTGGTACGGGTATAGGAATAGTTTATAAAGGGGTACCATATCAACGAGGACATGGGATCGGGAGTTTCTTGGGTGGTCTTTTTAGGTCTGTGCTACCATTATTATCTAGTGGTCTTAAAACAGTGGGAAAAGAAACTTTAGATGCAGGAATCGGTCTTTTATCCGATATGGTAAATTCACGACCAATGGATAGTTCTATTAGATCTCGGTTCAATGAAGCAAGCGCCAACTTAAAAAGAAAAGCAGATGAAAAAATTGATTCTTTGATGTTGGGGTCTGGGTATCAAACGTCCACAAAAAGACGTGGACCATTCATTAACTTAAAAGCATCTCACCGAAGAGGAGGTAAAAAATATAGGAAAAACAATATTGAAGATATATTTTCAAACTAAAAAATGTCATTCTTACATAGTCATTCTTGTGAGTGAGCCAAATCTGAGTTAGACTTATTTGCTTTACCATCAACTCAAACAAGCATTGAAAGTGGTCAGTGGATTCATTACAAACCAATTTCATCTCTAAGTGACGATGGTCCTATTGAGTTTCAAGTTCCTGGGTCAGGTGATGACTACATTGATCTATCACACACTTTGTTGCATATAAATGCCAAAATATTGAATCAAGATGGTACAAAAATAAAAGCTGATGCAAATGTTGCCCCGGTAAACAATTGGTTACATTCCCTGTTTAGCCAATAAAGAGAAACGCGCCGGGCGTTCTTAAAATAAGAACGCTTCTTTACGTTATAAGCTACTAAACGACGGTACAACTTAGAAAGCTGAAACTGAAAACGCTTAGAAAGCCAAAGTAGCTCTCTATGAAGGAAACCCTCTACCCCGTCTGAAACCCTGTAATACTAAAATGTTCTAAGCTCTGATGACTATACATACTTACCTCCTGAAAGGAACACTACAACCCTGCGTTAAATACTATAACCCCAATAATCTAATTTCCTATATAAACATGATTTGTCAGACAATTTCGGCGGTTTTTCCTAACAATGGCTCGTGAAAGTCTAGTAGATCCCTAGTTATGTAGTAACCCGATAATTTTTAGGAGACTGATAAAGAGGTTGTTGAAACAAAAACAATGATATTTATTTTAAACTTTATTTCCTATAAAAGGTACTTTACAAGGAAAAAATATTAAGTAAATAGGTATATAAAATTAATTAGTAAATTAAATTTATTCGGTTGTAAGTTCAAGCTGTTGATGCGGGAAGGTTAGTGGTAAGGCTGTAGAATGGTGTCAGGATCTGTAAAAGAAAAGGCTATTCGGTAGTTTCCACATAGACAAAGTCTTCCCAACATTTGTGGTAAAGATTAATGATAGAAAATTAACTTGTAAAATTTTGTTATTGACGATGTAATGATCTCTTGTCTTATTTGAATATTTTTTTAACTATAAGCAAATATAGTTTTTTTTTATTTAACCCCTACGCCTACAAGCGCTAATGTTAACGAATCCAGGCAGTAACAACTTTTCTAATTAGTTGTTTTTTCTGATTATTTTGATTAGATATAGTTTTGCAAGTATTTAAACAAAAGTTAGGATGGGTAGCTGATGTGTGAAAGGTTTTCCCTTATCTACACGCCTGTAATCCGTGCGTTGGGGATTATTAGCTCAGAACCTGTCTACATTTTTTTTTTTTTTTTTTATTTTGTGTTGTTATTTTCTCTACTAATAACTTTATTAAGTGAAGCTACCAACGTTTCGTAACCTACACACCAGAGGAAAGAAACGCCAAGAAAACCTCTGAGATGCCTAGCTAATTAATTAAATCAAAATTAAATCTAAAATTCAACCAAAGGGACTGTGGTCATGCCGAAATAAATCATAGAAATATGTCGTGTTAGGCAGTTATGCTAATTCAAACTTCAAGGATAGGCAAATAGTATTGTACGTAGAGTAGGGCATTGTTTCTAACTACCAAACTCTTCATCTAATTATCAAATTTTACAGATGATGTACACTATTGAATTGAAAGCCTGAATTAACTTATGAACTATTTTCGTTCAGTTGTAGTTGATATGGATCCCCATAACTCACTCCAGCACGACTCAATCTCTCAGTTGAATTTCAATACTTTATTGTAGTGGCTTTCTCTTTGCCAATAATTCTATTTCCAACAATATGATAATATTTATTCATTAATTGTTGTGAATGGCGATAAGGTACAAGTCTCACTATGTCAGAGAACATTGTTAAAATTTTCATAATATTTTTGTTTTACAACTCTATGTTGGTACAAGGTTAGATGCCTTATTTCAGCTTAAAAGTAATAAATAATTTCAGTTATATAAATAGGCTCCTTCATAGAAGGATCAAGGTAGTGGTTATGAAGAACGAACATAATTGTTCAATGGTTAATGTCGGTTTCGCTGTCATACATAAATAATGTTACAATCACACAAGTAATAATTAATTTAGTCCAAGCCAATGCTTATTTACCAAAGCATATGTACCGCAAGTATAATAAAGAACACAATCTTTTAAATTCATAAATCAGGTACGTAAGACACGCTAAAATTCGTTCCCAAAATAGGGTAAACGTCTTAATATATACTCAATTAAATTCATATGCCGCAACCGCAAAACATAAAAATATCACGCATTCCGCAATAAAATTCGCAAACGTATAAAATTATAACGCATACGACATATAGGATATAGGATAAACGCATCCACAAACGTATAAAAATATAACGCATACGCAATATAGGGTAAACGCATCCATCCCTATTTCGTTAAATTCGTAAAATGTTACCGCATACTCCGATAAATTCCGTACGTATATATATATTGCATATAATAATTCAACCAAATTTCACATAAATTAAATACAAGAACCACAACAATAAGGAAAATGTTCATAATATAACAGTCAATTAAAAGCACTTACTCAACTCCAAGGCCTAAAGAGAATACACAGAAAAGAAATAAATTTTATCATTAAAGTGAATAAATTTTGCCTCACCAAATTAGACTTCTTTACGGCTGGTCCCTTCCCACTAGTCGCTCTAGCCGATGGCAGCCCAGGTCGGTTTGAGGGCAGAAGTTGGAGTCTCGTTGCACAGGATGTGCTTCTGGCTCACGTTGGCTGCCGAAGTCAAGTAGTCCCGTAGTCCGTAGGTAGTAGTGTTCGTAGATCTCTGGTCGGAGGCAAAGTGAAGTCAAAGTGTTCGCAGCTCTGGTCGAAGGCAAAGTGATTCCCTACCGTACGCCCTTCCCTTATATAGTAATAAAAATTCCGTATCGATTCGTCCAATAGGATTGCTTGCGGCGTATTAGTCGAGTTTGGTATGCTTTCGACCACCATCTGAGCCGACAATTTTTCTCGGATTTGATCTAATTTGAACCTTATTGATCCTTTAGTTCATACTAATTTAAAGACCAAATTCCTATACTTAAGTGACCTAGTTCGATAATCTCCTATCTCCCATAGGGAATGTTTTTCTTGAATATCTATCCAATTATGCAATTTCCAATGAAAATTTATATGAAAATAGATGAAAACAATAGCCCCGCGTATGATTCAATAAGCCCCTGTAAGTATTAATATCTAATTTTCCCATAAAATGCCAATACATCTTTGTATACCAATTTGATTCTTAAGATCCCTACGCTACATACTTCTATAAGAAACAAGTTCCTATGAGCGCCCTACCCTTTTTAGAAATCCTAACCTCTAAGAAAACGATTTTCTTTAATTCAAACAAAAGTAAGTATTTCCTAAGGTGTATTTATATAATTTATGATGAAGATAATTTTTCTGCATATATTATGACCAGATCCTATCGGATTTACTGCGTATTTACTCCGTAAAATACCAATATATCTTTTATAAAAAAATTCGCTTTTTATCCTAATTTTCACCACTTTGCTTTATTTGTTTTGATCAAATTTGTGTTTTCCACACGTTCATGAGCTAATACTAGCCTAGAATTCCATCAAACACCAGTAATTTTAAAATCCTAACAATATTTTTACGACAATTTTCGATCATACAATTTGTTAATTTTAGCGTTTTACCGAATCGAACTCGTTATGTTTTATTAAAACAAAGCTCCCAACTTTATTTATTTCCGTAATTTAACTTCATAATGCGAGTTTTTATATAATATTCCCAAAATCGATTTTGGATGAAAAGGTAAGTTCTTAGCTTTTTCACGCTTAATTCGTTCAATTTCGTTAATATACTTGCTGCAGTATAGCTTTAATTACTTTCCCTTTAATTTAAGTATCGATTTCTAACAATACTTAACAAACTAAAAACATAACCTCTCCATTTGGACAAATTTTCAGACAAATCTTAAATATTATTAGATACTACTTTTTGTTATTGAATAAATTATCAATAATACATTTATTCTATACAATAAACTACATTTCATATCGAAAATCCTATTAAAAGCATCAATTTTCATCATTACTTAACAAACAACCTTCTCAGTAGTCGGTCATTTCCATCCCTAGGTATTCTCACAATGAAAACATAAGAAACTGATGATAAAGCAATTTGTAATCAAAATACTAATTTCTAAATGGGTAAAAGAACCTGTCTATGTTACTAACAGTTTGTACTGTGTCATAAAATGTCTTTAGTAAATTATATATTTTTGTCTTTAGTACATATCTCAAGAATGAAGTAAATATTTCTAGAACATACTTTATATACAACCTCTCGCTATTCTATGAGTTTAATTTTTCCTAATAATACATCCCTTATTGAAGGAATCGATCATAAGATTGCTAAAACTTTATGACAAATCTAGTGCGGTAACCAAATTACTGTTTGTCCACTGCAAATAGTACAAACGGATATTTCAGATAATAATTCCTCAAAATGTTGCATACTTATCCCGTTAAGTTGTTATTCATAGCCTCTGTTCCTGTGAAAACTAAAACATACATTAAATATCTACACAAGCTGCATATATAAATTACATATGAATGCCACTTATGGTCAAAATGCCATTTTAAATACCCAAATAATAATAATAATAACCATTATTTCTATCTAAAATACAACTATGCAAAATACATAATTAATAGACCAAGATCATGAATGTTTCAAAATCTTGCCAATCAACGGTGAACAATATTTAGCAAAACTCTATGGTATCAATTGCTTATGCGATAATGCAAAAATAAGTAATAATATAAATATAATTATATCTAAACATAATATAATTTATCGAAAACTGTGAGAAATCCTAGTAAAGATTTCAGGTTTTATATTTTCCAAATATTCTCAGTTGCTGAAAGCAATGATAGCTTATCATTAAAGTTCAGGTATGTATGGTTGTTAATAAAACACAATGATGCTTATATACTTCCATATATTTTATTTCCTTTGTCAGATCATTAACTTGATCTTTTCTTACATACTAAAATAAAACCAATATGTAATAAGGTGAGCCTCCACTCTCATACATACTATGTGAATCATTTATTTTTCATTTTTTCATGAACTTTACTCCTGAAAATATCATGTAAAAGCTTACAAATGAAGCTCTATCAGCCTTTAAAGTCATTTTGCTACTTTTCGTACATAGAGGACCCTGTGGACCTCTACAGCTCTGCCCTCCGATGGAATTGACGCGGAAAGGACATTTGTACTTGAAGCAGAGATTGCATCGTAACCCAATAAAGACACAGATATTGATATTTCACCCTCCCAGTGTTATTTCACCCCATTTGACTAACCATCAATCAAAAAGTTGACAGTATCATCAAACAGAGCAAAATTTTTTTTTTTTTAGTGTGATATGTAAAAGTGACCATTACTCAGGAGTAATCAATTGATTCCAAGATAATCATAGACCTTGTGGTTTCTCAGTTCCTTGAGTCAGAATTGGTAAAAAGCCAGAATTTCCGCCCTGACGGAAGTGCAAGGTTTGTGAGGTCTTACAATCTCTAATAGAAACTCCCATTGCCCATTCATATGTATTGTATCAAACAAGATTCTTTCCTTAATTCTCAAACAAAACACAACCAACTTTGTCCTGGCCTTATGAAGGGACAAGAGAAGCCTTCGTCAGGACGACTATCCCTTTACTCTTTTATAACTTCCCCCAATAGTATCCCCAAGTACCGATAGCCAGTCTACAACCATCTCCAAACCAACTAATACTACCTTTTATGGCGTGATGTCCTCTATTCAAACAAAACCAGATCAATAATAACAATTCTGAAATACTCAAAATCATTCAGTCACTGATCTACCTTATATCTGAACAAAAGGGTGTGTGAAACTAGTTTTTGCAACGTGTATAGTGTCTCATTGTCAAAGAAAGATACCTAGAACTGGTATGTATAAAATTAACCTAACACCAAGATTCCTTTGACAACGATCATTGTAATCCCTTCAAGAACCCCTTCCCCCCCCTAAGCTCAACTTAAGAAACAACAATATCCGCTGACCATAATCTTGACTTTGTGTTATTAAACAAACCCTACGCTAACTCTTTCTCTCAATCAGTCAAACAAACGATACGTTTTCGTTTGTCATATCATAGCAAGTCTCTCGTCTGTCATCTCTCTTAGTCCCCCTTCCTAGCTTAGTAATCTGTATTTGTTCAAAAACCCAAAGCCATTTTTGGTATATGGTCATATGAAAAAGAGATTATTCCCTAAACTCAATTTTGACCCCCCCATACATTAAGCGAATAATAGTAATTACCTCATAACCAAAATTGCAGAATCATAAAATAGAACTAAAACTCTAGTTACTACAATACCTTTTCAAAACCTCGTAACCAGGACTAGAAAACTATAGTCCCAGCTACTACCATTACCTGAACTAAAATTATTAGAACTTAAAAATCTATATAATTTCAGTTGTACCTTTAATTATAGAAATCATTACAATTGTACTAAACCAAGAACCTCACTTATTTATTAAACCCGCATATAAAACTTGAATTTCCGAAATTTGTAACTACTATGTTGCATAATTCTACATTTTAGAACAACTCGGTGTGCTTGTATTTCCCCAATATCCCTCGTTATCTATTTTCCCTCTTACTTGTTTAAACTACACTCTTTATTTATTTACTTATTTCTACTAGATAAAAAAAACCGTTTTATCTAAGAATCAAAACAAATGGTAACAACGCCAAGTCAAATCCATGATGTGTATTATACCCGCGAAGTACTATAAAGTAGTTAGGCGCTTACGTAATATCAAAACCTCTAATTCCACGTAATTATATATTTGCCTACTTTATTCTAAACTAAAAAATTTCAAATATGTACGTTTGTATACCTGCCCGGAGTATAGACTTGTGTCGCGACATCTATTATTCGATTTATTTTCATATTACTATCGACAAATATCCCTTTTAACTACTCTACTCAAAATATGTCGTCATCTCGGAACCGAAAAGTTTACGTATGAAATTGTCTCCTATCCTATAAAATTTACGACAACAAGTCATTCGCCCGTTCCTAGCTCTAACGACGTCATCTAGTGACAAGGGAGTGAACTAAAAGCTAATTATAATTATGTGACGGATAAAATCTATAAGCATTCTACAAGAAAACATCGTTCGCTAGTTTACGCTAGTAACAGTGACATCTAGTGACGAGTAGTTGAACTAAAACTGAATAATTATTGTAATATCGAAAAATCTAAAAGCATTCTACAAGAAAACATCGTTCGCTAGTTTACGCTAGTAACAGTAACATCTAGTGACGAGTAGTTGAACTAAAACTGAATAATTATTGTAATATCGAAAAATCTAAAAGCATTCTACAAGAAAACATCGTTCGCTAGTTTACGCTAAGAACAGTGACATCTAGTGACGCTTTGAAGAACCTCCTGCCTGCTAATTGTTAAAACAAAATTATAATTTTAAAACCATTTGATGTAAGAACATTGTTGGCTAGTTCGTAATTGTAACAACGACCCCTTGCGACCCTTACATAAACTATTCCCAAAACATAGTAAAATCTGTAAAAGCTATTTTTTTTTTTTTCGAGTCTAAAATTTATATCATGTTGAAGGAATAATCGGTAGTTCTCACTATGGCCAACATAACGCACAATTTTTTCTGAATTTGTTGTTGCAAATTTGTGTATGGGCCCCCTTTTTTATTCCAAATCTTAACTTGACATAACTACGTATCGTATTTGTAGGTTTAATTAACACAAATACCGTCCTAACTCAAGTAAACGCAAAATAAAAGCTGAATGTACGATGAGACGATGACGCTTATTTTTACTCTAAAAGGCTTGTTACACTTATCCTAGTTAGCTTCCCATACGATTTAGTTTCTAAATTTAGTCCAGTGTAACCGCATTCAGCAAGTAAATTTACTATGAAAACTAGTTAGGATCCTAATTAGGATGCTAGTTAGGACACTAAACAAAAGTAAAGTGTAACAGGACCTTCAGACATAAAGACACTAATGTTATCAGTGACTATCAAAGATTTCTTTATCTGTGGAATGACTTTGTGTATTTTAAAATAGGATTGTACCATAAACTTATCAATGCTACTATTAAATCGAACCCGAAAGTATATTAGTGTGTGTCTGTTTACAAAACTAGTTTGTTTTAAGTACTGTATGCATTTAAATCTTATTTCTGTCCCAATAAATAAAACGAAATAAATAAATATTTTCTTTTTCTCGCAAGGATTTTACTAATTTACGAACGCGCTTCGTAGTTTTTAATTTAACTGGCAACACCGCTCTGAGCTCATAGCCGTCCCTACCAACCAAACAGAGCCGTTCAAAATTTTCACAAGTATAGCGTGAATATAGGCATGAATATAGCCGTGAATATAGCTATAGCCGTGAATATAGCAATGGCCGACCGGTGTTTTAATGTGACACGTTTCGACTCCGGTTTTCTGATTCCTAATTTCCTTATATGTGTCCGTTTATTAAGTAAAACAATAGCGAAAGTACCTAAGTGAAAGAAGTAAGTGTTAATCGACATATTTAATCAACAGTGGTTTAAGTAGTTCGAATGATGGAGATGTGTTTACGAGTTCAAAATTTTGTTAGTAAATACCGGCGCCATTTTTACTACGTTTAATGAATTTGTTGTTTCTAGATTATATCTGTTGATGAATATCTACACCTATTATGTTATGGATAAAACCAGATTACAATGGAAAACCTATATGTTACTACGCAATAATCAACCAATCAAGGAACTTATGCAGTGTCTAAAGCCCTTGAAAACTCGTTACATAAAATGTAGCGGATTAAATGGACTTGAATTACAGTAAAATATCAAGTAAGTACGCATTATTTTGTTTAAAAGTGGACTATCTACCCAATTCAGTTTATTTTACAACCGTATCCCTTTTGTTTTTAAATATATATCTAAAGGTAAACAAGGTTTTGTCCCGTCAAAACTTATATATGATGTTTGTACCTACAAGGTTACTAAAGTTACTTTATCTCTACAATGTTACTCTATCTCGGTCATTCCATTAAATTATTCCAATTGCAGGTTGACAAGAGAACGTGCCTACATGAAAGGAAGAAGCACGGAATTTAAAATTGCCAAATTTCACGACACTGTCCCTACTTCTACGGCTTCAAATACAGGTCCCTAAGCAACGTGTGTCTCTCCGGAACTAAAATGTAAGTACATGTTTAACCCAACATTTTTAATTATCTATACTAAAGCATTTAATCATAAGGAAACGCTGCCCCCCGCATTTTAGACCAATAACTAATCATATTTTGTAGGTTATGTTTATTATGTTGTGTCTGAAATATGTACACTCCCTATGAAACGAATCTTAGTCTTAACTACATACAAAGAATATTTTTATTAATATACTTCTGGCTCACGTTGGCTGCCGAAGTCAAGTAGTCCCGTAGTCCGTAGGTAGTAGTGTTCGTAGATCTCTGGTCGGAGGCAAAGTGAAGTCAAAGTGTTCGCAGCTCTGGTCGAAGGCAAAGTGATTCCCTACCGTACGCCCTTCCCTTATATAGTAATAAAAATTCCGTATCGATTCGTCCAATAGGATTGCTTGCGGCGTATTAGTCGAGTTTGGTATGCTTTCGACCACCATCTGAGCCGACAATTTTTCTCGGATTTGATCTAATTTGAACCTTATTGATCCTTTAGTTCATACTAATTTAAAGACCAAATTCCTATACTTAAGTGACCTAGTTCGATAATCTCCTATCTCCCATAGGGAATGTTTTTCTTGAATATCTATCCAATTATGCAATTTCCAATGAAAATTTATATGAAAATAGATGAAAACAATAGCCCCGCGTATGATTCAATAAGCCCCTGTAAGTATTAATATCTAATTTTCCCATAAAATGCCAATACATCTTTGTATACCAATTTGATTCTTAAGATCCCTACGCTACATACTTCTATAAGAAACAAGTTCCTATGAGCGCCCTACCCTTTTTGGAAATCCTAACCTCTAAGAAAACGATTTTCTTTAATTCAAACAAAAGTAAGTATTTCCTAAGGTGTATTTATATAATTTATGATGAAGATAATTTTTCTGCATATATTATGACCAGATCCTATCGGATTTACTGCGTATTTACTCCGTAAAATACCAATATATCTTTTATAAAAAAATTCGCTTTTTATCCTAATTTTCACCACTTTGCTTTATTTGTTTTGATCAAATTTGTGTTTTCCACACGTTCATGAGCTAATACTAGCCTAGAATTCCATCAAACACCAGTAATTTTAAAATCCTAACAATATTTTTACGACAATTTTCGATCATACAATTTGTTAATTTTAGCGTTTTACCGAATCGAACTCGTTATGTTTTATTAAAACAAAGCTCCCAACTTTATTTATTTCCGTAATTTAACTTCATAATGCGAGTTTTTATATAATATTCCCAAAATCGATTTTGGATGAAAAGGTAAGTTCTTAGCTTTTTCACGCTTAATTCGTTCAATTTCGTTAATATACTTGCTGCAGTATAGCTTTAATTACTTTCCCTTTAATTTAAGTATCGATTTCTAACAATACTTAACAAACTAAAAACATAACCTCTCCATTTGGACAAATTTTCAGACAAATCTTAAATATTATTACATAGGCTGCTATTTATATATCCGGAAACCGGGATTACAATCTTCTTAAATAGCATATTTGACCTCCATGGTAAAATTTGAACTTTTTTAAGTACTGGCCGGTATATTTTTTCTTTCTTATTAACGCTCGTGTTTTGTTTTTGACGGGTTTTAAATGTCATCTCGCAGCAAGAATGGAACTCACTCGTGAAAATATTCGTGCTATGATTTATTATGATTTTCGGCGTGGTTTAACGCAACAACAGTGCATAGATCAACTAACTTCAACTTTTGGTGATGAAGCCCCATCTAAAACTACTGTGTATCACTGGTTTAGTGAGTTCAATCGTGGACGTAGTATGCTTACGGACGAAGTTAAGGCAGGTCGCCCGAAATCGGTCGTTGTACAACAAAATATCGAGGCTGTGCGAAAACTTATAATGGACGACCGACATGTTACGTACTGCGAGATAGAGGCGACTCTGGGTATTTCTATGACCAGCATTAATAGCATATTACATAATTATTTGGCTGTAAAAAAAATTTGTTCGCGTTGGATACCCCACAACTTAACAAAAGAGCAAAAAGATGCTCGCGTCGAATGGTGCATTAAAATGTTAAAAAAATATAACCGTGGTGACTCAAAAGCCGTTTATAACATCTATACAGGTGACGAATCCTGGATCTATGCATACGATCCCGAAACGAAGCAACAATCAACGGTATGGGTGTTTCAAAATGAGCCGAATCCTACGAAAGTTACTCGTGCAAAAAGTACATTGAAACAAATGGTGGCCTGCTTCTTCGGTATTAATGGCCATGTAGCTACAGTGCCACTAGAAAACCGTAGAACGGTTAATTCAGAGTGGTACACGATCATTTGCTTACCGGAAGTATTTGAACAAATTCGTAAAACTAACCAGCGACGAAGAATCATTCTTCATCATGACAATGCCAGCTGTCATACGTCACGCGAAACAACTCTATTTTTGGAGGGTCAAAATGTGGAATTAACGGGTCATCCGCCGTACAGCCCTGACTTGGCACCCAACGATTTTTATTTATTTCCAAATATAAAGAATAAATTACGCGGTCAACGATTTTCGACCGCTGAAGATGCTGTCGACGCATTCAAACAACACGTTATGGAGGTACCTCAGGCGGAGTGGCAGAAGTGCTTTAAAACTTGGTTCACGCGAATGCAAAAGTGCATAGATCATCAAGGGGAATACTTTGAAAAACAATAAAACCATTTTCAGCCGTGTACGTTTGTTTGTTTTTTTGTTTCCGGATATATAAGTAGCAACCCTCGTAGATACTACTTTTTGTTATTGAATAAATTATCAATAATACATTTATTCTATACAATAAACTACATTTCATATCGAAAATCCTATTAAAAGCATCAATTTTCATCATTACTTAACAAACAACCTTCTCAGTAGTCGGTCATTTCCATCCCTAGGTATTCTCACAATGAAAACATAAGAAACTGATGATAAAGCAATTTGTAATCAAAATACTAATTTCTAAATGGGTAAAAGAACCTGTCTATGTTACTAACAGTTTGTACTGTGTCATAAAATGTCTTTAGTAAATTATATATTTTTGTCTTTAGTACATATCTCAAGAATGAAGTAAATATTTCTAGAACATACTTTATATACAACCTCTCGCTATTCTATGAGTTTAATTTTTCCTAATAATACATCCCTTATTGAAGGAATCGATCATAAGATTGCTAAAACTTTATGACAAATCTAGTGCGGTAACCAAATTACTGTTTGTCCACTGCAAATAGTACAAACGGATATTTCAGATAATAATTCCTCAAAATGTTGCATACTTATCCCGTTAAGTTGTTATTCATAGCCTCTGTTCCTGTGAAAACTAAAACATACATTAAATATCTACACAAGCTGCATATATAAATTACATATGAATGCCACTTATGGTCAAAATGCCATTTTAAATACCCAAATAATAATAATAATAACCATTATTTCTATCTTAAATACAACTATGCAAAATACATAATTAATAGACCAAGATCATGAATGTTTCAAAATCTTGCCAATCAACGGTGAACAATATTTAGCAAAACTCTATGGTATCAATTGCTTATGCGATAATGCAAAAATAAGTAATAATATAAATATAATTATATCTAAACATAATATAATTTATCGAAAACTGTGAGAAATCCTAGTAAAGATTTCAGGTTTTATATTTTCCAAATATTCTCAGTTGCTGAAAGCAATGATAATAGCTTATCATTAAAGTTCAGGTATGTATGGTTGTTAATAAAACACAATGATGCTTATATACTTCCATATATTTTATTTCCTTTGTCAGATCATTAACTTGATCTTTTCTTACATACTAAAATAAAACCAATATGTAATAAGGTGAGCCTCCACTCTCATACATACTATGTGAATCATTTATTTTTCATTTTTTCATGAACTTTACTCCTGAAAATATCATGTAAAAGCTTACAAATGAAGCTCTATCAGCCTTTAAAGTCATTTTGCTACTTTTCGTACATAGAGGACCCTGTGGACCTCTACACCAACTAGACATTTATTTAAATCAGAAGCTTATATCACCTCCAAACAACGCTTATGCTTACCGAGCCTACATGGAAAATCTGCTTAATTATGGTTCAGCAACCAAAAAATCTCATCTGACTTGTGGATTGTGGTATGAAGATACCCCCAACTATATGGACGCCGTTGACTCGACTAATAGAGGGTTTCACGAAAGAATGGACTTTGTTAATGAAAGCAAGGAAGTTGAAATGATTGGTCATTTACATGGTGATATGTTTAACCAGGAGAAATTTCTGATTAATGGTGTAGAAATGAGAGTTAAATTAGTCCGTTCGAAAGAAACATTTAATTTAATTTGTCATAAGGATGGTAAATTTAAAGTACAAATAACAGATGCCAGTCTCATTATCAGAAGAGCAACAATAAATCCTAGTGTATTGTTAGCTCATCAAAAAGTATTAGCATCAACAACTGCGAAATATCCGATAACAAGGGCAGAAGTTAAGGTTCTCACATTACCCGCAGGTATACAAGGTAAAACGTTGGATAATATATTTCTCGGGCAAGTCCCTAAAAGATGTATTATTGGATTCGTTTCAAACTCTGGGTTTAATGGTAATTTAGCTATAAATCCCTTCAATTTTCAACATTTTCATATGAATTCATTTAGTTTGTACGTAAATGGTCATGAAATTCCTTCTAAAACTTTGCAACCCTCATTTAACTCTCCGGGTTTAATTGCAACTGCATATCATACTTTATTTTCTGGAACTGGTATTCATTTCCATAATGTAGGTAATGCTATAAGCAGATCAAACTATGTGGGTGGTTGGTTATTCTTTATTATGTTTCGATTTGACTCTGATTTATCTGCAAGTTCAACTTCACACTGGAATCTTGTAAGACACGGAAGTGTTCGAATCGAAGTTCGTTTTGATTCAGCTTTAAGTACTACTATCAACTGTATTGTGTATGCTGAATTTGATAACATAATTGAAATAAATGAAAATCGTGATATCACTGTAGATTATAATAGTTAGTAATTAAATAAATACAATGCATTCACTCAATTTTAAAGGTAATTTTAAAGGTTGTCTGGAAGAAATCGCTCATTAGCGATAAGACCGCCTGTTGTTACCTCTACCTAAATTTATCTAATTGTAAAATTTGTGCTTGTAACTGTATGAGGTGTGCAATAAAGAGTATTTATTATTATTATTATTATTATTTTATCATTACCACTTGAACATTGTCTGTAAAACCACCAGTGTTTACTTTTTTAGATTAATTATTGTTATGGATTCGAATGAAATACAATTTTGTATGAATAAAATAAACCCGAGGTTTAAGTCAAATGTTTTTGCTGCAAACCGGATTCCTGTTTGGGTCTACCTACTTTTATTATAAGCAATCTGGATCCTGATTCAAAGCCCGTTTCTCATTGGATTGCAATGCACATTGATGTGAATGTATATGGCGAATACTTTGACTCTTTTGGTCGAAAACCTACCGGTTATCACAGGTTATTTTTAAATAGAAACTCTAAGAGGTGGTTTTGTAACCATCAATCACTTCAAAATTATTTTACTTCAGTTTGTGGAGATTACTGTTTAGTTTATCTTTATTTTAAGCGTCAAGGGAAAAAAATGTCTGAGTTTTTACGTCTGTTTTCTGATAATTCTTTGTGTAATGATTTAGTTTTAAGGAATATGTTTAAATCAGTTTTTGTGAATTAAAACAATGTGTTATGAAAATAAATTGGGTTTTATTTTATTTCTTACAACTATAATTACAAAATATTCCTACTACCTAAGACAAATGCAGTGACGGAGAAAGATACATAAAATAAACAGTTAAAACTACATCTAATATTAAACATGTTCAATAAATGAGTAATAACATTAATATACAATAAAACAAGAAAGAAAGTAAACATTTTTTATAAGTGAAAAAATAAAATAAGTTATTCTAGTTATAAATAAAGCACTGATTAAAACTATTTTTGGTCACCCTTATCAGTCTCTATAAAATATTTTACACATTTGGTTTTAGATGATAGTTCCTTCGTTATATTAAATATAACATCCCGAGCACTTTGTTCATGTGAGTCACCTTCGTTAGAATAATATTTAACACGATAGTCACAGTGTTTCCAGTGGTCCAGAGGTCCAACGTTTCGTATTTTATTCATGTCGTATACTTCGATCTTGATGAGGTGTGATGCATATGCCCCATCGTCCTGACCTGTAGTGAGATATGACACACCGTCTTCTTCTTTTTTTGAGACCGTTGAAGATTTCTTGTACACTTTTGTCTTCTTCTTAGGCCTTTCAAAAAAGCTATCAATATTATTTGATTGACGCTTCTTCGCAATAGCTTGCTTCACTTTGAAAGCCAGCGTCCCCTCTTCATCACTTGCTTCGTCTTCATTTTCATCAACGTAAAAGTTTTTGAAAGTGTTGTCGGAAAACTGAAACAAAATTCATAATTAATATTAAAGACTTAAAACATACACACAACAGATACATTTTTTAATGAAATAATTATTGAGTAATACTATTTAAATACTTACATCCATTATAAATAGTCTTCGTCAAAACTTCAAAGCGTAGAAACTGAGAGCTCTTAACTGAACTGGAGATCCGAAGGTACTATATAAAGTTACCCACAGCCTCAGCCTTTTTATATGAATTTGTGTTGAAAAAAAGGTCACGGCTGGTGGGGACAGAGGACCACCTAGGTAGGTAGCGACGAGTTTAAACAGGATTTCGGGGACAGGTAAATTTTTGTTTGAAGCGGAATGTTTTCTAACAAAAGATTAAATTATCAAAAGAATTCTAAAGAATTTAAACGACAGATCTTTTTTGCATTTACTTTCTATTAAAATTGCGTGCGACTTCAAACCCGATGATTGATTTATATATTTCTCAGAAACGAATAAAAAGTAAATTATTACCTTCTTCAAAGGACATCTAGCAAAAAAGGTAAAGTTCTCAAGCCGACAGCATAAAGAAAAAACTAATAATAGAAATTGTGACTTTAAATTAGAGCACCAAAGGAGTCTTTAAACATCGCACCGCCCCACCTAACTGGTATAAACAGGAATGCAATAAATCACACACCGAATCCTGCATTAACAAAAGATCTATATATTAAAATAAATAATGGGAACTTCGTTTACGGAAACGTACAGCATACTTACAGGTTGAAACTTGTTCAAAACACAGTCATGTTTATTGTCCACCAATAAATAGCAGTCGGTTGTCACATATACCAAAGTTATTTACGAGTTCAAAAAAAATAAGACAACACAAATATCTAGACTAGAAATAATCTAAAATCATTAAAATAATATTTCAAAAATTGGATTTGCACAAAATAATTTACCCAAAAAAAAATAACACAACACAAATATCTAGACTGGAAAAAATCTAGAATCAATAAAATAATATTTCAAAAATTGGATTTGCATAAAATAATTTACCCAAAAAAATATTAAGACAACACAAATATCTAGACTGGAAATAATCTAGAATCAATAAAATATTTTTTCAAAAATTGGAGTTGCATAAAATAATAAATTTTAGGCAAAAACTGAAAACGAATAGATACTAAATAACTAAAATTGATGGGGTTGAAACATATACCAGAAGTTTCATATTGTGTTGTAACACACATAGATACGTTTAAATTTGCATATATATTCGCGAAATGTGAATAAATTACTTTAGGTATAAATTTGATACCTACTCCAGTCCAGACTAATAAAGGGTAATGTAATTGTGTCAGTTCGCGGGGCTTGTTAGATCATTAAAAATCTCGTTAAGTTATACGACCGTTTCTACACCATTGATTTCCCACCACCAAAACAATACCTAACCTATGGAAACTTTAGGTAGTATACCTAGTCTTTCATAAGGAGTAACCAATTAAGAAATTATAAAACCTATTGCAAATACGTAAAGAACAAACTACAACGTAGGAGTATGCCTCTACCGAGTTCGGTAACAATGCGATGTCGCCGAGTCGAGCTAACAATAGAGACAATAAATCTTGAAGCAAATCAAATTATTTGTTCAATATTTTTTTTTTGATTTTGCAATTTTTAAGTAGTTACACTATATACTGTATATAAACTGAAAATAGATGTCATATACTTCAGAAAAAGTGACCAAACCCTCCGGTGTCCGAGGCCAGATTTGAACTGGCGTCTTCAGCTTTCGCGGCTGAAGCCGCCAGCCGCGAAAGCTGAAGACGCCAGTTCAAATCTGGCCTCGGACACCGGAGGGTTTGGTCACTTTTTCTGAAGTATATGACATCTATTTTCAATAGAGACAATAGAAAAATGTGAGCAAGGGTTCTATTGTGGTGTCGAAGAGCGTGTATTGTTTAATTAGCGGAGTGCCTAAGTGCTGAAGGAGGCTCCGGGCACTGTTGAGACCTAGTGCAATCGATCTAAATGGGGGGCTAAACGTACTAAAACATACCAACCTTTTTTTTTCTTTTTGGTTTCATAGCCCCGAAAAACCACCATAATCCCGAAAAACCATTGTTTTGGTGGTGGGAAAACGATGGGGTAGAAACGGTGAATCTATACTACTCAAAAATCATGGAAGTGAGGCCTGATAATTACTTTCAATGAAAACTATATTGAATAAAATCTTTTAATAGTGAAAGGACGTAAGTGCCGGATAGTAAAATGACGTAAGCGCCGCTAAATATCTCTTAGTAAATGACCTTTTGAACGGATGTATTGTAACAGGCCGGCAGATCCGGAACCCAACACTGAGTATGGCCCGACATGCTCTTGGCCGGTTCAATATATAGGTACTCACATTCACATATACGACTACTCCAAGCTTTAATGTTTATGTGGAATAAATGGATGTATGTACCAAGTTAATTTTATAACGACGCCGGTGTTTTTAAATTTCAGTCTCATACTATGATTAGTATTGTTTATAAGTAGTTAGCAGGTTAGTAGGTTACAGATTGTTTATTACTATGATTTTCAACTATGATTAGTTGAAAATTCGTAATAAACAATCTGTCATTACCAGCACCAAAATAATTTCCCGTCCGCAAGTTCGCTGCAGCTATTGCACGGTATTCTCGGTAAAGTTAGCCCGGACAGTTTGCAAGACAAACTATCTCAAGTTTGCCGGTGGACACACATTTAAGTTTAAATTTAGTACACATACTGTGACCGCAAGCTTCAGGCCTACTCTAGCTTGCTACTTGACATAAATAGATAATAGGATAGGTAGTTAGATACAATCTGTAATAAAATCCTGCAATTATTATAAGTTACTTCCTACCAATATGTTATTTTTTATCTATAATTAATATGGTATCAAAAGATAGCGAACCCTCTGTTTTATTTCAGATATAATATAAATGAGTACATAGCAGGTATGGGTGCAATAATTATCAACAAACTTAAACATAATATGATCCGCCAAGTTATTTTTCAATGTATGTAAGTGGTAGACAAACAAATTAATAAAGTTATGAAACTATTATACCTTTAGGTATAGTATTTATCGCACACTACCGTTTGTCCCCCTCCCCCTGACGCTACCCCCCCCCCCACCCTTTGAGCTGGAAAATGTATCCCAGTTGATGGGCTTTTTCATTTTGAAACGTCTGCGCGCTAAATTTCAATTTTATGATTGAAAGAAAAATGAATCTTGCTTGACGCGGTGAATTTTTTCCATTTTCTTTCAATCGTAAAATTGATAAACAGGCCAAAACAAAACAAATTCAATTTTAACAAAATTAGACACTATTAACAAAACGGCGCAAAACGCTCGTTAAAAATACCTAACACCATTAATAATACAGAATATGAATTTTAACGGGAACAATTATGCAGAATGGACTAGACGTTAAAAAGTTAGCGTTTTATTCGTTTCAAAGAAATTCTTCGTTGGACATTAATTTCGTTGAGGATTCCTCTAATTTGCGGGAATTGAAAACCCGAGCGTATTGTTGAACATTTCCATCAAAAACGCAAGATTCTTTATCATTTTTTGAAATTTCAACTCTGTTACTTTAATAGGGAGAGGGTGCATCTGAGCATTATAAGATCCCTGTATTTTTTTTTTATTATTAAATCAGTTGTTTTCTTGCATCCATACCTACTATTTATTGTTCGTGTCACATTCGCTGGTTTTGCATAAACAATTAAAAACGACAACATGGCAACAAACATTGATTACTAAAATGCGATACGTGAGGCAATAAAAGATAAAAAAGATAAAATATATTTATTCTTCAATTTAGGCACATTACAATGCACTTATGAACGTCAGAGAGAAAAAGAAAAACTACCACCGGTTCTAACCCTACACCTCTGACCCGAGAAGTATTATTTATGACCGGCAAGAAACTCGGCGGGTCTTATTTTTTCAAAACAGTAATACAGTAATATTATATCTTAAAGATACACAATAATGCGTAGTTCTATAAGAAGACATGTCAAAACAGCTTGAGAGATATACAATGTATGTATTGTTTAATTAAAAAAAAAAAATAATAATAAAATCCAAATCTGATTGCTTCACAAAACGTTTGATATGCTTTCCTATCTGAACTGTGTCCTCTAAATCTTAGATGATTTTGTAGTAGTTTCTGGTTTGGGCCATGCATGTTTGTCCGTCATATAGTCCTCGACCCTGTAATAACCCTTTGACATTAAGCTTTTTTTCAAATATTTCTTAAGAGCGGGAAATGATAAATGTAAAGCATCGACGGGTAACTTGTTATAAATGTGAATACCTTGACCAAAAAATTACTTATATACCTTGCGGATACAACTACTTCTGATAACAAGCTTGTTTTTATTTCTAGTGTTATAGCTGTGGATATCAGAATTTTTTTTGAATGTATGTATATTCTTTGCAACATAAATAATATTGTCATAGATATATTGGGAAGCAACAGTTAAAATATTAATTTCTTTAAATAGTTCTCTAACTGATGCACCTGCCTTTAAGTTATACAGAAAGCGGATGGCTCTTTTTTGTAAAACAAATATAGTCTGTATGTCAGCTGCTTTGCCCCAAACCAGAATACCATATGACATTACACTATGAAAATAAACTAAGCGAGCTGTGTCAATATTCGTTAATTGTCTAATTCTCCTAACGGCATGAGCGGCCGAGCTTAATCGAAGAGCGAGTTTTCTTATATGAGGACTCCATTGTAGATTTTTGTCCAACGTCGAACCAAGGAACACTGCTTTATCTTCTATCTCTAAACATTCACCATTCAGGAGAATCTTAGTGTCCACCGGTGCAATGTTTGGCAAAACAAATCTAATACATTTGGTTTTCTTAGCATTAAGTAGCAAATTGTGAATAGTAAACCAGTTCAGTACAGCAGCTAGTATGTTATTGATTACAGTAAAATCGGTAGATTGCCGGTCAACTTTGAAAATTAAAGATGTATTATCGGCAAACAGAACGATATCACAAAGGTTTTGTACTACACAAGGTAAATCATTTATATAAACCAAAAACAGGAATGGGCCCAAAATAGAACCCTGTGGCACTCCTAATTTTACTAAAGTCCCTTTAGACTGGGTTTTATTTACAACAACTATTTGTGTTCTGTTGCTAAGATATGAAGACATGAGATTCAAGGCATTTTCTGACAAACCATAATGTTCTAATTTAAGAATGAGGGTTGTATGATCTACACAATTAAACGCTTTAGAAAGATCACAGAATATACCAATTGCATCGTAATGTTTTTCCCAGGCAATGAAAATATGTTTGATGAGTACCGCAGCAGCATCGGTTGTGGAACGTCCCTTTGTGAAACCAAACTGATTGCTTGTAAGCAATCTATGTCTGTTGAAGTGGCCCAGTAGATGATTTAACATTAGCTTTTCAAAGACTTTACTTAGTACAGGAAGTATTGATATCGGCCGGAAGTTATTCAGATCACTAGAATCACCCGATTTAAAAAGAGGTATGACTTTACTACATTTCATAAGGTCTAGAAAAACGCCTTGTGAAACTGAATTATTATAAATTAAGGCTAAGTAAGGCGCTATGACGTCTATGATATTACTGATGACTACAACTGATGTACCCCATAAGTCTTCTGTTTTCTTTAAATTCAGAGAATTGAATATTTTTACAATTTTTTCCGAATCTACAAGGTCAAATTCAAATATCATCTGACATTTCTTAATATTAGTGCAAAGTAAGGAATGAGCTTGAGACGAAGATGATTTTAGACATTTTGTGGTATTTAATGCTATATTAGAAAAATAATCTTCGAATGCCGAGGCAATATCGTCATTTGACAAGACCTGCTGTTCTTCTGAGACAATGTTGACTTGAGAATCGCGTGATTTACATTTACCAGCTTCCTTATTTATAATATTCCATACTGTTTTTACCTTGTTGTCCGAAATTTTGATTTTTGCACTAGTATAGTTCGCCTTCGCAGTCAGACACACTTTCTTGAAAAATTTTGAATAGTTCTTAACATAGTCCAGAAAATCTGCATTTTTGTTCAGTTCTCTCTCTCCATAAAGTTCATAAAGCCTCTTTCTACTTTTATGAATGCCTACGGTAGCCCATTCGCTAAATTTTGACTTAGTTTTAGTCTTTGACCCACTAATAGTTCTCAATTTGAAATGTTTGTTAAACTGACAAAGAATCATACCAAACAAATCTTCATACAAATTATTTGAGTCATAAAAATGTGAATAAGGCAGTGTTGACAGATGATTTTGAATTTCTTTTTTGAATAATTCTGAACGATAACCATTAATGGGTCTATATGTTACAGTTTGTGGAGTTTCCTGAATTGGCTTTATAAAAGATGCCCTTTGACCGCTGTGATCAGAATTAAAACAGTTAAATATTTGCTTATCCAGACATTCACAGTTACAAAAAATATTATCTAGGCATGTTGCACTAGTGACGCCCACCCGGGTAGGTTCAAAGAACAAATTAAACATATTAAACGACTTAAACAAACATAGCAATTTAACAGAATTATTAGACGATTCAAGCAAGTTAACATTAAAATCCCCACATACTATAACATGCTTTCAGCAGTTTCGGCTATTAGTGACTAATTTCAGCACATTTTCCATGGTATTTTCAAATTTGTTGAAATCAGCTGCTGCCGCTGTTGGTGGTCTATATACACAAATAACAATATAACTGTCTAATTCTACACAAGGAATTTCTACAATCCTCTCTATGGAACATTTTACTACATCCTTCCGTTCTTTAGATCTTAGACCATTTTTAACAATCATAAGGGAACCACCATGAATGGCAGATTTTCTAGCATAGTAACTGACTAATTAATGGTCCATAAAATGTTTTGACACTGTTCTCTTTCTTAAAAACAAATTCCCAGTATTTTCGAAGCATTCGCTAATAGTGGGAAATCTAGATTAACCACCCTCAATAGGACGTTTCAAAGCACTTGGCACGCTGTAACAAACGTCAAATTAGGCACCGGAACGATTTAATGAAGTGTTTCAAACAAATTTCAGAAAATCTGCGTACGAATACTAAATAGCTGATTAAAATTTCAAATGAGCATTCCCAATGTGGCCACGATTAACATAAAATTAGCGTCCGTTTTCACCAAAGGACAACTCACCACTATTTTGTAAGAGAAACTTTGGTTATGTTATTTTCCGAGAGATAGCGCTGTTCGAAGGGAGTTGAAAACGTACATCGCGCTGTTAAGATTTTTCCCACTTAAGTGGTTAAGCGCTTATTACATCTTCCTGTTTAACTGACCTCCACTACCTCCAGAAAACGTACGATGAAAACTTTAATGGACGCTTAATTTATTTATTTTTATTTAAGGCGTTCCAACAGCTAACATATATACAATAAAAATCTTAAGTACAGAGTCAATTACAGGAACTCACCGATAGAAAACAGGATATGATAGTATACACTACACACTTTGTTACTAAAGCACATGTTATTACAAGCAGACTTAAATATTACAGGAAATAAGGAATATTCCGATACAAAACAGGCTATTTAAACTCAAAACACACAAAAATTAACACTATAAATGTATTTGCAACACCGGAGAAGACTGATAATAGACGGAGAGCTAACCACGTCAGATATGACACAATAATGAGAGCACCGAAACCACTCTAGTCAGTTTGCTATACTATGCTTATTTTTAGATCTGGACATCTGTCAGCTGTAACGTGGTGGAGGTCAAATAATACAAACCACTTCAAAAAAATTAATCCTGTAGTGCTCGGTTTGATGCAATATTAAGAGAAATTATATAAATAATTACATTATATCATTGTCAAAAGTTTTTGTTGGGGGGAAGTTGTGACAAATGACGTATAATGTAATTCATAGTCGCCTACTGTTTTTGTTTCAGTAATAATACGCAATTTTTCTTGTTCTATTGTTAAAATATAAGCCCTGTCCTTCATAACTAAGACAACTTGGCAGTTTTTACCTATTTTGGTATTACTATTTTCCAATTCAAAAGTTTTGCTAGGCTGCCACTCTGACCTCCACCCATTAAAAGCTGCCAGATGCCCGGATATGGCTATAAGGGTAGTATAGCAATCTAACCAGAAGAATTTTGTTGCTCTCATTATCGTGTCATATCTGACGTGTACAGCTGTTAGTCCATAAGATTAGGGACAAAAGTTAATTACTTACACTACAAATTTTATTATTTTTTATACTATAATTATATTTAGTTAAGTGTGTTAGTTGAACGAAGTGATATTTATTAAAAAAATCTAGTCTTACCTAGTAGTTCATCGTCGTATAAAATATCTTATAACGAAGAGAAATCTTTTAAGTATTTGCTAGCATAGTACATAAATTATGCATTCTTAATTTCACTTAACTCGTTTGTATAAAACGCGGCTTTCATCAGCCAGTGCTTATGCATAAAAAGGCTTAAGAAATTCTCACGCGTAGCTTAAAGAAGTAAAAAGGCTTAGGCATTTCAACAACACAAGACAACAACGTCCTATCTCACTATAAATCACTAGAAATTTGAACTTTATCTAGTCGGAGTAAAGTATAAATTTCTTATTGCAACATATAGAAACGAGGTTTATAAAGTAATCTGGAAATTAAAGAAATCCTGGGACGCTGTATAATTGTTCCATGGGAAAATGTAGTAAACGCCTTTAAGCTTTATATAGACGACGATATTCAAATAGCACCAACCTGCCACGTAGATTATGAACTTGGAATCTAAATACGTAATATAAAGGCTGAAAAGGCAATGTCAGTAAAATCACATACGAGGTATTGGAAATAATTTTCGTTGTAGATATTGCGTTTTTGTTTTTAAGGTTAACGTATGAGACTGCGTCACTTTTTCTTTGACGTTCCGTTTTTAAAATGGAGGCTTTTAGGGCCCCTAATGAGGAGAAGTGAGGGGGGAGTGGTGTGGATTAAAATTCTCTCGCACTTTGCCAAGGCGGGTTAAATGTTCGAGACAGTTTTTCACTTCCTCAGTCTTTCAGTTTTCCTACTATTATGAAATAATCTGGAAAACTATTATTCGGTAGAACAAGCCGCAAATTTAAAAAAGGTTTCAAATAAGGTTTCAATGAGAGTCTCTTATAGCAATATGGTCCGATCCGCGTTAGGTTACATTATAGGTACGAGTAGGTTTGTAGGTATACATACTTATTATTTTCATTTTCCTGCTTGAGCCGTAGTTACAAGTTTTGATTAACATTTAATTAGATAGTCTTAATAGACATCGATATAATATAAATATCACTTTACAACGGCAGCTCTTACATGCAGTCAGTCTGACAACTTGAAAAGCAATGAGAACGGTTCGCTTTGCATGGCATTTTTCCTACAATGCAACCCATTTTCATTGCACTTGGGTGTATATAGATAATACAGCATAACTTACACTTTGTATACTAGATTAACTAACATTTTAAATCTATATTAAGGTAATAATTTTTAAATATTGTAATACATTTACGTTGGTTTTCAATAGCATTAGCCAGATAATGAATTAGGGTCTTAGGTAAGGTGTTTAGTATAGATGGAAGCAGATAGTCTATGCTTCTTTTGCCGTACCTACACATTGTTATGACATGGCAATGGATATAATGGTAAGTAGTCTAACGTACGTAATTTCTGGGGGCGAGATTTTTTTTCTAATGAGGGTACGATTTCAATATTTTACTGTCGACATGCAAAACCTGTTGAAGATATTAATGACATTACAGTGTTTAAATAGTCCTCTTTCATCGTCTTTGTACTGTGCTTTGATTTTGTTAGGTACAATTGTTTTTAAAAGTGCTAGTTGTAATTTATAGACTTGTTCCAAGTAGGTTTTGTACGTCCGTCCGTAGCTTGTAATACCATAGGAAATTATAGAATCTGCAAGTGATAAGTAAAGCATGCGTAGTATCTTATAAGGTAATTTATATATGAGTATGGTTAAGTTAGCAATGATTGATCTAAGTTTTGAACATGTGTGGTCTATGTGCGGTCTCCAATTAAAGTAGGTATATATTATTAAGCCCAGGTAGGTATGATGATTGACGATTTCGAGCGCTTGGCATTTACAGTTATGGCTAGGGTTATGTAAGTGATGTTCATGTGCTATTATGCTAGGTACCCGTAGTTCTTTATTATACGGCGAGTGTATATGAATTACCTTAGTTTTTTTGGCATTAATTACCAGACCTACGTCATGAGCCCACTTACACAATAAATCAAAGTTACGTTGCATTGTTTTTTGGGCTTCTAACAAATCATGATGAGAGGTAAGTACGCATGTGTCGTCAGCAAACTGGTATACAGAACCCTCCGTAAAAATATTGCACATGTCGTTCACATAGATTAAATATTCGGTAGGACTAATTATGGAACCTTGGGCCGTCCCTTCCTCCGTGCGCAGTGGGTCGCTGAGCTCGCCGGCGATCTTCACCATGGTGTACCGGTTGCTATGGTAGTTCTGAAACCAGTGCAGTAAGGGTCCTTGTATACCATTTTGTTGCAGCTTAGAAAACAGTGTATTGTAATTCAGCGTATCGAACGCTTTGCTGAAATCAATAAAGGTGGTAATTACATGTTTACGCTCGTTTAAATAGCCATTAACCTCGTTTGTGAAGTTTGCTAATAATTGGGTGGTACTACGGACTTACTTTTTTGGAAGCCATATTGTTTGTCATTTATAATTTTATTATTACTTAAGAATCTGTTTAACTCATTTCCGATGTACCTCTCAATTATTTTGTCTATACTTGGTAGTATTGTAATAGGTCTATAATTATTATGGTCTGTGTATGAACCTTTTTTATGAATAAGGGCGTACGATGCCGCCCTTTAACCCGTCAGGGTAGGATGACGTTTTGATGCAGCTGTTTATTAGGTGAGTAATTAGAGGCGTAATTTCGGTTATTATATATTTTAGGTCTGTAACACGAATTTTGTCAACACCGGGACTTTTATTTTCATTTAACTTCTTAATAATATTAAATACAGAGCGGTTGTCTGCTGGTCGTAGTCTCATTGATAATTTAGGAGTGTTGTTGTATGAACTTGGGCTCAATAATGGAAGATCGCACGGAACACATACATTTTTTACGTTTTTTCTGAATTCACTTGCAAATTTGTTTGTTAACATCCGAGCGTTAATTTTAAAATGTTTCATAATTATACTATCTATGCTTCTATTTATTCTACCACTTAATCTATTAATAATTTCCCAGATTTTCCTTGGGTTTTTGAAGTTTGTACTTATTTCGTTTTTAATATACCTATTTTTAGTGCTCTCTATACATTTATTAGTTTTGTTTCTGTATTTATTATACAACAGTCTTTTTAACTTATTATTTTGATCTTTACGCCATATGTTATAAAGTTCCTGTCTCTTATTGCACATATTAATTATTTTAGTGTTTATCCACTTACAAGTTGCTCGTTTACTTGATTTTATTTTTGTTACATAACTACATTTGTTATAAACTTACATAAAATTGTTCGCAATAAAGTTCAAAATATCATTAGGTTTCCTGTAACCAAGAGCTACACTCCAGTCAATTTTTTTAAGTTCACTATACACTTTTTGATTGTCTAATTTATTTATTAACTGGTGCGAGCTCTTGTTTTGTTCGCTATCGGCGTCATACGTGATTACGCAACCGGTTATCAGGTGGTCGGCGAGCGCGCAGTTGACGGCCGCGGTGTACACTTCGCTGCAGTTGATGCTGCGTACGAACACGTGGTCGATGCATGATTTTGTTACCGCCTCTCCTCTTTGTTCTATCCTGGTATATTGGTTGATGCCACTTTCTAGGCCCGCTTCGTACAGTTGGTTTAGGTATTTTGTTGCTGCGGGAGAGCTGGATTTTAAGTCGATGTTCATATCACCTAGCAAGATGCATGTACTTCGCGGTGGATACTGTAGAACCAGCTGTGATAATTCTTGTGTGAATATAGTTTTATTTAGGTGGGGCGGTCGATACGTGATGATAAGAGTTGATTTCATGCCTTGCTCATTTCCTAATTCTCCTGCGATGCATTCGAAGCTTATGGTTTTCGTTAGGTGCCTATTAAAGTGTGCAGAGTTATGAACGTATAGGATTATGCCTCCACCTCTCTTGTCGGTGCGTAGCTGAGTGTACATGTCGTAGTCTTGAAGTTCGAACAGCTGTTTACAATTTTCCGATATGTTAGCTTCTGTGATCGCTATAGCATGTATAACATGTTGACTGCTGAATACTATTTGTTCGAGTTGTGAAAAATGCTTGATGATGGATCTTATGTTTACGTGTAATACAATAAGGTTGTTATTCCCGTTTATACTTAAGTTGAGGAATTCGGTCCATGTGTCGTAGGTAGCTTCATTGATATTTATCGCACTTGTATTATTCATTTATATAGTAATTTTATAGGTTCTATAAGGTGGGTAACCTGACAGTCGTAGTTTATTTATTCACTAGAAGGATTGTCTGAGGGCTGTTTGCCTCGTAGTCGATTTTTAATTTTATCAATGTCGTCCACCGATCGTATATCGGTAGTTTTATCTGACTCCGACTTTCTCACGAGGATTTGCCCGTCCTTGACCCAGACATATTTACACAAATCAGTATTTTTCAATTTCGTCTTGGCCTTCCATAGTAGGTATGAGTTGTATGGCGTCAGCGGCTCGCGTAGGTATATTTTTGTTCTGATACCTTCGTTTCCGGGTCCTTGTGGTGCAATAGGCTTATTTTTAGCTGATTCAAGCCATTGAGTGCGACATCCCTTTCGCAGCTGCACCATTATTGTTGGGTGGTGATGATAGCTGACGGCTCCCTGACCTTGCCCTGACTGTGGGCGTTTTTTCTTGCGGTAAACTTCAACTATGTCATTAGGGTCACATTCAATTTTTATGGCAATATCTCTTGTGATATTTAGAATGTCGTTTTCACTGTCTTCTATTCCGCAAATTTCAAGACTGTTGGCCAAATGGTTTTGTTCTATCGAATTGATTTTCTGTTCCATCGCTTGGTATTTTAATTCTATGTTTGTATGTTTATTTTTCATGTCTTCACAAGTATTTCCGAGTTGTTTGGTGGTGGTTTCAAATGACTTCATTTTTATTTCATAATCATCGATTTTATCGGAATAGTATTGTAAGGTAGATTGCAGTTCCTGTTCTATTATCTCTCTTACCTCGCGGCGCAAATCTCGGCTTATGCTTTTCACGATGTTACTGGTGGCTATGGTATCCGTGTCAACGTCAATATTGTCCTCGCCCTCCTGTTTCAGCAATATGCACGACACGCGTTTGGGCTTGGCATTGCCCGTGCACGTTTTACACTTCCAATCCACGGACTCGGTTAGGGATAACGCACTAAGTTGTTCATTTGTTAAAGATGCACATTTTCCATGTAACCATCTCTGACACTTACTACACTGTATGCCAGGACACTTTTTTGTAATGTTTTTCGGGCATTTCGCGCATTTAGTAGCCATGATTCCGATAGTTAGGTTAGGTAAATAAGCGCCGTTGCACTGGCACGTTCGGGTAGTTTCGCATCGAGCGCGCGACAGATATTTTTTGTACGACTACAGACTCAGCGGTACCTATATTTTATCGAACGAGCGGAGCATAAGCGAAGTGAAGTTCTTACAAAACAACTTCGGCTACTGAGACGTTTCGGCATTTCGATGGCTTTTTGATTTTGAGGGTTTGTTCCGCGATAACTTTAGTAACGTTTCTCTGATCTTTATGAAATTTGTTGGGGTTGTAGCAGAGATACATATAAGTTGAGAGTTCGTATATGAGCTGGATCGATCAAGGGGTTATGGAACTAAAAGACGAAAAAAAATGTTGGTATGGTCTTGTTATATTGGTTATCTCGTTTGCTAGTAAATCGCGAGTTTTCAGTTGGAGGCGGACTTCTAGTAATATGATAAATTATAACTAATCTCCGCCCGTGATGTCGTCTGCCTCGAATTTGTTATACACCCCTTTTTTACACCATTTTTCCAGAATAACAAAAAATATTTCTTAGTGTAGCTCCTAACCAAACTAACTTTTCGGCATTTAGGATAGACTTCCGAAACAACAGGCAGATTTGTTCCAGTATTCCCCCGGCCCGCTGGTTTTGTGCTTCGACAATGCGAGGGAACTAGGTCGAAACGAACACAAACAATGCCGGAGCATACTGTTAGTGTTTTTCAGAAGGTAGCTACTAGGTGAACATTGAGCCAAAATAGTGACCTATTTTGGCCGTCTGTCAGAGGCATTTTGCATAGAAACCACTAATGCAACGGCTAACAACTAAAGAAACAGGGTGGAAAAAAATAATGGGCCCCGGAGGGGAACTACCTTAAAACGTTGAAATAGCTCAATTCGCTGAAAGGAAACATTCTTTTATTTTTCCTAAAAAGCTGCATTCACAGATTTTTCTTAATTTTTACTTTTTTACATACTAATTGTATGAAAAATCTTTTTTATTATTATTTATGGCTGCTCTCGTGCCCTAAACTTGGTTGGTATTAAGTCGTTTTTATGCTTGTTGGAAATAGGATCATTTGTCATTGTTTATGTATTTTAACGTTGGAATACGGCTCAGTGATAATTTTTTCCCTGCACTGACAATGTGTAGTATTTAATTGCGCTCCTTTCGTAGCACGCTACGCCGTAGGCGGCGTTTCGTAGACAACACATCGAATATTGTATTTAGAAAAGTAATCAATGTAATACTAATAACAAATTGCGCTATTCTAACTTTAAAATCCTGATTAGAAATCAATACGATAATCTTTTATTATCAAAATGACATGTAAACAAAATTTGATTTTGACAACCAATGTCACTGTTGATATTTTTTGACATAAACTTGATATCGAAAAAGGATAATTTAAGTAAGCTAAACGTCACTTACACAGGAATGGAGATTCAATATCTATTTCAAATCAGACCGAAAACAAGTTACATTCTTCAAATAAGACGCAGTGTCGTGATTTCTGTTTGAGGTAAGAGATATGCCTGCGGTCACTTGCTTATTTCACAAATTTCGCAATGCAACTTGGATTCAAATCCACTACAAAGCACTCTCCATATTAGACATGGTGTGCATGCCGTGCGGTTGTCAAATCTAGATGTGGTAAGCAAAATCGCTCTTGTTCGTGTAATATCATACTGAAAACTAAGATAGTGGTTGCGTGTTGATATTACGAAAATAGTTAAATAAGGTTTACAAAAATAGGTACCTTAATTATTAGTACACTAGTAGTCCGCCTCGAACTTAGAACTCGCGATTTACTTGCAAACAAGCTGACCAATATAACAAGACCCATGTGATGATTTTTTCGCGCCTTCTAGCTCCATAACCCATTGACCGATCCTGCTCATATACGAACTCTCAAATTATATTGATCTCTGCTACAACCCCAACAAATTTCATAAATATCAGAAAAACGTTATATCGCGGAACAAACTCTAAAAATCAAAAAGCCATCGAAATGCCGAAACGTCCCAGTAGCCGAAGTTGTTTGTAATAACTCACTTCGCTCGTTCGATAATATATTATAAATTATAATGCTAATAAAACTAGAATGCCCTAATAATATATTGTCTGTAGAATTATTAATACTCGTATGTAACAAACAGAACAGCTTATATTTTCTGTTGATTTATTCCCGTTTGACACAGCAAAAGATTCAGGCAGTGTTATAATAGTTCATGCATCAAATGAAAATAAAACTAAAAATAAATTGAATTCTTCAAATACAGTGTCGTGATATCTGTACGTACGGAATGATGGAAATGCCGACTGTCCTTTGCATTGGTCGCAACGCTAGTTAGACTAAAATCTACTATAAAGCACTCTCCGTATTTGACACGGTGCGACGCAGGAATGCATACAAAGCTGTGCTTAGTTCATATTTTGGCAGAATGGCTCCTGTTGTATTCCTGTAATCATCATATCGTATGGCTTTGTTTCACTGCGATCTTCATAAATCCATTATATTTCCTGTAATGTCAGTTACCTACTGACATAGAAAACGACGTTACATGTTGATATTTGACTGAATTTTTTTTTTAAACAAATAGATATCTTAATTATTATTTAGTATTTTTGTTACTAATTGTGGACAAATAATGGACCTTAATAACTCGCACAAGTATTTTTTAAATTATATATTTGAAAGAAAAATTGAGAAATTCACTGCGTCGAGTAAGGTTCGAACTTGCGACCTTTCGGGGTTATAAAATTGAAATTACGCTCAGAGACATTTCTGCTTAGTACAAAAATTAATTAAGTACTTTTTTAGTCTTGATTAATGGCCTAAAACGTAGAAACAATACAGTAAAAAAATGTTTTATACCAAATACTTACCCTATTCTATGGAAATTATGTATTGATTGTTTGAGTCCCGGGAAGGATACTTTTTATCAGTGGAATTTTGTGTGTTCTAAATTGATTGATTACCATTCTATGTATTTAAATAAGACACATATGAAGTCGTCGGCAAATGCTAGTTGGTTATAAATGTTCATATGATAGGTGGGACTTTTTCGATTTGGAGTTATTGGTACTTCCTAAAACTACACAATATATTAATACTCTATCTATCAGAAAGAATGAAGTTTCCTCGTATATCGACAAAGTGGAAACTTTCACTCAACTCATTCACATAATTGTAGGTAGATGAAGGTAATTTTGTCACTACAAAGCACTCTCCACATTAGGCATGGTGCGGCACAGTACGGTCGCCAAAGCAGTGCTTAGCTTAGTCCATATTTCAAAATGGCCACCGTCACGGTAGTACCTCGTCTGATGGTTGCAGCCAGAGATATCGGTCACCCGTTAATGGAAGTGGTACTGAACTGAAGCTTTTTTTTTTTTTTTTTAATACCACGACGGTGGCAAACAAGCATACGGCCCGCCTGGTGGTAAGCAGTTACCTTAGCCTATGGACGCCTGCAACCCCAGAGGATTTACATGCGCGTTGCCTACCCTTTAGGAACCTATACACTCCTTTTTTGAAGAACCTCATACTGTAGCCCACTGGGAAAACCTCGGCAGGGAGTTCATTCCACAGCCGCAGCGTTCGTGGGAGGAAATTCCTCTTAAATCGTACTATGCGCGACCCATTGGGCTCCAGGGTGTGGGGATGAACACCCTGCCGGCGGCGAGCGGTGCGGTGATAAAAAGCTGCCGTGGGCATCATATCAAACAGTTCTTCAGAGCACAACCCATTGTACAAGCGATAGAACACGCATAAGGAGGCAAAGTCCCTCTTAAGACTCAAAGGTTCAATATCGCTCGTGAGTTTGGGATCGTCGACGATCCGCACAGCGCGCCTTTGCACCGAGTCAAAGGGCCCAAGCTGGTATCCAGGTGCTCCCGCCCAAAGGTGACAATGACAACAGTACTCCATGTGGGGTCTGACTTGCGACTTGTATAGGAGCAGTCTCTGCCCCGGAGTGAAGTATCGCCTCGCTCTATTGAGCACACCGAGCTTTTTGGATGCCAGCTTGGCCTTCGCTTCAAGGTGACTACGGAATTGGACGTCACTGGAAATGTCCACACCGAGGATCCCAATACTCCCTGACATTGTAAGGGTTGTGCCTTGGAACTGAGGGGCCACAGTAAATGGGGTTTTCTTAGCGGTGAACGCGCAAACTTGTGTCTTTGTGGGGTTGAATCTGACTAAGTTGTCCTGACCCCACACCGAGACTCCAGAAAGAGTATTCTCGATATCGGACACAAGTTTTTCACGACTCTCTACCACAACGGATCGAGGGATATTGGCACGGCCCGTGTAACAAGCATCCCCAGTACTGTCGTCCGCATAACAATGAATGTCGCCGATAGACAACATATCATTGATATGCAGCAAAAACAGCGTTGGGGATAGCACGGAGCCTTGCGGGACACCAGCGTTAATGCCCATGCTTTCGGAGCAACTTCCGTCGACTACGGCTCGTATGCTCCTGCCGGACAAAAAGCTGGCAACCCATCTGCACAATCCCTCGGGCAGGCCGTAAGCTGGCAACTTCGACAGAAGACTATAATAGCTATTTTGATTTCAAACATAAAATTATCTCGTGAGATTCAAATATAGATAACAATAGTTACTTACCAGATAATCGATTTATATTGTTTAATTTGGTTGTTAAATTGAAAAAAAAAGCTCTTTTGTTTAACCACTCACGTGCCCTGCGCAACTACGGTTGCATTTTGTCAAAACGCAAAGTGCTCTCGCAACACTAGTTGCGAGTTGGAGTACCAACGGTTTTTAAATGATATCTATGTGCAACGTGTGAAGAGCGCTTTTCTGTTGACTTAGTTAGGCAGAGGATTAACGTGGCAACATTAAAAAAAATAAAAACCGTAGTCTGGGGAACATTTTTACAAACTTCAGATTATTGTTTTGGTGACTGTCAAAGTTCGGTATGTCAGCGAGGGAGCTAGTCATTAAAAAAATGCCATCAGTACTCAATTTCGCATATTTTAATTAGCATTGTATATCAAATTATTCCTTGTTTACTGCTCCATACGATAAAGCATATATTTCAATACTAATTTAAATATAATGTGATAAATTCTTTCAACAAATTAAGTCTAGTGATGAAAATTTTGCGTGTTTGATTTTGAATCGTACATTTATTATACGATTACGCCATATTTCTGTCTAGGCTATTAGAATAAGTTAGTTTGTCTATTAACCTAAGCGTAAATCCTCTTTAAATGAGTAATTATGTATGTTTTGAACAGGATTAGGTGAAATAAACTTGTGATGTCTGTAAGTACAACTGTACGCAACAGTAGTTGCTCGAAGCATTTTAACAGATCCGCACAGGGTCCGCGTTTTATGTCATAAGGCATGGTGCACACTGGGTTTTGGTTGCAGATTGATTTAATTTAGCTTAGTCAATTTTGAGTGTTTTTATTTTCATTTGTGGAGGCTATTACTCATTTTTTGATAATTTTTAGTTTTTTTTATTAATCGGCAAAGGATGTTTTATCTTCTAAATATATAAAAGAAGAAACTGACTGACTGACTGACTGACTGACATATCAACGCACAGCCCAAACTACTGGTTCTAGAGATTCCAAATTTTGCACGTAGGTTCCTTATAAGGTCTAGGGGTGCACTAAGAAAGGATTTTTTAAAATTAACCCCCTAAGGGGATGAAATGGCGGTTCAAAGTTTGTATGGCGAAACAAGATTCGTTAGACTATTTTATTTGAAACTTCACAGGAGTATTTCTAACGATAAATGAGTAAATACGTGTTTCAGGTTATTTGAAAATTCAACCCCTAAAAGGGGGAAAGGTGGTCACAAAGTCTGAAAATCAACATGGGTATTGTTTCTATGGTTTATCGAGTCGTTGATTACGAAAAAGATAACGATTTTAAAATCCAACGTGGCGAACGTGAAATACCATCCGCCATGTTGAGGTGAGATGGGGTTGAAATGTCTAAATATCAATATGGGTGTCGATTTTATGGTATTGTGGGATGTTAATTACGAAAATGGCATCGATTTTGAAATTTAATATTGTGGACATGAAAATTCTTGAAAGTATTTGTACGAAATTGCAATCTAATAACATTAGGTAGCTTTCATCCAGAAAATCAACCCTTAAGGGGGTGAAAAGTGGGTTGGAAGTTTTTATGGCAATTTTTTAACAGGTGAACCTATTTCGATGAAACTTGGTATACAGATAGTTTGAGTCCCGGGAAGGAACATAAAATTGTTTATATCGAGAAAATCAACCCTTAAGGAGTGAAACGGCAACGCTGGCAGCTTCCTCGCCCAACGCCTTAGTATTGCGGTTCAGCGAGGAAATGCTGCCAGCTTCCTCGGCACGATGCCACAGGGGCCCATTTTAGAGATAGATTTTTAGTTTTTAGTATTTTTAAGTAAGTTAATTTTAGTTTATTTAAGTTTTATCAAGGAGTGAAATGGGGGTTGGAGGTTTGTATGGAGAAATTTTAACCGCGAACCGATTTAGATAAAATTTGGTATGGATAACCCTAGGGGTAGAAAAAGGGTTGGTTGTTTGTATGGCGAATTATTAACCGCTGAACAGACGATGGAGATAAAACTTGCTACATAGATAGTTTGAGTCCCGGGAAACAATATAGGATAGGTTTTATACCGAAAATACCGCTTCAGGGGGTGAAACTGTGGGTTGAAAGTTGTATGCGGAATTAATAACCACTGGGCCTATTTAGAAGATTTGGTATGGAGATAGTTTGAGTTCTGGTGAAGGATATATAATAGTTGTTATCCCTGAAGTCATTCCTTAAGCGGGTAAAAAGGAGGCTGTTTTGTAATTCCACGCAGACAAAGTTCCGGGGAAAAGCTTATATTTAAGAGTAGAAATCTGCATTAATCATAATCTCTTCGTAGTAGTAAGTCGTTGCTGGTATAACAATTAAACAATTATTGCAATCATTTTATTTAAGAAAAAAAATAACGGAACCACCTTCACCAAAACATGGTATACCGAAACTTACAGAGTGTAACAAATACTTTTCCGAAAACCGCATATAAATCGGTTCAGCATGGTACATACAAACATACAAGTCTAACTGAGAATCTCCTTTTATAGTAATTTTAGTACGCGGGCGAAGCCGCGGGAAAAGCTCGTTATTAATATAAATGGTGCAAATTCACGGTGATGCTGATCGTACAATATATAATATGTATAAGAATAAAATCTTATATGCATAGCTTATTTTTAACAGAAATTTTCATGTTGCGTAATATTTTTTTGAACAACATAATCTTGTAGGTACGTAAAAAAACCATTAGCTTACTTGTGAATTGTAACTCCGTTCAAAATTACTCAAATCGGTCAGTTAATTCTGGTTTCAGTAATTTACGAGTAGATATGCTAAAATCTGCCCGTACCTACTATAACATACTATGTTAGTCTTTTGTGTGTAGTTTTTGTTAACATACTATGTTAGTGATATAGATCACTACAGCCACTGTTATTAAAATATAATTTATTAATTCAGGAAAATCAAGTCTGCGGTTCTGCGTGAGTGAGCCGCTGCCCATAATATTTAATTTCGTATCAGCATTTTATACTTAAGCTATAATTATTCATAACTAGCTGACCCGGCGAACTTCGTACCATCAACAATTTTTTTTTTTAATTTCTCCAATATTTTAATAGCTATTCTGCTTTCGAGGCGAAGATAAATCCAACAAATTAATCGTCATTAAAATCGGTCCAGCCGTTCTTGAGTTATAAATGGTGTAACCGACACGACTTTGTTTTATATAATAATAATAATAATAAACGTCAAAAAAGGAAAAGGAAAGGAAATGATTACGAGAAGTAAATCACGACAGCAGCAAGCGTCCCCACCAAACGCACGCCCACCATCCTCGCCCGCCTCGTCAGTCTCCTCACCATCGTTGTCGGGCAATGAGTTCGCTACTGTGCCCGACACCAGCGAGTCGAGCGACGAGTGCGGGCCGCCGCCGCCGCCGCCACGACCACCTGCGCGACGAGGACGGCCACCGCTGCCGGCACGCTTGGGGCCTGCGGGACAACCTGTCCCGCCCAGGGCCCCCGCTGCCGGTGGTATAGTGCGTCGCATGAGATGGACTTCATCCATGAATGAAAACGTCATGCGCGCCTATTATGGGGCTACAGAGGGGGGAACTAATCTGTGCGCGTATCGTGACCGGATACTTCCTCTGTTTCAGGCCCTTGAACCAACCATTGACACGACTGCGCAGCGGTTGTCGGATCAGGTGCGCGTCATTCAGCGGCTAAAGCGGTTGGATGACGCGACACTTGATCGGCTTCGCCTGGAGACTCTCTCTGTTCGCGCGACCACCACCTCGGCGCGGGATCCGCTCGCCACGTCGCCGGATCCGATGCCTGCACCCGACTTGGCATCGGGGGCACCGCGGGTTGATCCCAGTGCCGATGAGGAGGGGATCGCGAATCAGAGTGTGAGTAGTTCAGCCAATGAGCAACTGAGGAGGACTTTGGAAGAGGCAATTACGCAGTATCGCTCCACAAACATCCCTAGGCCACGATTACCACGCTTGCCTATAAATAGACGCAATCTAGCGTTAATGGCAGTCCTAAATGATTTGCTAGATCCATTCCTGCGGACTAGTAAAGACTTAGATGATACGCACTCGATAATGTACTGCGGAGCCATCGCGGCGTGCCGTGTTGCTCGAGTCAAGTTTCCGGACGCTGAACGTGCACCTAGGACCGCCGGGGGTGTCCCCGCATGGCAGGTGCGGATCGAGCGTCGTATCAACTCATTTAGGACTCTCATTGCAGAGCTGATCTGCTTCAGGGGGGGCAATAACCGCCCCCGAGTAATGCGCTTTGTGCACCAGGCGTTCGCGGGGACGGATATCGAGCCTCGCGACTACATGGCCAACGTCGTAGAGCGCATCGACTTTCTGAAGCAGAAAGTTTATGCATGGGCAAGCCGTATTCGCCGTTACAGAGAGCGTGTGGACCGATTCAAGCAGAATCGTCTTTTTCAAAGTGACCAAAGGAAGGTATACCGAAGGTGGGAGGAAACCGACCCCCGTGTGTCCGACGTGCGACTGCCGGATGCTACTGCCATGACTAATTTCTGGCGTAGCATCTGGTCAGTGCCCGTTGAACACACGGAGGGCGAGTGGATGAGTGTTGTTGAACGTGAGTGCGAGTCCATCGAACCAATGGGGGCTATCACCATCAGCCCCGACGACGTAAGTTGCGGGATCCGTACGGCCCAGAACTGGAAAAGTCCTGGCCCGGATGGGTTGCACAACTTCTGGCTAAAATGGTTTCGGTGCTCGCACTCGCGGCTGGCAACGCAATTTCAACAAGCCCTTGAACTTGGCTCCCTCCCGCCTTCCTTAACAACTGGTGTAACCTTCCTGCTCTATAAGTCCGGTAGTACCACGGAAGCGAAGAACTACCGACCCATCACGTGCTTGCCTACGCTCTACAAGCTTCTTACATCCATTTTGAGAGCAAAAATAAACGCGCACATGGTCGCAAACAACATTTTGGTCTCCGCTCAAAATGGATGTAGGGTTGGGTCCCGTGGTACTAAAGAGCTCCTCCTCATAGACATGACCATTTGCCAACGAGTCCGGCGGAACAGGGGGGCCCTCTCGGCCGCTTGGATTGACTACAAGAAGGCCTATGATTCGGTGCCTCATTCATGGCTGGAGAGGATCTTAGAGCTGTATAAAATTGATGCAGCTTTAAGATCCTTCCTTGGCGCGTGTATGAGGCAGTGGACCACAGTCCTTCGTCAACCAGGAGGCGGGGATGACCCCCCTGGCCCGCAGGACTTTATAAGGATCGAGCGAGGAATATTTCAGGGCGACAGTCTGAGTCCCCTGTGGTTCTGCCTAGCTCTAAATCTGCTCAGCAATCTGCTGAAGGATTCAGGGCTAGGTTGCCGGCTTCGGAGAGAGGGTGAAGTCATATTTCACCTTCTGTACATGGACGATCTCAAGTTATTTGCACCAAATAATCGAGACTTGTTGGAACTACTGAAGACCACTAAAGTGTTCAGTAGTTCCATCAAGATGGAGTTTGGTGTTGATAAATGTGCGGTTATGCATGTACAGCGGGGGAAAGTAGTAAATTCAACAAATATACAGCTTTCTGAGACAATGACGTTCAGATCTATCTCTGAATCAGAAACCTACAAATACCTTGGTATGTCACAGTCTTTGGGCATTGAGGATGTGGGTATTAAACAGGCGTTGAGGGAGCGCTTCTTTGGTCGGCTGACAAAAGTACTTAATAGTCTTCTGTCAGGTGGCAACAAGGTGCGCGCCTTCAATGCCTGGGTAATGCCCCTACTCACATACTCCTTTGGCATACTAAGGTGGACACAGACCGAGCTGGATGCCCTGGATCGGAGAGTCCGTCTATTGCTCACCACACACCGTATGCTTCACCCACGCTCGTCTGTTATGAGATTGTACATCCCACGGAAGTGTGGAGGTCGCGGCTTTTTAAACGCCAAAAATCTCCACAACCGTGAGGTGTACAATCTCAGGAATGATTTCCTTAACAACGAGTGTGGGATGCATCGTGATGTGGTGGCAGTAGATAAGGGTCTCACGCCGCTCTCCTTGGCAAACAAGAACTGGCGCAAACCTGTGGTGCTAAGCACCGAGGATCGCAAGGCGGTATGGAAGAGCAAGGAGCTACACGGGCGGTTCTACAGGGCCCTCACGGGACCCGACGTAGACCTGCTCGCGTCGGTGAACTGGTTACGATTCGGGGACCTCTTCGGAGAAACCGAAGGTTTTGCCTGTGCAATTGCGGACGAAGTTATCATGACGAATAACTACCGGAAATATATCCTGAAGGACGGTACGGTCGACATTTGTCGGGCATGCCGCCGTCCCGGAGAGTCACTCAGGCATATCATCTCCGGTTGTTCTCGTCTTGCTAACGGCGAGTACTTGCACAGACATAACCTCGTAGCCAGGATTATACACCAGCAGCTTGCTCTCCTATACGGTCTTGTGGACCACGAAGTGCCGTACTACAAGTACACACCTGCACCAGTTCTCGAAAATGGTCGTGCCATGCTCTATTGGGATCGATCTATTATCACGGACAGGACTATTGTAGCCAATAAGCCTGATATCGTGGTAATAGATCGACCGCAACGCCGGGCCATGCTCGTCGACATCAGCGTCCCATGTGACGAGAACCTCGTGAAGGCCGAGAAGGACAAGTCCAGCAAGTACCTAGACTTGGCTCACGAGGTAACCGCCATGTGGGAGGTCGATTCGGCGATCATTGTGCCGATAGTTGTCTCTGCGAACGGTCTCATAGCGAAGAGTCTCGACCAACATCTTGAGAGACTTTCGCTACGGGGTTGTGGTTGGATTAAGGGTCAGATTCAGAAGGCGGTAATCTTGGACACGGCGCGCATAGTCCGAAGGTTCCTCACTCTGCGGCCCTAACCACCGGCAGCCTGGGCCCTGCTCCGTTGCCGGCGGCACCCTAGTTTAGGTTTTTTATAATGCTTTTATTGTTTTTATATGTTTTAGATGTATTTTTATATTGTACTTTTATAAAAATATTGTAAAAACCCTAAACTAAGAAGAAAAATAAATAAAGAGTATAATAATAATAAATACTCTTTATTGCACACCTCATACAGTTACAAGCACAAATTTTACAATTAGATAAATTTAGGTAGAGGGTTTATATAAAGATTGATACAATAAAATGTAAATAATATATAATTTCAATGTTGAAGATGTGATTTCGTTGCTTGTGTATCCCGTCCTTATACCGCCGCCATCTTGAATGATGGCCCCGCGAGGCCCGCCCGGTGACATCTAGTATGACTTTTGACACTCTGCACGTGGGTTTGTTTACTTTTGTAATGAAAAAAAAACAGTACATATTGAGTTGGTAATCGTCCTGATATGTATTTATTTGTAAAGTGTGACATGTGAGTGTATTTATGTTAAGTGTATATGTGGTTTGAAGTGGTGGGAATTGTCGGTAATCGGACGTCAAAAAAGGCACTCGTTACGGTAGGTATGTAGGCCTATTTTTTGTTATTGATAATTTGTGACATAAATTGCTGCGAGTTTGACAAAACTGGCACATGTTATTTAAATATTAATAGTATCTCTATCTACGTATGACAATATTTTTGTCCTAATTTGCCTAAATTATTCGTAAAAAAATCATAAACAAACCACGCGGTTTGGCGGTCAATTGCGAAACTGACATTTTATAAATTGCAAATGAAACAAGTTTTATGCTAAATATTTCCCCGCGATCATATACTTTATTTGGTATCAATCGAAGCGTAAACTATTTAAGTTTCAAATAAACATAAAAAATACATATGTTATCGATTTAGATTTTTTTTAATAAATATATTTCTGGCAAAAGTCCCCATTCGAAACTGTATGTCAACTTTGTGATTTTTTTAAATTATTTTTTCTACTATGACCTATTTAATTATTTATATAAACAAATTATCCGTCTCTTTAGCTTTACAACTTAAAAAGAATCATTACAAAAAGTTCAGTGAAAGCCAAGCAATCGATTTATTAACAAAACATGACACGGTGCCGCTGGCGCGCGGTAAATCTTGGGCACTTCACAGCACCTTTTTTTGATTCGCGGGCACTCAAGTGGTTAATAAAATTAAATATTGAGCCATAAAATTAATAAGAACATTTCCAAGTACTTAACAGATTTTATTAAATTTTCTTACAAGATGTTTTCAAGGTTTAAAATTAAAGGTTTAGGTACTTACACAAAATACCGAAATTCATTAATTTTGCCCGTGATATCACCTTTAACGTAAATAAATCATCTATTTAGAAAGACAAATAGCTAAAATTTTACGTTATATTAAATTTTACGAATGGACATTTCTAATTAGAGAGATTCAAGAACTCTCTAATTCTATACTAATTTCATCGGTTTTCGTAAAGTAAATTGAACCGTTCCCATAATGATTTGCAAAGCGTGTCTTAGGTAGTTGAATCAGCGTTCTAGATTCCTAGGTTTAAGTACCTAAACCTGAAATTGTATAAGTAATTTACTGAGCTATTACGCAACGGGCGACTCCACTTATTTTGTGATGCATACATAGTTTCAGATTTCAGATTATATGCACATATTGGAATGCTTGATGCCTAAATTTGCTGTTTAATGAATATAATGTTATTTAATTCACATAATACTACTATTACTTAAGATAGTTTTGACTAAAATGTATCTACTGTATCGAATAATTCAGTGGTCATCGATTTATCCGCCCGCGTTACTAGCTTTAAATCTTATTATGTTAGTACATTTTTACGCATGAGTTTCGACGCTAACCTCTGCTTTCAGATTCATGTTTAGCAACGCCATATATTGAACAAAAGTATTTTAACCAGGCCCTGTAGCTAAGATAACAATTGTTTGCAGAAAACGAAACGAAACGCTGCACGCTCTCGCTCACTCTTCCATATTAGTGCGACAGAGAGACGGATAGCGTTTCAATTTGTTTTCTACAAACGATTGTCTTCTTGGCTTAGCCCCCTGATATCTAAGAGCCGTACAAAATGGTTGAAAAAGAGATGCATTATTAACGCCATAGGTGGCGCTAGAGCAATAGCCTTAGTTATAACTTTAATTTTTATTCGTTCATGGTTCATGATAATGGTATAATTTAATTACAAAACACAGTTTTAACTACCAGTTGAATACGCATTGTTTTGTCAAGAAAGTAACAAAAAGTGGAATGACCCAATCATTATCCAAGATCTAGCAGTGCCCCTTCGTGAGATAAAGCTCCGTGGCATGGGCAAACAACGCCCTACCTTTGAATAATACATGAGAACACCCTTTACCGGCATAGATTCAAAACACGCTGTATCTACCGTGCCTTAGATATGTCGTTATGCGCGTTTACATTGGTCGCTTATCAACCGACTTCAAGATTTCGAAGAAGGAGGTTCTCAATTTTTTATTTATGTTCAACGATTATTCAAAGAAAAGACTGATTTGGAAAACTCTTTTTTTGTTTGACAGTTGGTCCCATTGTCATCAGGTCAGGATCTGATGATGGGGACCTGAAAAATCGAGGGAACTAAATAACATAACATAACATACTCTTTATTGCACACCTCAAAATAAAGAAACACATAAAATACGAGTTAAATACAGAATAAGCAGAGTTAAAACAATTGGCGGTCTTATCGCTAAAAATCGATCTCTTCCAGACAACCTTTGGGCTATATTGATTTGAGTATTTCTTACATTAGCTCGGGTATTTGCTTGGAAAGGTAGAGTAGGCTAAGTGAAGTCGGTTCTTTTTTGTTTAAAAATATATAAGTATAAATTGTGGACTTGGACGTTATCATGTATCGTCTTCCTTCCATGAGACAAGCAAGGAACCCGTCGGAAGTGACCGAATTTGAAATTCCTATAATCGCATCTAAAAAATCTGATTTTGATTTAACATTGGTTTTAAGCAGGGCGGCCAGTTTCTGCGTTACAAAGATGCGTTGAAGTGGCATATGAAGATAGCTCGTATAGAGCCAAAGACATTGGAGACTCTGGTCAGTGTGTGCTAAGCGCGACAAGCTATAGGCCAGGACAACTATAGCCATAAATAGAGGTGACACATGTTGAATTTTTTAATGAAATTAAATTAAATGAATGCAAAATGAGCAATAAAGTGATGAAAAAAAAATCTATTGAAATGGTTGAAAGTTAATTAAAAATGGTTAATGAAAATTTTCAAAAGTAGGTACCAAATTAAAAAAAGATTCATCATTTTTACTTACTTTAAAGAGGGCGACTTATGCAGACGTGACGTCACATTTTCATATCATTTTGTTAGGAGTGTTTTGAGAATCAAGTGCGATCTCAGATTTTGAGTCTCATTTCTGACTTCTGACAGCAACACAAGTTGCTGTAACGCCATTGGCTTTATATAGACATTTGATCCTCACAACAAAACGAATCGATTGACACCATATATGAAAAAAAAATCGTCACGCCTATTGCTGTTATGTCGGAGTGCTGACTTACAACGAGTGTGGCCGCACATTCACTGCAAACATGGGCTTTATCACACTAAACTTAAGAGCGTACTAGCGTCGCTCTCCGCTGTAGAACGCAGTCGCTGTAGCGTCAACTTGAAACTCATCATGATGATGATGATGATGAGTTTCAAGTTGACGTTGTTCTCAAAACTTTGGGAATAAAGTCAAATCAATAGGAACAAAACAGATAAGTATGGTATGGAAGTATGGTTTCCGCTTCCCAAAGGTTGTCTGGAATAGATCGCTTTTTGGCGATAAGACCGCCAATTGTTTTACCTCTGCTTTTACTGTTTGTAGCTTGTATTTTGTGTTTCTTTATTTTGAGGTGTGTAATAAAGAGTATTTAAGTTCATGTTATGTAAAGTTGAAATGTCACTCCAGGATTAGCAGATGATTGTAAGATTAATCATGTGTGAAAAGGTTAATTAGTCCCGTCCGTTTGAGCAGTTTATGGTCACCCTGGAGACGGGGTGTCAGCTAATTTGAAAAGTTTGGGACAGTTTGGGTTTGATTAAAATTTCGGCGTCGATTTGACGGCACAGTCGCTTTTGCATTTAAATTAGTTCTTAATATTTTAATAAATAGTTTGGTGCTCGCTTATAATCCAAATAAATTATCTATATTTATTGGAAGCAGGATTAAGTTAGGTGTATGTTTTTTGTCGCTTTTAAACTTATGTCAGTCTCAATACAAGTGCAAGCAGAGTGTAAGCTATATTGTGCACTAGCCTTTTCCCGCGGCTTCGCCCGCGTACTATAAGTACTCAAAAAGGATACCTAAACTCATGTTGATTTTCAGACTTTGTGACCACATTTACCCCTTTTAGGGGTTGAATTTTCAAAAAACCTGAAACACGTGTTTACTCATTTATTGTTAGGAATACTCCTGTGAAGTTTCGAATAAAATAGTCTAACAAATCTTGATTCGTCATACAAACTTTGGACCCCATTTTACCCCCTTAGGGGGTGAATTTTGAAAAATCCTTTCTTAGTGCACCCCTAGATCTTATAAGGAATCTACGTGCCAAATTTCGAATCTCTAGAACCAGCGGTTTGGGCTCTGCGTTGATATGTCAGTCAGTCAGTCAGTCAGTCAGTCAGTCAGTCAGTCAGTCAGTCAGTCAGTCAGTCTTTTCTTCATTTATATATTTAGAAGATTAGCATGCCGACTACTAGGCTGGTTACTTTTATCGAATCACTGAATAAAGTCAAACTTGATTGAGTCAAAATTGAAGCGTGCACATTAGCGCCTCGCCTGTGTAAACGCGCGCTATTCGCCTCGTCATTCGGCTCGTCACTCGCACGCATATGTGATCGCACTATGAAACAACGATAACAAAACCGCCAAGTACGTCTCGTACAGTCGCCATCAAATATATCGGAGCGGCCAGGGTACCTACTCAAAAATATCTGAACATGCACTATATCCCCTTGACAATAGAGACGTTGTTCAGATATTTGAGACCACCTTGGCCGCTCCGATGTATTTGATGGCGAGTGTACTACGCAAAGTAAGAAAATAAAAATCCCTTGGCACACCAAGGGAGTCACAACTGTGGAGATCTGGCTACATTTAATAAGCTAAGCTCAGATATTTTCTTTCCTTTTTAGATGGATACAATTGGCCGTCGGTAGATTGCTAAGCCTGAGAGGTCAGCAATAAAGGCGCTAATAAAACCCGCCCCCACCAACCTCCAGACAAATTAACCGGCACGTGTTCACATAAATCCTACGCAAAAAACACCATTTAATCCGTATTTAATTTAAAAACGCAATATATCAAGGTACAACTCCGCCACTAAATAAAACTCGCGTCTAGTTTATTGCTACTCATAAACTAACACAAATAGACACCGTAAATATATGAGCATAAAGTCCAAATCATGTTGTGTTTAGTTTCCAATAATAACACCTGTTGTAGGGTGTCCCTTTGTCAGTGGATACCCGGGAATTTCCTTTTGAAACTGGTACACCGCATTCAGTAATTTATACGGGACGTAATGAGGTGCGGGCCTTTTTCGCTCAGAACGTGTACACCCTACACGTAGGACATTTATAGTTGAGTCTTGGCTTCCTACGTGAGGTTTGTGTGCTACCTATCTTATTGTTTTTCGAGGGGTGAGCGGTCAAACCCGATAAGTCAAAGAAAAATGGTTTTGGAAATTAAAACGATACCGATTACGTAGAGTTCTCATTACAATGAAAAATTATCTCGAGTTATCGGGTTTGACCGATCCGCTCCCTCGATTATAGGCTATCTCTATGGCTATAGGAACTTTAGGGCCATATACTATAAGGATAATTTATATTCCTCTAGGTCAATGGCTCACCAAAAAACAAATCTGTAAGTAAATACTTCCGAACACTGCGGAAACGGAATCTTATCTTGAGACTTGGCAACTGAATGGGTTTATCCGAATCCCACGGACGACGAATACTGGTGTATTCTCATATAGATCAAGCCAGTTATCGACGAAATTACTGCAATACTATCTTCACCAAATATAATTACTGAATTAATATGAAGAAATCAGCCAATTAATCTTATGAAGTTATAATACTACTGAAGAACAAATCAGATTATTTTAATAAATATTTTGATTTGTTTATTTTTAAGTAGTCATACTACTATAGGTACACCGTGGGCCCATATAACTAGACAGATTTTAACAGTTTCAGTCAACAAACTTTTCTGGAATACGCCTTTCTTTATAGTTTCAGAGTTAATACCAATTTTAAAAAAATACACTTTTTATTATAACTCATCACAGAACGCCTTTCTAATGGCGTTGTTGCCACTATTGGACGTAGTTTACTCGTCCTTATTGACAGATATCAAAGTGACAAGGAAAACTTTGCAGAAACTAAATTTTTACAAAAATAAATTACCAATTTGTTTTAGGCGATAATTTTATTACTAACATTTTCTTTTCATGTGCAATAGACATTCAAAAAATGGAAAAAAAAACGAAAATGAACTTTTTGGCGAAAGTGACCTAAAGTCACATAATATTTTTTCCTTCTTTTGGTCTTAGAAATTCGTGGTTAAGATCTGTCGGGTTATTCCAGCCCACGGTGTATAAATTATAAATTTATATCTCTGTGATGACGCCCTGGGCACCAGAGGGCAAGATCACTTTTTCCTTTGTATATGACATCTATATAAGTTTATAAGTTATGATACTCATCACACAACATTTTACCACGTGATTTGCTACCACCGCAAAAAATCAATATCATAAAAATAAATTATTGAGCCCATAATGAGCAATAAAGTTTGGCACGCGTGATATCCTTGATGACACCTCTTGTTATAGAGTTACAGTAGGTACCATTGATTAATTTGATAATAATCACCATTCTGATAAGTAGGTACAGTTTACTGAAACTTAAGTACTATTCAACGACGTTAATCAGAGCTCATGTGAACCGGATACGCCTATAAAGACCGCCCGCATGCACCGACAACACCAATATTTGATATGGCGGCTGTTTGCAATCTCTGTTTGGTTTAAAAGTTCAACATTCGTCCGTTTTGCGCAAACAAAAAAGCAGTAATAGCCATTGGAAATTTCATTCAATTAAGTAACGAATTCTCGGGCAATAAATTTCAAATTTAAACAGATTCTCCAATGTACATATAGCACTCTTATTCGCGGTATGGATGTGTATCATTATCACGCTGCTTAACTTTGTTCGGTCAGTTACAAAATTTTTGTCCCTTTATCTAATCTGTCCTTAATTTTCTCAGTTTCGTTACGAAAATTAGCCATACGTTTATATGGCTCATTATTGTAATTATCATGTCGTAACGAAACTAAGAAAATTAGGAACAGAATAGATAAAGGTACGAAAAAATTCACAGATTTCGTGCCTCACACGACTATCGAGCACATTGGAAATGAATCTACGCAATTCGAAAAAATGTTGTCGCTGAGCGACGAGAAAGTCGGGATAAGGAAAAGGTTATAAAATAAAACTACGACGTTGAATGATAATTATTTTATGTGAGTTACTTTTGTGTGAGTTATACTTATATACCCAGCGATATGATGAGAATGGTGGTAGTACCAATCATAAAGAACCGTACAGGAGACCCAGCAGACATTAAAAACTATAGGCCCATTTCGTTAGCGACTATTGTAGCCAAAGTGTTGGACAGTGTGCTGGACAAACAGCTGGAAAAGCACACAAAGCTTCATGACGCACAGTTTGGTTTCCGGTCTGGCTTATCCACCGAAACAGCAGTCCTTTGTCTTAAGCACACTGTCCGATACTACACAGACAGGAAAACACCAGTGTTTGCGTGTTTTCTTGATTTGTCGAAAGCTTTCGACCTGGTGCCCTATAGAAAACTTTGGCAAAAACTGTATGAAGAGACGTCGCTGCCCAGGGAATTTGTGGAACTGATTGAATTCTGGTACGGCCACCAAACCAATGTTGTAAGGTGGGCGGGCTCGCTATCAGACGAGCATGGGAGGACACTCCAGTGTGGGGTGAGGCAGGGGGGGCTAGCGTCACCCAGACTCTTCAGCCTATACGTAAATCGGCTGATCGAGGAGCTCAGTAACACTGAGGTTGGGTGTTCAATAGATGGCACATTTGTAAACAACATCAGTTACGCGGACGACATGGTGTTGCTGAGCCCGTCGATCAGCGCCCTCAGGACGCTAGTGAGTGTGTGTGAGCGGTATGCGGAGACCCACGGCCTAAAGTACAACGCCTCTAAGAGTGAGCTGCTGGTGTTTAAGGCGCGAGGTGTCAAAATAGACGACCTGTTGTTACCCCCGGTCAAACTTAATGGCACCGCTCTAAAGGTGGTACAAGAATTCAAATACTTGGGGCACTGGGTTACCGCAACGCTCAGTGACGATGTCGACTTGGAGAGGGAGCGTAGGGCGCTGGCCGTAAGAAGTAATATGTTGATCCGTAGGTTCGCAAGGTGTACTAACAATGTAAAGATTACTCTTTTTAAGGTGTACTGTCAGTCGTTTTACACCTGCAGCCTATGGATCAACTTTACTCAGACGGCATACAGCGCCCTACGCGTCCAATATAATAACGCGTTTAGGATGTTGTTGGGGCTGCCGCGCCACTGCAGCGCGTCAGGCATGTTCGCGGAGGCGCGCGCTGACGGCTTCCACGCCATCATGCGCAAGCGGGTGGCGTCGCTGGTGCGGCGTGTGCGCGGCAGCGCCAACAGCCTCCTAGCCACAGTCGCGGACAGGTGTGATGGGGCTTTCTGGCACGCCTGGAATAGCCTGCATGTGTTAAAGGGGTAATTTATGTTTAAATGTTTAGGTATAAGATATTACTAACGTAGGATAAGTTTAATAATAATAAAAATTGTACCTATACTTACATTAAATTGTACATAATATGGAATGTTTCCGAAATAAATGAATATTTAATTTAATTTAAATTTAATTTATTCTTAGATTAACATAAGTGGAGTGACGTCACGGACGGTAACACGTACGTAGTGTGCGTGCGCTACTACATCGCTAATAAATATTAAAGTAATAGTTACCTAGTATCGAAACTGTTCAGTGTTTACATCAGTGAGCTATAAAGTTGTGCTAGTGTTCGTAGATAACGGCGTGCCTATATTAGTGCGCTAGTAAGTTATAATTGTTGTGTGCGCCCAGTTTTGTTTTTTTTTTTACGTGTGGGTACGGATATAAAAATAATAAGACAGCTGTCCAAATAACTTTTATATTAGCGCCATCTAGCGTCTACGATAGGAACTTTTATACTCCTCCGTTAGCAGCCCGATAATCACGAATTCCACGATGAACAAATGCATGGGCTGCAAGAAGTTCATGTCGCCGCGTGGAGGTGGCGCTACCTGTCCGCAGTGTAAGTGCCTTTATCACAGGGACTGTGAGGCCCTGCCTGAAAAAGGTGATATCCCTAAGGACTGGATATGCACTGAATGCAAGGCCAAAAAGGAGAAGACGGGAAATACCAACACCCCAGTCAGAACTGCATACAATATGCAGGGTCCCCCGGAAGACTCTTATTCTTCCGCTGATACGAGCCAGGGAGCCGAAGTTGCAGCGCTACGCCAGGAGTTCCAGGAGTACATTTCCGAGCAGCGAGCATTCCGGGAGGAGATCCGGGCCTCATTGGCGAGCTTGATGGCACGGATGGACGGGGTCGAGCAGAGGCTGGGAGGGGTCGAGCAGAGGCTGGAAGGGGTCGAGCAGAGGCTGGAAGTGGTCGAGAAGAAGGCGGCGGAGCTGGAGGCGGCGCCCCGGGGCGACGAAGTGGTGGAATTGCAGCAGACGGTGGCGCGCCTTCAGCATGAGCTGAACGACCGCGACCAAGATGCGTTGCTCTCCGACCTCGACATAGGCCACGTTCCCGAGGTAAAGGGAGAAAACCTGGTGCACACCGTCACTGTCCTCGCAGCCAAGTTAGGGGTCACCTTGGAGCAGCGTGATGTGGTGTTTGCCGAGCGCGTCGGAGTGGCTAGCCGGGGCGAGGAGGGCGCCGACGGTGAGGCTGGGGGGCGCCCGCGTCGCGTCGTCGTCAGGCTGGCGCGGCGGCATCTGCGGGACGAGTTTCTACAGGCCGCCCGGGTGCGCCGTAACTTCACCTACTCCGACAGCAACCTGCCGGGCCCACCACGCCGCATCTTTGTCAACGAGCGTCTCACGCGCACAAACCGCCTACTGTTCCACAAAGTACGCGAACTGTGTCGTCAACACCAGTGGAGGTTCTCGTGGACGAGGCGTGGTAGAGTCTATGCCCGACAGAGTGAAGGGAAGCAGGCGTTCTGCATTCTGTACGTACAGAGGCTAACATTCTGCGTGTTTTTGGGTCCGGCACCGTTTGAGGCTACTGTGGTGATTATGATTATACATATTGTTATGTTGGCATGTTTATCATGGCATGGCAATGTTTTAATTTTAAATAATTTAGACTGTTATTATAGGCAACACTCTAGTTTTAAGTTTTGTACTGCAATCAGCGATCATGGCTCTACTACACATTTATCAATTTACAACAATTACTATCTAATCAGAAAAAATATGTTTTATACAAATGTGTTTGGTCTTATATATATAGAAACAAAATGTTAAATAAATCGCTTAATATTGGTTTATTCAATGCTGGTTCCCTTGGCACTAATCATGACGACTTCATAGCGGCGGCTACCCGGCAAGATTTTGATGTTTTAGCGATCAATGAGACGTGGTTGAGAGCAGGTCAGGAGGGCCGTGCGCCAGTACTTCCGGGGTTCAGTTTCCGCCATATTCCTAGACCTCAGGGCGCGCGATCACGTGGTGGAGGCGTAGGCTTTTATATTAAGCGTAATCTTAATGCACGCACCTTGCCTCATCCCGTCGATCCTGATCATAAGTTGGTTGAGCAGATGTGGATTACATTGTCTCTCATTGGGAAGAAGCTGGTAATCGGTACAGCATATCGTCCACCTTGGATGGATCTTCAATTATTTCTGGATGCTATTACTGACACGATTAGCTCAACACCCTGCTACGATGCTTTGGTAGTACTAGGTGATTTCAACTTAAACCTGTTAGATAACAATAGCAGTAAAAATACAGGGTTTAACAATTTCATAACTAGTTTTGGGTTATCTCAATAAATATCTCAGCCTACACATTTTACTGATACTAGCCAATCGCTGATTGACATTGTTTGTGCAGACATAGAGCCAAAAAGCACAACAATAGAACATGTTGGTACCCTGTACGGTCACTGCATGGTAGTATGCAACTTCAACATACAGAAAACCAAGCCTAGGCCATACTGCATTGTCTATAGGCCGCTGAAAAACATCTGTTCTGATGACCTGGATGTGGACTTGCAGAGTGTTCATTGGGACATAGTGTCTAAGCTGGGAAATGTTAATGATATGGTGAGTACTTTCAACCATCAAGTACTTGAAATATTTGATCTACATGCACCCCTGAGGAGATCCTTGGTCAAGGCCCAGTCCTATCCTTGGATTACTGATACAGTCAAGGTCATGATGCGATTGCGAGACAAAGCTGCTGCAGATTTCCATAAAAACCAATGTGAGTCTAAGAAAAAATATTACAAAGACCTAAAATCAGTTGTAAATAAAGCACTTTATACTGAAAAAATTGCCTATTTTAATCTAAATATTAAAAATAAAATAAATCAACCTAAAGCATTATGGAAGGATTTAAAATCTAATTTGCTGCCCAAAAAAATCACTGAAATACCCTCTTGTCTCAACAATCCTACTGTCTTAAACACACATTTTCTTAGCCTGCCAGGTATTTCAGATGTCACTATATCAAAGTTGACATTTTTAGAGTTCCACAGGTACAGTGATTCTATTTTCCATTTAGATACCATTAGCTCTGACCAGATTATTAAAATTATAAAAAGTTTAAAATCTAATGCTGAAGGCTGTGACGGTATTAATCTAAATATGCTGATAATGACACTCCCGCATACCATTGACACTATTACAAGTATAATAAATACCTCCTTACTTACATCCACTTTTCCAGATGTGTGGAAATTAGCCATTGTACAGCCCTTACACAAAAACTCAAACCCAACTGAGATTAAAGACCTTAGACCTATCAGCATACTGCCATGTATGTCAAAAATATTGGAAAAAGTTGTATCTTACCAGTTAAGGCACTACATAGAGAGTAACAATATTTTGCCGGATGTTCAGTCAGGGTTTCGCCAAGGTCGCAGTACAATGACTGCTTTACTGGATGTCACTGACAACATCTTGGATGCTCAAGATAAGGGAATGTGCACAATACTAGTACTCCTTGATTTTTCCCGGGCATTTGATTGTTTAAATATAAGCCTGTTACTGTCCAAGCTGAGATACTATGGTTTTGACAATAGTACTATTAAGTGGTTTGACAGCTACCTCTATAAGCGGTCCCAAAAAGTGAAAGTAAGTCTCAATGATGGTTCCTCACTGTACTCGGACAGGACTGGCCTTACTAGAGGGGTTCTTCAGGGATCAGTCATCGGTCCGCTACTATTCATTTTATATTCCGCTGATATAAAATTCCACATCACTCATTGCAAGTACCACATCTATGCAGATAACATTCAGGTATATATCTCTTGTAAGCCAACAGAAATTAACAGTGCCTTGGAGAAGCTTAATCTGGACCTTGTGTGAATCACTTGTTTTATCTAAACTGAACTACGTGGACACAGTGTTTGGCCCTAGACTTCTCTCTAAAACAAAAAAACTTATCCAAAGGGTTCAAAATGCTTGCGCTCGGTTTTGCTTTAGTGTCCCGTTGAGAGACCATGTTACCCCATTTCTTAATAAGCACAACTTGCTTAAAATGCACCACCGTCGTAAGCTTCACTTGGCTTGCTTGCTGCTCGGAGTGCTTCAGTATAAGAGTCCTGCTTATCTATTTGAAAAGCTAGCTGGCATCAGGTTACGTGAACGCCGGGAGTGTAGGTTGTATTTGCTGACGCCTCGTCATGCGTCGGCCGCTTTCCGAGGGAGCTTTCGATATGCGGCGTCAAAATGCTGGAATAATATTCCACCGCCATTGACGGACCTAAAAAGTAGTCATAGCTTTAAATTGAACATTAAAAAGTTTATGCTTTGTCACCAACTCAACGAGGAAACTTGTAGAGTTGATACTAGTTGTTTTGTAATACCGTACCGCTAAGTTATGTTCCTTTTGCGTTGCTGTGTGTATTTTCCTTGTTAACAATTGTCTTTTTTGCCCGCTTTCTTCTGTTGCTATGTTGTGTATTGTATTCTTTCAGTTATAGTCTCCTGTGTCGTATGTATGCCACGATTTTTAGGTTAGTTAGAGTGTATTGTTTTGTGCTATGTTTCACGTGTCTGCCGTTGACGGCGTTGACCCTGGCGCTAGTGGCTAAGAGTTATAATGTTAGGCTACCGCATGTCCGGTCAGATGCGTGGTCATTAGATTGTTGCGTTGTAGTTATAAGGTACTTATATTTTTCTTTTATTAAGTTTTCCATTTCTATTGTTCTCTTGAAGTTTATTACTGATGGTTTTTTTTTATTGCCTTTTTGTTATCATAGATTGTACTCGCTAAATATGTTTGTTACCTGCCGTGAATTTTTCACCCGATGGTCTTTTCGGAAGATCAGCGCTGGCTAACGCTAGCAACATGCTGAGAAAAGGCCATTTCGTGACGCCTGTTTTATTCTATAATTATCTGTAGTTTATTTGTTCTGTCTGTATTTGTTCTTGTTCCTTTAGTCGTCAACACAGTGAATCCTCCTATTTGTAAAGGGTCGGCAACGCGCATGTGACTTCTTTGGAGTTGCAGGCGTCCATAGGTTGCGGTAGCTGCTTACCATCAGGCGGGCCGTATGCTTGTTTGCCACCGTCGTGGTATAAAAAAAAAAAAAAAAAAATGTCACGAATAAAGATATTTCTATTTCTATTTCTAAGTATCCTAGACATAACGCCTGTGAACCAGAGTTGGGCAAAAATTAACGTGATTGAAACTAAAGTTAAAAATGAGAACGTTACTCATAATCATATGAACATGATTACGAATTAAATCATGAGCTTTCTAATCTGATTGACCACCGACATGAGTAAATCATGACATAAGACAGAATGCTTAGTTAAACTAACGATTTAGTTGATTAGATTTTGATTAGATTTTGCGTAGCTACTTCACTTTTTTCCCTGACGAAACAGAGGCGGTACCTAGGTGAGTATAATAGCTAGGATTTATGATTTAGGATAAATGGCTATTTGTGACAATATTTCTAAAGGTATCATTTGGCGGTTGGCGCTTACGTCTTAAGTTGTATAGTGCAGATTCAATATTGAGCAATAAAAGCGTAAATGCCAGTGGCAAATGTTACCTTTACCAAAATATCGACAATCTTTTTGTTAGTTTTTGGTATGAGTGTACAAATGAATGCTCCCATTTAACTTTGAAACAGCCTGTTCGGTTTTATTGCGGTTTTCGGCTACAGTTAAGGCAGCTATCACACAGCTGCGGTTTCCACATGCGCTTTTCATTTTCATTCTCATTCTCATTCTCATTCTCGCTCTCGCTCTCGCTCTCGCTCTCGCTCTCGCTCTCACTCTCACTCTCACTCTCATTCTCATTCTCATTCTCATTCTTATTCTCATTCTCATTCTCATTTTCATTTTCATTTAGGATAATGAAACTTTCTACATATGTATCTGGTTCAATATGTGAAATTCAGAACAAACGCCTTATTCTAGTAATAATATAAATCAGCTTAAGAACACTCTAATTATACATTCGTCAATCGCATTGAACAAGTTAGTTGATTAGCGTTAATTTAGTTTCAATCAGCGCCCGTCGTTAATGATTTTACTCATGGCGAAATTACTTGATTGTTTTGTGTTATGATTTAATCAGCGATTATTCAATCAGCGATGATTAGTAATCAATCACCGATTTTAATTAAGTGTTCCCAACTCTGCTGTGAACAAACAAATTGAAAATTTTCCACACGCATATCGAAGTTTGAATAATTGTCGCCGTGGCGCCTAAGTATACATATTTCATTTTTAGATTAATAAGCAGGATATAATAATGTTCAAAGTACAAGAAAATTATTACATTAAAAATCCGTAGTCAACTCGAGATCATCATCAGCAGTTCCAGTTCATCAAATGTCACTCTTTTGAATGAAAATGCTTGATTTGTTGATAAAAATACAAAAACCACTATGTGCCTTTAAGATTTGAGGAGTTCCCTCGATTCCTCATGGATCCCATCATCAGAACTTGAGTTTGACGAAAATTTGTCCTGACAATCTTACTTGCTTAACAAACACCGATGTGTGTTCGATAAGAGGAGGAATCGCCAAACGTGAACTATGCGTCGTTGAAGAGTTCCCTTCTGATCATCATCAGCAGTTCCGCTTAATCAAATGTCACTGTTTTGAATGAAAATGATTGATTTGTTGATAAAAACCACTACATGTATGCCATTAACATTTGAGGACCTCCCTCGATTCCTCATGGATCCTCATCAGATTAACAAAAACGGGACCAATATATACTTAAAATCAAAAAAAGAATTTTCAAAATCGGTTCAGACATGGCGAAGTTATGGAGTAACAAACATAAAAAAAAAAAACATACGCGCTGAATTGAAAAACTCCTCTTTTGAAATCTTAAAATCAATCTTGAAGCAAATCAAATTATTTTGTTCAATATTTTTTGATTTGCAATTTTTAAGTAATATTGTCTTCGGTTGCCGCGATAGTTATTCATGAAATAAAACAATTAAAAACGGATTTTATCGCGTGTACTGAGCTTAAATTACATCCCGACGTTTCGAACACTTTACAGCGTTCGTGGTCAACGGGTCGACTGAGGAAAAATATATAATTACCTCCGTTCAAAAACTATCACAATATGCAAACCTACCCACATATTAAATATTAATTTATTAAGTTACACTACTATAGTCTGGCAAACCATTTCTGTCAGTAGAAACGCGCGGCAAATTCAAAAAACGTACATGTGGCAACCCTTTGTGATGAGACATCGTATTTCGTGACGAACATTTCAATTCACATTGAATTTGTTTCTAGTGCATTTCACTCTCTCATCTTAAGCGCGAGTGAGATAGAACTCCTGCAACGTTGTGTCACATGTCAATTGCCTCAACCAGATTATCTGTTGCAGTTGATGACAGATCAGACGAAATATATCCGTCTCCTTTTTACGCACCGTAAATGTCACCTAATGAAAGGGGCGGAAATACCAACTAAAATTAAAAATATAAAATTTGATGATCATTGTTGCTTTTTTCACTGATTCTTAGTGTTGTCATACTTTTGTTCGCTGTACATTGCTACTGCGTTCGTTGGCTGGCCAGACTATATATATAAACTGAAAATATACATATGTCATATATGTTTAACGGCCTCCTAGCCTAGTCGGTAGTAACACTGCCTACGAAGCAGGAGGTCCCGGGTTCGAATCCTGGTCAGGGCATTTATTTGTGTGTTTATCACAGATATTTGTTCCTGAATTATGGATGTTTTCTATGTATTTAAGTATTTATCCATATTTATCAATTATATATATCGTCGTCTAGTACCCATAACACAAGCCTTATTGAGCTTACCGTGGGCCTAGGTCGATTTGTGTAAGATTGTCCTATAATATTTATTTATTATTATATTATTTATTTATTATTTATTATTATTTATTTATATAATTCAGAAAAAGTGACCAAACCCTCCGGTGTCCCAGGCCAGATATGAACTGTCGTCTTCAGCTTTCGCGACTGACGTCCTGACCACTAGACCACCCGGTCACGGCGGAACTTGACAAATTTTCTCATGTACATGCAATCTCTGAATTTGAAACGGCTAGGCGCCGTTGACCATACTCTAAGGGCATGCGCAGTACGTGCTTGCACCTCCTATCCTCCTATCCTATCCTGGCCTCGGACACCGGAGGATTTGGTCAGTTTTTCTGAAGTATATGACATCTATTTTCAATCATGAAGTCAGTTAAAAAAAATTAATGTGAAAAATGTCGTTCTGACTTTTTTCAAAAAGGTTAGGCTACAGGGCAGACCCTTAACCCTATCGTCTTTTTTTTAGGCTTAAATTGTAGCCGACTAAATTCTCCAGAGGAGTTATTCTCAAATTTTTGATATCATTCTTCGTTTCCAAAATATCGAACGCCAAAATCAAAAATTTGGAAAAAATTGATTTTTTTTTTCACTATTACGGCCATAACTTTTTTCTTTTTGATTTTCTCGAAAAATTCGTTTTGCACCTTACAGCTCTCGTAAATATGAGTCTTTTGAGTCATTTTTGAATATCATATCTTTACAACTTTCCGAGGTATAAGGGGATCGCACTTTTTCGTGAAATCGGGGCCTATACTGGAACGAACGAAAAGACATTTCCAATGTCAAAATTGCAATTGACCCTGTACAGTCAACGCTTTTTTACACTTTTGCACCAGTTCACACTTTTGTACCTTATTTTGTAATAAGGTGCAAAAGGACGCGGCGTTGACGCGGCGTCGACGCAACGTTAGTCGAGGGTCGGCGTCTCACCAGCGCAGACGCGGCGACGACGCGACGTCTTTCGAACGAAATGTCATATAATTAGGACTTGACAGTTTAGCCCATTTCTTCCTTAATCTGAAAATAATAACTTCATCGTCCGTCTCAATACTTTAAAATTCCCATACAAATGGAAATATGCCCGAAGTTAAAAAAATATTTAATTTTATACTTAACGGCGATATAAGAAATATATTTTTAAAATATCAACTTCATATCTTGAGTCGTTTAGGTTGTATGATGTCCGGAAGTCAGTCAAGTCCTCATGTTTATATGGCATACTTAACGTTCGAAAGACGTTGCGTCATCGCCGCGTCGGTGCTGGTGAGACGCCGACGCTCGACAAACGTCGCGCCAACGTTGCGTCTACGCCGCGTCACCGCTGGTGAGACGCCGACGCTTGACAAACGTCGCACCAACGTTGCGTCTACGCCACGTCACCGCTGGTGAGACGCCGACGCTTGACAAACGTCGCGCCTACGTTGCGTCGACGCCGCGTCGGCGCTGGCGAGACGCCGACGCTCGACAAACGTCGCGTCGACGCCGCGTCAACGCAGCGTCGCCGATGGTGAGACGCCGACGCTTGACAGACGTCACGTCGACGCCGCGTCAACGCAGCGTCGCAGCTGGTGAGACGCCGACGCTTGACAGACGTCACGTCGACGATGCGTCGACGCCGCGTCGACGCTAGGCGTGCGCTCGCGCGAAGTCTGCGCTCGATAGACGCTAGTGTGGGGTTAGCCTTACTAACTATGCAAGTTACACTAACTTGATTATAAAAAAAATACCAAAGTTATGCAATAAAGCCATAATTGTTGGTCTAATATAACGCTATCATTTCATCAGCTCCCTGATATGACTTCCATGATTGATGAATTGTGAATCCATAAAAGTAAATTCCATTACCAGGCAGTTATAGTTCAATTACTAAATGGAAGCAAATATCGCGATGAAAAGATAGTATCAGTCTATTAAATTACTTGGGACATAAAAACGGCACACGTCTTTATGCCGTTTTCTAGTTATCGATAAACAAAACTACGAAGTCGTGAAGCATATTTATTTGACAAAAAAATATTAACTATCATCTACCACTTATCTATCATTAGGCCGGTCTTATGAGAAATATTTTGAGGAATATGGAATTAGATACTAGAGATACAGTTTTAAAAATCGGAACATATAGATTCATAAACGTAATTTAAGTCGATTTTTAGTGGACATGTTTAGATCAATTTACGATGATCATTTTCACGAACGACCTCCCGCGACACAGCGGTCGGGAGTGGCGAGTTACGTGAGTAACCCGGTAAATAAATTTAAAATAAAATCACCAGGTCTAAAAATACCCTGCAGTATTGTTTAATTGTTAAGATTTGTAGATTTCTACAAAGGTAATCAAAATGCAAATACTTTTTATTAATAAAAACAAAGAAAGGGAAATATTATGTTATCTACGATAAAAGTTTCCTGTAAGTATCTAATTAAATAAACAAATCTAAAGAAAGAACAAACATTATTATTATGTAAGCGGGCGTTTTAACAAAAAGAAACAGCGGGAACAGAAAGTTTCCATGGTGATATTGTAAAAGGAAAAAATACTTTTCTGCTTGATTTTATTTTGTAGAACGGGAGCGTGGAGCTAAATAAGGCTTTTAAAAACAATGTATTCATATTCATATTCATATTCTTTATTGCGTTTCATGTGTACAAAGGATACATGCATACATACATACCTGCGTACATGTGTACTATGTACGTATGTTATTGTCAGAAATTGGTTTACCAGACTTACCAGAAACCAAACTTCGTCTACAAGTAGGTAACTTAAATTTTGGGACTTCAAAACTAAGGCTTATTACTTACCAAAATGTTTTGTTCTTTATACGTAAACTTTGAGTTATAAGCAAATAAACTTTATTAACTCCGTACCGAATTTCGGTTAATTCATAAAATAGCCGAAGTAGTTCGTTTGTTCTGTTTTTCAGTGCATTTCACAAGTTCTTGCTGGCAGGTTGAAAAATGTTTTCAATTCAGTCTGTGGGATGTAGTCTACTACATCCCACAGACTCAATGTAATATTACACTGAATCCTCTATTCTCAACAAGTGCTCGCTACTATTGTGGTGATAAAAAACTTTTAGACACTCCTTCGAAGTTTTCATAATTTTTACTAGTAGAGCACACAACACTAATTCTGAAATGGAGCCTTCGTTTATAGCCCTCAAGATATAAAAAAGTTAATAGTTAATAAGTGTTATTCATCGCTGAATAAAAGAGTCGGCTCCTGGTCTAAGTTATTCAAACACGAGAGCAGTGATAAAAATACTTTTGTTTTTCCCGCCTTAAGCTCCTGAACAGCGGTTCCCTTTTATACAGCAATTATACTATACATCCACTTATATTAAAAACAATAAAAATTACACAAACTTTGAAGGACATTTGGAGAATTAGTCCTTTTCGAGAAGTGTCCCGAATTTTAATTCTAATTCGTATAATTCATTGTCAAATTCTGTTATTTTAGGTTGCAAAGTTTTTAAGTGCTCCTCTTTCTTGCATTTCAATGTAAAATCTAGTAAGTACAAGCGACTTCATAAATATATGAGTACCTATTCCCCAATTTCAAAAATAAATGTACATACTAGAAAAGTACATGTATATGTGTATATGTGTAAGTACATATTATTGAGAGGCTTGCTCAGATTAATATGACGGGTGATATGTGTACATATTTTGTAATGTCCAAATCTGTATAGATGTATATCTATACAGATTTGGACATTACAAAATATGTCTGTATAGATGTATATATATACAGATTTGGACATTACAAAATATGTACACATATCACCCGTCATTTTATCTGAGCAAGCCTCTCAATAATATGTACTCAACTCCGTAGTCCGTATTAGAATTGAGTTTTTTAACCAAATTCAAAATTTCTAACGATCAGGGAAGAAATGTGTGTCATAACTACTCAAGTTATAGGATACTTGGTGACGCGTTTAAATTATAGGTTTGCACGCACTCTTGGCGTCACGCGGCAAGTGTCGTGTTAATAAAGGCAAAATTATTATATAAGCAAAATTATGTTGTTTTTTTACTTTCTGTTTCCAAAACATCGTTCAACACCATATGTATGATCTTGGCAATTACTACGGATGGTCACCAAGGAGGTGGTGGGCGGGTCAAAAAATGTAAGAAATGGGTCACGTAGTATGGGTACTTTCCCTAATAGATGGTATAGGGTTGTCTAGAACCAGTTTTGGGCGCCGTTTTTGAAGGTTGACAGCTGTCACTGAATCAAAGAGTACTTAGACTTTAATGATTTTCACTATAACATAACATAATATAAATACTCTTTATCTACACTCATATTGTAAGTCCTCTAAAATGCGTTCAAAAACCGTAGGCTATGACCAGCATTACAACAAACGATTTCACTATGATAAGTTTCTTATCTGTGGCAGTACCGCAATGTTAACGTTTCATGCTCAATTATTGATGTACTCTGAGTTTTGATAACATAATGTACACCTGCACGCGCCCGCGGCCGGCGACACCCGCCCGCGCGTCCGCCGGCACAATCGAGTTGGCCGCGCCGACACAATCGAGATGGCCGCGGCGGTACAATGGCGGCCATTCTATGGTTTTCGAATACGGCATTTATAATAAATAATATGAGTGTAGATAAAGCAGTGTATGCAACTGTACGTAATTAGGCCTTAAAACACTCGCGTGATCTTATTATGAAATTCGCCTGCGGCTCATTTCATAAAACCACACTCATGTTTTAAGGACCCTTATTACGTAACAGTTACATAAACTACTGTTATTGCACACCTCAAATTATAGAAACAAAGTATATTAAACAAAGTAATAATTGTCGCAAAGAATATCTCAGGTACCTACATATGTCATCGGTTACTCAATGTTCAGAAAAGATAAAATAGTATATTTTTTTTATACTACGACGGTGGCAAACAAGCATACGGCCTGCCTGATGGTAAGCAGCTACCGTAACCTATGGACGCCTGTAACTCCACAGTAGTCACATGCGCGTTGCCGACCCTTTACAAAAAGCAGGATTCACTGTGTTGACGGCTAAAAGAAAAAGAGGGTCCCTCATCGTCAACACACTGGGTCCTCTTTGAGCTCTTTGGCAACCTTACTCACCAGCAGGAACACAACACTATGAGTAGGGTCTAGTGTTATTTGGCTGTGGTTTTCTGTAAGGTGGAGGTACTTCCCCAGTCGGGCTTTGCTCCAGATTTGAGCGAGATGACATTCACTGAACGTGCCCTACCACACTAAGCGAGATGCCATTCGCAGTGCCCATACCTCTCTTTTTGGCATAGTTTAAGGACATACCCAAGTCCGGACGTAGTTTAAGGACATACCCGGGTCCAAACATACCCCGGGTCCAACATACCCCGGGTCCAGGGTATATTAGAGATAACAGCGATAGGAATTTAAAACCACAAACTTCATGCAAAAAAATGGCGACACACCTTTGTATAAGTAGTGTTCTTAATTCGTTGGAATCTGGGATTTTTATGCACGTTCTCGTATAATTTACACACATTATCTCTGTCTATATATTCCTTGAGTAATTTCATGTACGAGAAAAAAAGTACGATAGACATTGAATTCGTGAATAAAATTGTATTTCGAAATTGTACCTAAACCAAATAATAGGAATTTGTTGACCAAAATTCATATTTTAGTATTGATTCATGTAAAAAGATGGTAACGTAGTGGTAAGTGTCTTATTTTCATACAAATCGGGAGATGTAATTACCACCATTATTGCAACCAGTAACGTAACATCTCTGACAGTATGGTAAAAACGTATGAAAATTCATTACCTACGGTAACGTAACGAAGATCCGCGCACTTATCGAGCGCCGGCACGCGCCCGCGCGACCGCCGACACAATCGAGTTGGTCATGGCGGTGCAATGGTGGTCATTCTAATGGTTTCCGAACAATTCATTTAGGATTTATAATATGTGTGTAGATAAAGCAGTGTATGCAACTGTACGTAATTAGGCCTTAAAACGTAACAGTTACATAAACTACTATTACTACTACTACTACTACATGTTATAATGTACATTGTACATTTTAGAGCAATAGAATTTAATCCATTTGTAAGTCAACTCATCGGGTGCATTTTCTTTGTGTCCTTAAAATTTAAAACGAAGCAAAATCAACTATATTTCCTTAGTCATTTGGTATAAATTTCATGAGCTGAAAGTATGTATGGTAAGAGGCATGAGGGTAGGTAATATACCGAATTACCGGTTCTTCTTATACCATTTTTTAACGGCTTGTACTCCCTATTTGCGACAATAAATTGTTTTTCTAATCTACATCTAACATCGGTTGAAATATCATATGAAATGTAATGACGTCATATATAATCACGAGCGATATTTAGAGCTCCGTTATGGTAATGGAAAGCAGGAACCGGGTTCCGATATAAATCATAATCACGCCATTAAAAGCATTTACCCTACGTGGGCGAAATTATGAGCATTTACCCTGCGTGCAAAATTATGCGAGCTGTGAATTTTTCGTATTATATGTGCGAGGAATAGGGGATAATGGGGGCAATTGAAACAGTGACATTTGTAGCATGAGCCCATTTACGTCTACAAAGTGCTTTTACCCTTAAGAGGCTGCCAACACCCGATGACCTTCAAATTGACTTTACTTAAACAGTTTTTTAGCTACAACTACTTGTTTTGGGAAAGAGAAAAAATATATTAATGTAATATATTTTTTAATTTATATATTTGGAAGAACTTTGTTAATTCCGATACACGGTGGAACGAAATCGGCTCGTTAGAAAAGAAGAAGAGTAATTCCAAAGTTATACCTTAAAATTAGCTTTAAACAGTTGTATGTCTTTAGTTTCTTGACTTATACGTATGTAATTAAGGACGAAATTCCGACACACTAATACTAAAACTTCATTATTTTATATTACTCAATTAATGCGTAGTATTTATTTTATATTTTATTATTAATCGTAACACAGTATTTCTCTTTCACTCGCGCTGAAAAACATAGGAATGGAATTTAGCTGTTGTCATCCCCTTAAGGCTCAGTGAAAATAATATATCTTCATATATATATACGAGTATATCAATCAAACCATTAGTACGAGTATACAGTGTGAACACCGTGTCCAAAAAGTTCGAATACACTTTGGAGGTCTTTTAACTTTTTTGTACGAATAGTTATTGTAGTGAAATCTGTATTTTATTAAAGCTATACTAATATACAAAATATGCTGCAAATATTTTGGACTAACTCCACCTCTTACCTATTTTACTAGCTGACTACATTTTTCAACTCAATCTCACGCGGCACGGCGCTTTCAAGGTTATTTCGTCCCAAATATGCTCGATATCTTTTTTTTCACTGTCCATATTTGCTATTTTATAATAATGTGACCTACAAGTGCCTACAAGGCATGTAAAAACATACCAAATCAATGTAAAAAACGCAAATCTGGAGAATGGAGTGGCCGTTTACTTTCGGCAATATAATCATCGAAATTAGCTTTTCTCAAAGCTTGAACAACGTTTGCACTAATATTGTCTTCGGTTGCCGCGATAGTTATTCATGAAATAAAACAATTAAAAACGGATTTTATCGCGTGTATTGAGTTTAAATTACATCCCGACGTTTCAAACACTTTACAGCGTTCGTGGTCAACGGGTCGACTGAGGAAAAATGTACAATTACCTCCGTTCAAAAACTATCTCAATATGCAAACCTACCCACATATTAAATATTAAACAAATTTAGTGTTTGCACATGCCGGAGGGGCCTTTATAAAAACAAATTATTTTTTATTACAAAACAAATTATTAAACAAATTATTTTATTATTATTAATTATTATTTTCATTTTTATTTTTAATTTTTTTAAATTAGTATTAAATTATTATTAGTGTCCACACTGTCCACCATTATGGTCTCACAGTCCTATGTCTAGCTTGGTCCTTAACCAAATGAATAACTGGATCCCAAGCTGGTGGTACCGAAAAACCATCCTCTCTGTTGAAATTTGGATATTTTTTAATCTCGATTGCCTCTCGCAACATCCGGGGAATGTATCGTTTCTCCTTGACGAGGACTTGCGGTTTGTCAAATTTAACTGAGTGGTTGGGTCTATCCATGACATGCTCACAGACTGCTGACCTTGGTCGACGGTGCTTTACATCGGCTATATGTTCCTTTACCCGAGTAGAGATGCTCCGCTTAGTCTGGCCTACATATGATAGACCACATTCACATTCCAGCTGAAAGTATGTATGGTAAGAGGCATGAGGGTAGGTAATATACCGAATTACCGGTTCTTCTTATACCATTTTTTAACGGCTTGTACTCCCTATTTGCGACAATAAATTGTTTTTCTAATCTACATCTAACATCGGTTGAAATATCATATGAAATGTAATGACGTCATATATAATCACGAGCGATATTTAGAGCTCCGTTATGGTAATGGAAAGCAGGAACCGGGTTCCGATATAAATCATAATCACGCCATTAAAAGCATTTACCCTACGTGGGCGAAATTATGAGCATTTACCCTGCGTGCAAAATTATGCGAGCTGTGAATTTTTCGTATTATATGTGCGAGGAATAGGGGATAATGGGGGCAATTGAAACAGTGACATTTGTAGCATGAGCCCATTTACGTCTACAAAGTGCTTTTACCCTTAAGAGGCTGCCAACACCCGATGACCTTCAAATTGACTTTACTTAAACAGTTTTTTAGCTACAACTACTTGTTTTGGGAAAGAGAAAAAATATATTAATGTAATATATTTTTTAATTTATATATTTGGAAGAACTTTGTTAATTCCGATACACGGTGGAACGAAATCGGCTCGTTAGAAAAGAAGAAGAGTAATTCCAAAGTTATACCTTAAAATTAGCTTTAAACAGTTGTATGTCTTTAGTTTCTTGACTTATACGTATGTAATTAAGGACGAAATTCCGACACACTAATACTAAAACTTCATTATTTTATATTACTCAATTAATGCGTAGTATTTATTTTATATTTTATTATTAATCGTAACACAGTATTTCTCTTTCACTCGCGCTGAAAAACATAGGAATGGAATTTAGCTGTTGTCATCCCCTTAAGGCTCAGTGAAAATAATATATCTTCATATATATATACGAGTATATCAATCAAACCATTAGTACGAGTATACAGTGTGAACACCGTGTCCAAAAAGTTCGAATACACTTTGGAGGTCTTTTAACTTTTTTGTACGAATAGTTATTGTAGTGAAATCTGTATTTTATTAAAGCTATACTAATATACAAAATATGCTGCAAATATTTTGGACTAACTCCACCTCTTACCTATTTTACCAGCTGACTACATTTTTCAACTCAATCTCACGCGGAACGCACCGCTTTCAAGGTTATTTCGTCCCAAATATGCTCGATATCTTTTTTTTCACTGTCCATATTTGCTATTTTATAATAATGTGACCTACAAGTGCCTACAAGGCATGTAAAAACATACCAAATCAATGTAATAAACGCAAATCTGGAGAATGGAGTGGCCGTTTACTTTCGGCAATATAATCATCGAAATTAGCTTTTCTCAAAGCTTGAACAACGTTTGCACTGTTTTGAGTACAATTTTGTGAGAAAATAATTTAATTTTTATTCCTAAAACAGTTTTCAAATTTTCAGGAGCGTTTTTCGACGAAAACCTCTGATTTATAATTTTCATTATTAATGTGCGACTTTATCGGTAAATATAACGAAATTTGGCCCCACATATTTAACTGAACCCCACACTACCACCAATAGTTCCCTCTGGGGTCTGGGAACATTAACCTCATGGTTTAGGCTGTTTTTTATACTTGCTGCTCACAAACGACCGTTTTGAGCATTGTAAGGCTATTTGAATTCAATGAGTTTCTCGTCAGAAAATCAACTCCTTCCTGCGTGCCAGGAATGTATTGAGTTGGATTATGTACTCTAATTTTCTCGATTGCTACGGAAAAACGATGAACTTCACGTTAATTGTAGCTATGATATCCAGGATCCACCTCCAAAATACCACGTAAGGATCTCCTCAAAATTTTCAGATCGGCAGTTGATTTTTGGATAAAGCGGCTTTTGTCCTCTAAACTCGCACTCTCACGATATTTAGTATTTTAATGGTTCTAGCTGCGTAGCTGACCAGATTTTTTCCTGTCTTCTAAAGAGGAGCTATTTCAAGACCTTCTCATTGTTGTGTAAACGAGATTGCGTTTGATTCCAAAAAGTTATACCGCCTTGAAAAAATATCTTTGCAGTCGCCATTACGAAACTTTGTACTAAATTGTTAATCGAAAGTACTTCATTGAAGAGTGAAGACAAATTTCAAGTCCTTGGCGTTTTTTTACTATTACATTATGTTCAAGTTAACTTATTCTTTAGATTAATATAATAAATGGATGGCCTGCAGCCTGTATGCCTTCAGGGTCAACGCAAAAATATGTGTATTCGAACTTATTGGACAGGGTGTAAATCCAATACGGGCGAACCTTTAAATTGTGGTTATCATAGGACATAAGAAATATACATTTAGTAAATTTTGCTGACAGTTACGACCATACCAGACCAAGATTACATCCATACAAAATAATACGGCCCGCAATGTACACACACTCAAGTTGAACACCGGTTGACATTGACAGTTACTTTCTTTATTTCTTTGTTTGAGTACTTTGCTGCTCAGTAAAAATTAAACATAATTACGGGGTCATCATTAAGTGTAACTTTCAAAAACTTCTTAATTAATAATTGCACAATTTTTTTTTTGTCTGGTTTAGTTTATTGCTCGTATTGGACTTATACAATGTGTCTTAGAAAAATGAAGTCAATAAAGTACATAGGTACAGTCGCGGGATGAAAAGGTTTATCACTTTTTGATTTTAACTCGTAGACATAGAGTTGAAAAGTGATAAACCTTTTCATTCCGCGACTATACCTCAATGTCGTCGCGGCTATTTCTTAGGTCAAGGGCAAGGGCCGCGATTCGAAAACTAAACACACACACTGGACAGACACAGCTCCAACCCAACTCAACCCAACTCAACTCAACGCTATAACGACATTGACATCTGCTATTCGAACAGATTTTATTCAACATTGGTCTCACATTGGTCTCACATTGGTCTCACATTGGTAGCACATTGTACCAATGTTGTACCAATGTGAGACCAATGTGTGACCAATGTGAGTAAGGTTCTACTAAATACGCTATTTTCTAACTTTTCATGGTTTTATTCGTAGCAGTCATGAAATGAAATGACATGAAAAACACGCCGAAAACCTGGTCAAACATAATTTTTCGTATTGAAATATTTTTAAATCGGCAAAAACTCATATGAAGGACGTGCATTCATCAGAAAGAATATACAGTTTTAGACTCTTAGTTAAAAATAAATAAAAAATAAGATGACATACAAATATCATGATGGCAAAAAATAAATAAAAAAGCAACGAATCGTTTAGATGTTTAATAAAAAGCTGATTTGACTTGCGATTAAAATTTAAAAATGACTATTTCTCCCTTCAGTTTAAGTGGACTTAAAAATATAAGAGTATAGAAATAAAATATAACACGTATCTCTTACTAGAGACGGATATTTATAGAAAATTCGACAGAGAACCGTCTTTGTGGCTTCAAATTGCAGTTGCATAACGAGGTGCATTCAGCGGAGTGCACTGCGATATTGCGCGTAATGGGATAGACGTTTAAATAAATAAATATTATGGGACAATCTTACACAAATCAACCTAGTCCCACGGTAAGCTCAATAAGGCTTATGTTGTGGGTACTAGGCGACGATATATATAATAGATAGATATGGATACTCGTAAGTACTTAAATACATTAGAAAACATAACTCATCCATAACAAATTTATTTATTTATCGTATGGCTACTTCACTGGATATAGATAGGCATTTCTTCCCTAGGGTAGAAGTAGTGGGAAAGCAGATGATGAAGAAAATCCAGTGAGTGCTGCTAGGTCCAGATGGGACAGTGCAGCTGCCAAGTTTATCCATAACAAATACCCGTGATGAACTCACAATTAATTTCCCTGACCAGGGTTCGAACCCGGGACCTCCTGCTTGATAGGCAGGGTCACTACCGACTAGGCTAGGAGGTTAGGAGGCGTTTAGTAGGAGAGACAGGGCAGCGGATGCGGATAAGATATAGATAATAACTATTATCTACTAAAAATGTAGGAACACTCTCGAAATTGCAGAACCGATTTTGATACTAAAATCAACTAGCTGGAAAACCAGCTTACAAAAAAAAAACAGGCCAAGTGCGTGACGGACTCGCGCACTAAGCTTTCCGTACCATTATCTATAAAAACGGCAAAATATTTATTTTATTCTGGTTTTTATAAGTGACCGATCATATACGTTTTCGGAATCGAATCTCGAATTGGGCTAATTTGGATAACTCGTGATAGCACTACTTGTTTGACACGTATACTAGAATATGTCACTGTGAGTAGTTTGTCCGGAAAGAAAAGTGTCGGGGTTTATATGGGAGCTTATATATTCTAAGACACTTCTCTTTGCTAACATGGCGCAAACGCGAAACCTAATACCATTCTAGAGGCTGACTCTAGATCTCGAGCAGGGCATGTAGAGCAAGATTGCCCATTCGACGCACTTTGAATTTGGCGGACACAATAAGAATTTTAATTATTTTATGGCATGAGCCTTTCCAAGTCTCAACGCTTCGCAGAAATAATATGTCCAATGGCCTGTACCGTAAAGTTATTTACAAGAACACATTAAGATAAAAAAAACTTTTACATGAGCCATGATTTCATTTGTAACTATGTTAGTTATGTAACCCTTGTCTAATGATTATATCATAATATCACAATAATAATATTGCAGTCGGTATAATAACGTGCTAATCGATTAGTACCAACCCGTTATACTTACTTGCGTGTTTTTGCATGCATCCACTCTCCGTCTGCAACAATAAATCCGAAAATAAATATAGATTCCTTTACCGTACGTCAGACCGACATTATCTCCAGCAACTCCTCAGGATGCCTCATAGAAAGGCGAAACACGTGTCGGCTTATGGTATTATTGGTGGTGGTTTGTTGAATTCATCTTTGCGGCAGGAGGCTGGAAACATTAATACATGCAAAATACGCAAGGACATATAACGGGTTGCCACTAATCGATTAGTAGTAGTAGAAGTAATACACTTTATAAGTACATGACCATTAAAAACTACAATGTGTACAATGGCCAGCTTATCTCTTTAAGGGATCTCTGCCAGCTAACGTTTAAGCAACTGAGAGAAATCGGTCAGACATGGTAGACAAAGATTTGTACATTAGTTGTACTACATGACGGCAAAAACGATTAGCACGATTATTTATATACCGCCGAGTAGCAATGCAATATTATTATTGTTGATCAATACGTAAGGCATACCTATTATACACATACTTAGTGCCATGCATAAATGGGTTAATCTCCTCAAAACAAGGCCCAAAACATTAACCACCCAAATTACCCGCAAGTGGGAACTGCTTATATCCCCAACACGAAATCAGTTTAGGGTTGAACCAACGCTCTGTCAATTATTTCAATAGGATTTCAATCAAGCGGCCATTATCCGCTATCGAAACCATTCGGGCGAAATCAATTTGGCCCTTTGGCAAACCAACCTCGCAATCCAATTTCGACCATAATTAATTGATGCAGAGTTGGTTTTAGTGTGGCCCTGTTTGATAGTATTGGGGCTTTTGGGTGTTCCAATAAATATACTTTACGGTTGCATTGCATTGCCAGTTGAATTACATTGGTATATTAGAATGGCAGATAATTGCCAAAGACAGATTCTACGGGTATACCGTTACATGAGTAATTATTTAATTTTATTTATTTATTTTCTAGATAACAAGAGATCCATTTTTTGTAAGTTTACCTATGAACTAAGATGTAAGTAATTATGAACTAGCAAGACATACCGTTTTTTTTTTGTTTTACTTCACGTTTACTGAGTACGGTGCATGTAACTGACTGCAGTGAAGCAAGTAGGGGCAGGCAAACCTGTCCCCTATCATCCTCAGGATGGTGTTGGGGCTGGCACGCACCCGACACACCAGGGATGCAGCCCTCTTGCGAATGGTTGCATAAAAGCAATCTACTCTAGCTTCTGCAAACATCCCTGATGCGCTGCAGAAGCGCGGCAGCCCCATCATCACCCGGAACGCGTTATTGAACTGGACGCGGAGGGCCCCGTAGGCCCGCTTCGTGTAATCACGCCACAAGCTGCACGAATACAGGGATGTACAGTAAGCTCGAAATAACGTAAGTTAACATCACACAAATCTTGAAGCAAATCAAATTATTTTGTTCAATATTTTTTGATTTGCAATTTTTTTTAAGTAGTTACACAACTATATATAAACTGAAAATAGATGTCATATACTTCAGAAAAAGTGACCAAACCCTCCGGTGTCCGAGGCCAGATTTGAACACTTCAGCTTTCGCGGCTGACTTCCTGACCACTAGACCACCCGGTCACGGTTGTGACCGGGTGGTCTGAAGACGCCAGTTCAAGTCTGGCCTCGGACACCGGAGGGTTTGGTCACTTTTTCTGAAGTATATGACATCTATTTTCAGTTAACATCACACAGACAAAAGTCTAAGCCATTTTCCCATTTTCATATTTTCTGCCCTCAGCTGCATATTTTGCACGGTAAACACACAATATGATAAAAGGTGGTACGTAAGTTCATGTCGCTTGAAAAGAACTCATTTGTAACGAGTCATTCAATTTCGTCCACTAACAAAACGTTCGATCGGGATTTCCATTCAAAAACCCGCCCATCACTCCTTTTGTGGCGCGAAAAATCCCGTCAAAATCGCTGCATGTTGAAAAATGTTCGTGCTCTCGAAAAGTGTACAGTAGCCTTTCAGTATTTCGCTTTTAGTTTAGGCTATGAAGTGCAGACTGGATAAGAATCGAATAGGTATTTAGAGTTGAGTTTTACTGTTCAAACTATATTTTAAGGGTTCCGTAGCCAAAATGGCAAAACGGAACCCTTATATTTTCGTCATGCCCGTCTGTCCGTCCGTCCGTCAGTCCGTCCGTTCATCCCTCCGTCAGTTCGTATGTCACAGCCATTTTACTCGGAAAATATAAGACGTATCTTAAATTGAGACAAGGTGTATTTTGTATGCCGCTATTTAGTTATGTAGTTAAATTGCAGAAAAAATATTTAGGGGGGCGATCCATACATGTACCTAAATAATAATCACCAAATTAAACATTTTAAAAACCGACTTCAACCGATTTTTGTTGATATGCTATGATATATGATTTTTGTTCATAAACTGCTTGACCATGATAAAATTTACATGGGACCATCTCGGAAGTGTACCCTATCAAATACAAAAAGAATTTTGTAAATCGGTGTCTTCTAGAAATCTTATAACATACATACAAAAAAAACATTCACGTCGAATTGAGAACCTCCTCCTTTTTGGAAGTCGGTTAAAAATAAAATACCTAAATATAACATGTTTAATAAAGATCTATCGATTGATGTGCAAATCGATAGATCTTTAAAAAATACGTAGAGTTTTTTTAACATATTGTGATTAGTGAATATTTTCAGAAATAATCGCTTCGAAAGTCACAAAAATTGTAACTTTTGAACCGTAAGTAAAAAACAATTAAAAACGGATTTTATCGCGTGTATTGAGTTTAAATTACATCCCGACGTTTCAAACACTTTACAGCGTTCGTGGTCAACGGGTCGACTGAGGAAAAATGTACAATTACCTCCGTTCAAAAACTATCTCAATATGCAAACCTACCCACATATTAAATATTAAACAAATTTAGTGTTTGCACATGCCAGAGGGGCCTTTATAAAAACAAATTATTTTTTATTACAAAACAAATTATTAAACAAATTTTTTTATTATTATTAATTATTATTTTCATTTTTATTTTTAATTTTTTAAATTAGTATTAAATTATTATTAGTGTCCACACTGTCCACCATTATGGTCTCACAGTCCTATGTCTAGCTTGCTCCTTAACCAAATGAATAACTGGATCCCAAGCTGGTGGTACCGAAAAACCATCCTCTCTGTTGAAATTTGGATATTTTTTAATCTCGATTGCCTCTCGCAACATCCGGGGAATGTATCGTTTCTCCTTGACGAGGACTTGGGGTTTGTCAAATTTAACTGAGTGGTTGGGTCTATCCATGACATGCTCACAGACTGCTGACCTTGGTCGACGGTGCTTTACATCGGCTATATGTTCCTTTACCCGAGTAGAGATGCTCCGCTTAGTCTGGCCTACATATGATAGACCACATTCACATTCCAGCCTGTAGACCCCTGCACTCTGTAGAGGAGTAGCCGACTTCACTGACCTCAGGAACTGTGACATCTTCTTCATTGGCTTAAAGTAAGTTTTTATAGAAGCACGTTTCAAGATGTTGCCAATCCTGTCAGTGACTCCTCGGACAAAAGGCAAGACGGCAGGCCGGCGCTCAACTGTAGGAATCTTCATCCGAGCTTTCTGATTGAGCCGTGGAATCTTGAGCCCGTTCGCTTGAAGTGCATCCTTGGCATGCCGGAGTTCCGCTGCCAGGTGCTGCTCATCACATATCCTCTGGGCTCTCTGAAACAAAGACTTGCCTACAGTAGCTAGCTGACTGGGGTGGTGGTGTGATCTACCATTCAAATATCTATTTGTATGTGTAGGTTTCCTATATACAGTGCGGCCTAAGGTATTATCGGGGTTTCTCAATACTAGTACATCTAAGAAAGGCAGTGAACAATTATTTTCCAATTCCATGGTAAACTTAATCTTACTATGAATGGAATTGAGGTGGTCAAGGAAAACTGAAACACTATTTTTAGGTAATATAGTAAAAGTATCATCTACGTATCTTTTGAAAATCTTCGGCTGCACGGGAGCCAATGAGAGCGCCCTCTCCTCAAAGTCCTCCATAAAGATGTCAGCGACTACTGGAGATACCGGGGACCCCATGGCTACACCGTCGACTTGCAGGAAGAATTCATTGTTCCATAGTAGATATCCTGATGTAAGGCAGTGTTCCAAGAGCTTAGCATATTCTTCAGACATGTTCTGCTCACGCAACCTCTTCTTCACAATTTCAATGCAGTCTTGTACCGGTAGACTCGTAAAGAGTGACTGGACATCGAAACTGACCATGATCTCGTCATCAGTTAATGTAAGGTCTTTAATGTCACTGATGAAATGGTAAGAATCCTTTGTATGTGTTCTAGTATTACCCCGTAAAGATGAAAGGACTCCTGCTAAGTATTGAGCCAATTTGTAAGTTGGAGCATCAATTTGACTCACTATTGGACGTAGCGGGGCACCCGCCTTGTGTATCTTCGGTAACCCATACAATTTAGGAGGCACCGGGCAATCAGGAACCAAACCTGCAACATCTAGATTAAGGGATTCGCAGTATTCACCAATTAGGTCTTTAGTACATTTTAAGACTTTCGCAGTAGGATCTTTTTTGACATGTTTATAGGTTGTGCTGTCCGCCAACAGATTCTCAATTTTCTGGTTGTAATCGGTGGTGTCAAGTACAACCGTCGCATTACCCTTATCAGCTCGAAGTATGGTAAGGTCTGGATCTTCACGCAAGGTCCTCAAGGCCCTTATCTCTTCCTTAGGTAAGTTTGTTTTCGGCGGCTTTGCCCTTCGCAATAATGACGAGACATCTTGGCGTATAGCCTCCGAATCTTCCTTTTTCACCTGATTTTTCACCAGACAATCTTCTACACTGACAATAATGTCTTCAAAAGGAATCTTCCGTGGTGCCACAACATAATTTAATCCTTTCTGCAAGACCAAATGCTGCGAATCTGTCAACTGTTTACTTGACATGTTTACAACAGACCGGTTTGACACTGACAGCGACGTTCCGTTCCCGCGGTGATTATTCTCAAGCAATCCGTTATCACTGCGCTTCGATTTTAATCTGTCAAACTTAGCAACCTGTCGCTTTCTGCACTGTTCATACGTGAATGCGTAACGTTTATTGCCTAGTTCAACGACTTCATCAAAATCTCTACTGGTCAATGTTATTTGTAACTCACCGGTACTGTCCTTAATCTGTTGCTCAAGTTTGTAAGCCGTATAACGGTTATTGTGGATGAGTTTGCACAGTAATTTCCTGCTTGCTTGGCGAAGTATGCGTTCACTGCCCATAATGTCATTTTTTGGAGCTATCTTCACGCATGTAGGAATAAGATCTTCGTCCCGGCATCTCTTAAGGAAATTTAAAGAACAACGAGAGCGCGCGAGCTTATTCGCCAGGTCTTCACGTCGCCGAATTCTGGTTGCAACTTCCAGTCCGTACTGGTGTACATAATATTGTCTTCGGTTGCCGCGATAGTTATTCATGAAATAAAACAATTAAAAACGGATTTTATCGCGTGTATTGAGTTTAAATTACATCCCGACGTTTCAAACACTTTACAGCGTTCGTGGTCAACGGGTCGACTGAGGAAAAATGTACAATTACCTCCGTTCAAAAACTATCTCAATATGCAAACCTACCCACATATTAAATATTAAACAAATTTAGTGTTTGCACATGCCAGAGGGGCCTTTATAAAAACAAATTATTTTTTATTACAAAACAAATTATTAAACAAATTTTTTTATTATTATTAATTATTATTTTCATTTTTATTTTTAATTTTTTAAATTAGTATTAAATTATTATTAGTGTCCACACTGTCCACCATTATGGTCTCACAGTCCTATGTCTAGCTTGCTCCTTAACCAAATGAATAACTGGATCCCAAGCTGGTGGTACCGAAAAACCATCCTCTCTGTTGAAATTTGGATATTTTTTAATCTCGATTGCCTCTCGCAACATCCGGGGAATGTATCGTTTCTCCTTGACGAGGACTTGGGGTTTGTCAAATTTAACTGAGTGGTTGGGTCTATCCATGACATGCTCACAGACTGCTGACCTTGGTCGACGGTGCTTTACATCGGCTATATGTTCCTTTACCCGAGTAGAGATGCTCCGCTTAGTCTGGCCTACATATGATAGACCACATTCACATTCCAGCCTGTAGACCCCTGCACTCTGTAGAGGAGTAGCCGACTTCACTGACCTCAGGAACTGTGACATCTTCTTCATTGGCTTAAAGTAAGTTTTTATAGAAGCACGTTTCAAGATGTTGCCAATCCTGTCAGTGACTCCTCGGACAAAAGGCAAGACGGCAGGCCGGCGCTCAACTGTAGGAATCTTCATCCGAGCTTTCTGATTGAGCCGTGGAATCTTGAGCCCGTTCGCTTGAAGTGCATCCTTGGCATGCCGGAGTTCCGCTGCCAGGTGCTGCTCATCACATATCCTCTGGGCTCTCTGAAACAAAGACTTGCCTACAGTAGCTAGCTGACTGGGGTGGTGGTGTGATCTACCATTCAAATATCTATTTGTATGTGTAGGTTTCCTATATACAGTGCGGCCTAAGGTATTATCGGGGTTTCTCAATACTAGTACATCTAAGAAAGGCAGTGAACAATTATTTTCCAATTCCATGGTAAACTTAATCTTACTATGAATGGAATTGAGGTGGTCAAGGAAAACTGAAACACTATTTTTAGGTAATATAGTAAAAGTATCATCTACGTATCTTTTGAAAATCTTCGGCTGCACGGGAGCCAATGAGAGCGCCCTCTCCTCAAAGTCCTCCATAAAGATGTCAGCGACTACTGGAGATACCGGGGACCCCATGGCTACACCGTCGACTTGCAGGAAGAATTCATTGTTCCATAGTAGATATCCTGATGTAAGGCAGTGTTCCAAGAGCTTAGCATATTCTTCAGACATGTTCTGCTCACGCAACCTCTTCTTCACAATTTCAATGCAGTCTTGTACCGGTAGACTCGTAAAGAGTGACTGGACATCGAAACTGACCATGATCTCGTCATCAGTTAATGTAAGGTCTTTAATGTCACTGATGAAATGGTAAGAATCCTTTGTATGTGTTCTAGTATTACCCCGTAAAGATGAAAGGACTCCTGCTAAGTATTGAGCCAATTTGTAAGTTGGAGCATCAATTTGACTCACTATTGGACGTAGCGGGGCACCCGCCTTGTGTATCTTCGGTAACCCATACAATTTAGGAGGCACCGGGCAATCAGGAACCAAACCTGCAACATCTAGATTAAGGGATTCGCAGTATTCACCAATTAGGTCTTTAGTACATTTTAAGACTTTCGCAGTAGGATCTTTTTTGACATGTTTATAGGTTGTGCTGTCCGCCAACAGATTCTCAATTTTCTGGTTGTAATCGGTGGTGTCAAGTACAACCGTCGCATTACCCTTATCAGCTCGAAGTATGGTAAGGTCTGGATCTTCACGCAAGGTCCTCAAGGCCCTTATCTCTTCCTTAGGTAAGTTTGTTTTCGGCGGCTTTGCCCTTCGCAATAATGACGAGACATCTTGGCGTATAGCCTCCGAATCTTCCTTTTTCACCTGATTTTTCACCAGACAATCTTCTACACTGACAATAATGTCTTCAAAAGGAATCTTCCGTGGTGCCACAACATAATTTAATCCTTTCTGCAAGACCAAATGCTGCGAATCTGTCAACTGTTTACTTGACATGTTTACAACAGACCGGTTTGACACTGACAGCGACGTTCCGTTCCCGCGGTGATTATTCTCAAGCAATCCGTTATCACTGCGCTTCGATTTTAATCTGTCAAACTTAGCAACCTGTCGCTTTCTGCACTGTTCATACGTGAATGCGTAACGTTTATTGCCTAGTTCAACGACTTCATCAAAATCTCTACTGGTCAATGTTATTTGTAACTCACCGGTACTGTCCTTAATCTGTTGCTCAAGTTTGTAAGCCGTATAACGGTTATTGTGGATGAGTTTGCACAGTAATTTCCTGCTTGCTTGGCGAAGTATGCGTTCACTGCCCATAATGTCATTTTTTGGAGCTATCTTCACGCATGTAGGAATAAGATCTTCGTCCCGGCATCTCTTAAGGAAATTTAAAGAACAACGAGAGCGCGCGAGCTTATTCGCCAGGTCTTCACGTCGCCGAATTCTGGTTGCAACTTCCAGTCCGTACTGGTGTACATAATATTGTCTTCGGTTGCCGCGATAGTTATTCATGAAATAAAACAATTAAAAACGGATTTTATCGCGTGTATTGAGTTTAAATTACATCCCGACGTTTCAAACACTTTACAGCGTTCGTGGTCAACGGGTCGACTGAGGAAAAATGTACAATTACCTCCGTTCAAAAACTATCTCAATATGCAAACCTACCCACATATTAAATATTAAACAAATTTAGTGTTTGCACATGCCAGAGGGGCCTTTATAAAAACAAATTATTTTTATTACAAAACAAATTATTAAACAAATTTTTTTATTATTATTAATTATTATTTTCATTTTTATTTTTAATTTTTTTAATTAGTATTAAATTATTATTAGTGTCCACACTGTCCACCATTATGGTCTCACAGTCCTATGTCTAGCTTGCTCCTTAACCAAATGAATAACTGGATCCCAAGCTGGTGGTACCGAAAAAACCATCCTCTCTGTTGAAATTTGGATATTTTTTAATCTCGATTGCCTCTCGCAACATCCGGGGAATGTATCGTTTCTCCTTGACGAGGACTTGGGGTTTGTCAAATTTAACTGAGTGGTTGGGTCTATCCATGACATGCTCACAGACTGCTGACCTTGGTCGACGGTGCTTTACATCGGCTATATGTTCCTTTACCCGAGTAGAGATGCTCCGCTTAGTCTGGCCTACATATGATAGACCACATTCACATTCCAGCCTGTAGACCCCTGCACTCTGTAGAGGAGTAGCCGACTTCACTGACCTCAGGAACTGTGACATCTTCTTCATTGGCTTAAAGTAAGTTTTTATAGAAGCACGTTTCAAGATGTTGCCAATCCTGTCAGTGACTCCTCGGACAAAAGGCAAGACGGCAGGCCGGCGCTCAACTCAATACACAATACACGCGATAAAATCCGTTTTTAATTGTTTTATTTCATGAATAACTATCGCGGCAACCGAAGACAATATTACGTAAGTAAAAATATTTTTTTAATGCCTCTTGTGACATACTTTCTACAAAAAATGTTTTCAACATTATCGGTTCAGCCATTTTTCAGTTATATCCAAAAAACTTCTTCCATAGGCATCAGATACCTAAGAAGTTACCTATGCGAACAGTCTCATAGCGAAGAGTCTCGTCTCGGTCAACACCTTGGAAATACATTCGCTATGAGGTTATATTTGGATCAAAGATCAAAATTAGAAGTGGGTAATCCTGAACACGGCCTGAATAATCCGGCGGTTCCTCTCTCTGCGGCCCTAATCAGTGGCAGCTAGATCCTTGCTCCGTTGCTAGCGGCACCCTGGGTAAAGTTTTTTTTTAATAAGTTTTGTATGTTTTAGATAGGTTTTATATGTATTTTAGTACTTATATTGTTTTTATGCCCAAGCAAATGAATAAATATAGGGTAAATGAATAAAAGCCAGCAATTTCTAATGATCATTGCTATTATTTTGAAAGAAACGTTTACACGAAACAACAATATCCATATCCATACTTCCATTCCATACTAATATTATAAATGGGAAAGTGTATGTGTGTGTTTGTTTGTTTGTTTGTCCGTCTTTCACGGCAAAACAGGGCGACTAATTGACGTGGTTTTTTAAGTGGAGATAGTTGAAGGGATGGAGAGTGACATAGGCTACTTTTTGTCTCTTTCTAACCCCCCACTTCCCTAAAATGGGGGTGGAAGTTTGTAAGGAGCATTCCGCAATTTTCAAGGTAGAAAACTAAAAATTGGTATGCGGACTATTTGTGACTAACAAAAAAATCATGCATCATTTTTTTTTGAAATCTGCACCCAACCCCTTAAAAGAGGGGGTGAAATTTTAATAATATTCTGTTCCGAGTTCTCTTCTGTGTTTTAAATCAGGAAAGGGGAACCGTGTTACCCCGAATTTAACGCGAGCGAAGCCGCGGGCAAAAGCTAGTTTAAAATAAAACGAATAATGGAAACAAGGCATCTAGCGAGACTTACGAGTAGCCAACTCCTAAGTTATACATAAAAAATGTTGGGAAAATTGCTGCAAAAAGGTTATAATTGATAGCCCAGTTAGTTTTGCGGTAGGCTGGTATTCCGAAGTTGCAGTTCGAATCCCATCTCAGGCAGCAAATTTGTTTTTTTATATTAATATTATCTTAATGACCATTGTCAAAATATATTGCAAATTGAAATTATGTTACAGTGCTGGTAGCAATGTATCCACCCAAATCACACGCATGGACTCCTCGTAACATCCTAAAGTAACCATTTTCACCCCATTTGGGCCCATAAGATGTCTTGCAAATCCAGTACTCGTGCCCGTTTTCTGTAAGACATAATTCACATATTATACAGGCTGATTGCGGGGTCGTGGATAGGGATTGGAATCCTATCCAGCGGATCTGATAATCGGGCCGCATCTGGCAGGTATTTTTACAGCTGCCAGATCCGGTAAAATTTACCGAATCCGGTCCGGATCCGTAAACCCAAAAAGTATCACCAAAACAAAACAATAGTAATGATATCTTAACCTAAAATTATTGCTTCAACGTGAAAAAATCAGTACGTATACGTAAGATATACCTATGTTCTTGTTATAGACGTAGTGCGTTTTTCCCCACATTTATATTAAAGAAAAACATGCAAATAATTCATATCAATTAAATTAAAACATTTAAATCATACATGACTAGCTTTAGTTTATTGTACATTTTTTATTTACTTTATATATTTACATTTCTCGTGACTCGTCCAAAAATCTGTTTATAAAGAGTGTTGCAAAAATCCGGTCCGAATCTAAACATATACATATCTTACTTATATACGTGGCGTGGTTTATGAAAAGTTAAGAACTTATTACCTAAAGTTTCGTTATTATCCGAAAAAGATATTTACGAGTACATATACATATATGGGATTATGAATATAGGTATTACCTGTCCCGTAGCCAACTAATAGCACTGCCCCGATATAGTGATACACGCCTCTACACATATCTGGGACTAAAATACCGCCTTTATAGAGGTTTAGATCAATAACGTTTATAGCTGAAAAAATTAAAGGCGTTATTACAAAACCATCAGCCTCAAAAATATGGAATGCAGACTGGTAATTTTTAGAATTAAAATAAACGGTTTTTAACCGAAAAATAACCGGTTGCATTACCTAATCAGAAGTAGCTAATAGAACGAAATGTTCAAAATAAAATAACAACCAGGTGTGCATTACAACAGAGGCCGGGGTAAACACGGATTTTCCGGGAATCCGTTTTTACGCCGAGGTATGTATAGTGCTTTTCTCAAACATACAATGAAATAAAATGAAATAAAAAACCAAAAGGACAATGTTTTATTCAATCTAAAAAGCGACCATGAAGTAAAAATTAAAAAGTTAAAATCAGCTGTTCGTAAAACCTGCCGCCATCTTTGACGCTGTCTGAATGAGGTTGGACGTTGAAACAAAAAAAAGTTACTTTGCAGGCCTTGGCCTGAAAAGTTGTATGAAATCCCATTTCAGGCCGCCTCGAGATGCTGCGCCCGAAAAAGGATACTTCCGAGTCTATTATAAGGAACGTAAAGAGAATATTTCATTGCATGTTTGAGAAATAGTACATTACTACAGAGGCCGGGAAGTAGGGGGTTGCCAGCCGAGCGTAGCGAGGCCGGATAGTCACGAGGCTGGCAACCCCTTTTCACGCCGAGGTATTTATAGTGCTTTTCTCAAACATGCAATGAAATAAATAAGAAACTTATCAAATTTTTTTTAGGATATAAGCGAGGCAATACTGTACTCCTAAACTTGTATTAATAATATAATGTATGTTGTATGTACTTCAAACACCTTCGTACTTAGTTTTTTATCTAAATTGATACAATAAGTTCAATAAGCCACAAACGTACAACCAAAATTTGCATTAATTTCTAGAAAACAACCAACGTTCCCACTAATACGACTAAGTATATGTTCATCTTGTTATTAATGAATTATCCTACCAACAAACTACAACAATTTTGTTTAATTAGACTTACCTCGGAATCCAAAATATGCGTAAAAACTTTACGTTATGGGTTGCTAAATTTTGACTACATTTCATTGTCACTGAACGGCTTTTCTGCCGTGCTAGTCTAAAAAACCTTCTATAGAGTTTCATAGTAAGATACGGCTTTTTAGACTAGCACGGCAGTTTTAAAAATGTACGAGTATAACTATTACGTACGTTACGTTGGCTATTTAAGTATAATTTTCACTTGCATTTGAACAACATCTAGACCTAATTCACTTTTATTGTACCTATAGACAAATTTTTATAGAATAAAACAAATCGACATTATAATTCACAATAATATACGCAACATAATAAAATATTGAGAATGTTTTTAAAATTTTCCCACTAAAATACTTTTTTTTTACAGTATCTGTGTTGTTCGAGAGGTTGCACTTAAGGCCATTCTACACGAGTTAAAATTAAGAAGAAAAATGTACATGGTGACTGAATAAATTCAGAACGTTGCAAATATTGTCTATGGTCTCTGTTTATGCATTATTATAAAAAATATTAATAAGAATCAGAACCCTCCGAATTTATTTCGTAACTATAGATTCCAATTCTTAATTTCAGCTCGTGTGTCCCACCCCTAACTGCAAATAGTTTTGCTTGATAACCAACCTTTCACGAAAAAAAAAACAAAATCAGCTGTTCCTATAACCGGTATTAGACATAACAATTTGTAGGGCCCAATCTGTCAGTCTGGGAGGTGTAATAAGAGGTAGGGCCCTTAGGGAGCTGAAGGAGGGTTAGGGAGAGGCAGGGTACACAACAGATTGGGCCCTACATATTGCAACGTCTAATACCCGTTTTTAATCTGCCACCATCTTTGCAATTTAAAATTATAGGAATTTGTTAATAATGTGTTATTTTCATGTCGATTTTATATATAAACGAAATTGCAAAATATATCATATTGTTTATTGTTTTTATTTTAATAGGCGTAAGTAGTGGCAGAATGTCAAACGATCCAAAAAGTAAATATCGCTTATAGCCTTAAATGGCTGAACGCCATGATCCTGTGCCACAAATATATGTGCAATGGAAATTTAAAAAGAGGCACTTGCCGGCCTAGGCCTCCAAATTTGTATGAAATTCCATTATCGACCTCTCGTGATACTTCGTAGCCCATTATAAGGAACATAACATCAATATTTCATTGCATGTTTGAGAAAAGATTATTTAGAACACCTTGCCCGATTTGCAGCCTCTGCTGCGGACTCTACAAATACATCCAATCAAATGCATATCAGATTAGGTGACATTCTCGTTTTGTGTTTTGTTAGCCTAATCTGCACACTTGACGTATTTATCCAAATATTCGTGTTGCGTCTTTTTCTTATTTTATAGTAAAGAAAGAGATACAACACAATGTGGGGAGCGATATGGCCAAGTGAGAGCCTGCTCATTAAACTCTGATTAGTAATGATAACAAAATTAAATAAACTCCAAAAATGTAACCTCACTCGCTTTATTTTCGAAAATTCCTTAGTTACATCAAAGCATTAAAATTACCAGTAAATATATTATATCAGTACGGTTTCTTTAAAAAACAACAACACATAAATTAACGAACCCGGTGAATATATGAGGTAAGTTTTTTGGAATTTAATTACAAATCAGAGTATAATTGATTTATTATTGTGTTGCGTCGGTTCGTTACATTGGACACGTTGAGGAAGGAAATACAAATATCGCCCGATAACAAATCACGAAGTAGATTGTCGGTTTAAAATTGTTATTATTTAAGGCTCTAACTACAAGGTTGTCAAAAAACTAGTTTTTTCTAATGTGGTTGCCAATCAAATTGTATGAACCACAGAAGGACAGGGTCACTTGGTCAGTCGGCGGCCATGATGGCGACTCTTCAAAATTTCGAAGGAGGAGGTTCTTAATTGGTCAGGATCTTTGTTTTCAACCGACTTCAAGATTTCGAAGAAGGAGGTTCTCAGCGTCGGGATCTTTGTTTTTGCGATTTTCACCGATTATTCGAAGACGGCTGGAATGATTTGGAAAATACTGTTTTGGTTTGAAAGACATCACAAGTGGTCCAATTGTAACCAGGTCAGTATCTGATGATGGGATCCTGGAGAAATCGAGGGAACTCTTCAAATGTTATAGGCACACCTATAGTGGTTTTTTTACAGTAGTTTGGGCATTTCGATACCTCCTACGTATACTGAGCCAAGTGCAAAAACACAATTTTACAGGAGGGCTGTTCAAAGGTACAAAGTTCCATAACTAACTCATACGTTGAAATAATTTCATGAGAATTTCAAATATCTATAATAAGTATATTTCGCTTAAATCTACATATTTACGTTTTCGAAATATATAATAGTTTTTGAAAAAACGGTGGTTAGTCCAGTATACGTGAAATTTATGAGTACTAGGTCTTTGATAAACTGAGCCAACTACCACTTGATCCAGTATACGTAGTAAATTATGATTAGATGAATATGGACATAACATTATTAAACTAGATGTCTATTATGTGTCATGTACCATTAGATATCTAAACAAACTCAAAGCTCGTGCTCGGATGGATTATATCGGTTAGTTTTCGTCTGATTTGTCACTTGTACCAGTATACGCCTGAATGATTGCATTATGTACCAGTATACTGTTAAGATTATTTTGTATGTTATGTCCATTATAGTAAGTTTTGAAGTTTATATTTAGGATATTTAAGCAAGTTACGTTTGAAATACAAAAAAAAAAAAACAAATTTACACTAAAATTGCTTTTATTATAAAAATGAATTAATCACACCCCACATTTAGGGAACTATCTTTTTATCGTTACCACAAAGTCTTATTATCAACATAATATTGTTTTAACATTTATTATGGATTAATTATCTCACAGTCTTCATTCCCATTACTTACTGTATAGTTAAATCAACGAAATCACAAAAAGCACTTTCTTTTAACTTTAAAAATAAAAATCAAAATTATTAAGTCTAAATTAAGCATGTTATAAATATAACAACGGAGATCAGTTTTTACTAATACAAAATAAAAATATTAACTCTGTCTGACACAAAAATTAAAACATAACTTCTTAAACATTAGGTAAGTACCTACTTATTTTAGGTTAAAATATATAATTTTTAATAACGATGGCACTTGCACGAGATCAATCATTAATCACCTTCATTGACTATAATAGCTCAAAGTCATTTGCACAAAGAATACAACACAGATCAATTTAGTCTTAACATAAAAAACTTAATTCGGATAAACATCCTAGAACCTCAAAAACTAATCTGCTAACAAAATAGTTAAGTTCTAAGAAATAATATTACTTATTTTAATTAGGCCAGTATTCATAATTACTTACTGATGGCACCTGAAAATCAGCCAACAGGATTTTATTATTTGGTAATTAAAGTCTTGAAAAAGTCGTGGTATTGAGCTGGAATTATACCACTTTGACATAAATAATTAAGATCTTTACTTTTATTTTTGTCGATAGGTATTGGGCCGTTATAGGCCAATTGAATGTTATTCAAGCCTTCCGTTAACTCATTTTGTCGGCTCCTAGTGTTTTTACTTGCAGAACATTCAATTGACTGATACGTGGGCTCTTCAAAAGTGTATTTATATTTTATTGTGAAAGGCTCATCAGGTGAAACATGTACTTCACACAATTTACTCCACTTGACAGTTTGTCTGTTAGTGCCAGTTTTCCAATTATTAAATAGAGGTAGGCATGCTTTAAAATCAAACACCGATTCTTGCACAATTTCTTTCACTTCATAGGGTTTATCAGTTTTTGCCATACGCATAGCCATGTACCATTGTTCAGGTGTATAAATGTTTATATTTTTTGTCTTTCTTTCGATTAGAGCATGCATACTATCTCCCTCATTTTGGGTATGCCCGACAACCAGAAAACGATGTGTAATTGTTATGTTATATTTCCAGCAAGCGTACATGTACATGAGAAATACGATCCGGTTCCTATTTTGTCCCCTACAGTTGTCAGACCAAAACCTGAACTCTTTTACATCGTGTTGAAGCTTTAATTTAATTAAGTCTAATACATTACTAGCAACTTCATTAGACCCTTTTTTAGCTATTTGATCATGCCAACAGTAACAGTAGCCCTCTAGTGTTCCCAAATCAAATGCTGTGAAATTGTGCAAATTAAGTTTTCTTTTGTAATAAAACACGCTTATATTACCGTGAGGACATGACAAGGTTTTTTGTAAGTCGAATACAACCGTCGCAATTTTCTTATCACTTTGAGATGTTATTTTGTCAATTTGTTTCAAGTCTCTTACTCTGTCTTTCTCTTCCATGTGCCAAATGTGTTTTGATGTTTCTTCTTCAGTAGGTGTTTTCAAATTTTCGTAAATGTGACAAGCGTCACATTTATCTTTTTTTGGTATGTGAAACCCTAATTTAATATTTTTATTGACGATATCACGGTATTGTCGAACTGACTTAGCTTGCGCCTCGTATTTATTAGAATCAAACCACTCCTTGTACAAATTATACATTTTCGTAAAATTCAAACTTCCGTCAAGATACTTTCTATCGGATCGTGCTCGTGTCAAGTGGCTGTCTACTGGGGCTAAGGAATTCACGTGATCGCAAACACTTCGAATAACATCAGGCCCTACAGTTATCAGATGGTTAGAATGCTTCCCTCTGCAATCAGGTTCTATTGTGCCATTCCCATTATGGAATTTGTTTAAAGCAGTAATTATAAAATTGTTGCTTATATTAAGTGTATTCATGAACATTGTCTTACACACAGGTATCACATTAATGTCTTGAGAGTTTTCAGCCCTTTTCGGAAAATAGTATTTGACAGTGCAAGTCTTCTTAGAGTCAGGTTTTAACACCCTATTAACTTTTTCCCGTTTTGCATATTTTGCAAGAATGTCCCATTGACGAGTGTGGTTACCAATCTGCCAAAAAAATTTAAAAATTGTTTCTCGTTCAGACTCAGTAAAACTTAACGTACATTTTTTCTTACATGTTAGAGGACAAGGTGACTTAATTTTTTTTTCTGGTTTGTTTTTCCCGTTTCGACTTGTGTATTTTAACCCATGATTAACGTTATACTTTCTTTGTTCGTCGATCCACATATTTTTGTAAGTCTCACGTAAGTTACCGAGATCTTTTTTTTTTTGAGATTTTCTCTTACGACTGCCTGGCGTGCTAAGTGGTGACTCTGGGTTATCTGTAGGTAATGGCGACATATCGCTATTATACTCCAAACAACCGTCAGTACTAATTGGAGAAAACCGTATTGATGGCGATGGCATCGGAATCAAAACTTCTAAATCCGGCAGGTTTTCTTGCTGTGAATGAAACAAATCTACGGTATTTGTTCGCATAGGCGTCGAACCTTCTAATTCTGGTCTCATGCTATATTTGGTTGACGGTTGTTCATGTACATCTACTACAACCGAAATTTTTTCATATCCCATCGTGTCAGGCGAGGAGCAGCTACGTTGACCCGCAGAAGTACACTCGAGTTGTAGAAAATTTGGTTCTTGTCCGCTTTCAGTCGGTTCACATCCAGGATTTAAATCAAATTCTTGTCTTGATGATAACTGTAACAGCTGTCGCATGCTTTGCCTGACTGATGTTTCTTCATGCACATCTACATCGACGGATATTGTTTCATGCTCAAAATCAGGCGAAGAGCAGTTTTGTTCCAGTGACAAATTACTAAACAACACACTTTCAGAAACATCTTCCCGGTCTAGTTCTAAATCTATTTTTTCTAAAAATTCTATTTCCTCCCGTAACTCTTCAACTCCTAGTGGCAACGGAGATACTAAAACAGAATAAGAAAACCATTGAAAATCCACATGCATTGTATACGCAAGTCAATAACATTTTTATTTATAACCACGTACACTGGACTAACTGACAAAAAAATCTGTAAAAATCACCATAGATGTTCAAATAAGCTTTAAAATTAAAAGTACTGAAACATTAGCAATCAAATTTAATTACTTACCGCTCGTTTCACGATCTTGTGGTTCATTTAATACCATGGCAACCAGATTTCTTCCTCTCCTCAGCTTCATTTTGATGTGTTTTGTGTATAAATATTTTTAATTTAACATAACAACTACTCACATAACAAGGCGATAACTAATTCATAACCAACAGAGCCAAATTTTATACGTAGTAGGTAGAAAAGACGTATGCCGCATCGACTATTGCCCGCGCATACTGGGACAACGTCCACCCGCAACGACGACGAGCGAGCATACTGAGCCAACTGTCACTTGCGCTGCGCCCGCGCCGCCCTTCCCCGATAGGTGTCCCACGTATAGTGGTACAAGTGACTTAGCTCGGTATACGATGTTCTAATTTAAAAAACAGTGTTAGTTGGGTCAGTATACGGCACTTTATTTTGAAAACTAGCAGTAATTTCGCTACGAAATTTTTACAGCATATAGATATAAGTATTTTGATTCTAAATATGCAAAAAAACGAAAATCGTAAAAATGTCAGTTGGCTCAGTATACGTAGGAGGTATCGATTTACTCTTGGAAAGGTGGAGCCTCAGTGAAGTCGGTTCTTTTTTTGTTTAAAATTATTAGAAGGCACATTTATAAACACCAAATTTGAAGCAGGGTTTAACCCATATTCAGTTTTAAAGGACTTTTACCTGACAAGAGCATCATAAAAAAAATCACACATACATACTGCCAAAGGTCCTGTTTCATATAATATTTGTTTCAAAGTTTCTTCATCACTGGTATTAAAGACTTTAACTGAGATTACACTGGTGATCGCAGTCATATTCTGCTTTTCTCGACAAAGTCCCAGTTTTCCCTTGTACGGGTATTCTTCTTCTAACGTTAAATACTTTTTGTATTTGCCGTGTCCTTCGTAGTGTCTGGGAATTGAAGATTATTAAATCGTTTTGTTGAAAAACCATTATACAGGGTGACTGGTAATTCGTCGTATTCCTTCAAGGGGGTTATTCTACAGCTTATTTGGAGTGATTTAAGTCCAGTCAAGCAGGGGTCAAAACTCATTGGTTTTCAAGTTATTTAAGATTTTAGATTTTTTTTAATAAAATACCCTCTTTTTGACCTAAAACTAGTATTTTTTTTTAAACTACGTAATTTTCAAATAAAAAAAAAGATTTTCCGAATAGCCAATGAATCACTGATTACGTAAAATAATAAAAAAGTACAAAACATATCAAAATTTTGCAAATAAAAGCATCTGAAGTCAGAAGTTTTTGTATTTTTTTTTCAAATCTTGTTACATTTTAAGGCATAACTAAAAAAAAAGTAATAACACTTCGCGTACAAATTACAGAATTTATTTTCTCAGTTCATAAGCTTTCTAAAAAGGTACAATTTATGACATTTTATGCTAATTTTTTACAATTAATAATAATAATACCAGAGCAGGTACAGGACTTAGCGTACTTGACTTTACTTGTTTGTGTCGTTTTAAACTCGCCGAAGGCATACTTTGTCTCCAGTTTCTTATCTTATCTTATTCCTTGAGGTAGTAGGCACTGCAGATTGCCTTTGGTGAAACAAACAAACTGATTAAGGGTCATTAGCTAATGAGCTAATGAAGTTAGATTACTTTGTTTGTGTCACTTTAATTCTTACGGCGGGTTTTTCGCCTTCTGTTCCTTATATTATCTTAATTTTATTGGGTAGCGATGCTTCTCATGGGGTGGGGGTGAGACTAACCAGGTTTAAATAGGTCATGTAGTAATTAATCAGTTAGTTACTTTCAACTTTCTTTCCAATTCGGACGAATTGATAACTAAGTTTTTTCTCAAATGGCTACTTACGAATTTGAAGAATACGCAGATATCATTTATTCTTACGGACTCTGTGATGGTGACGCCGCTGCAGCTAGAAGGGAGTACCAACTTCGTTACCCTAACCGCCGTTTACCTCACGTAAGCGTGTTTGGTTCATCGTACCGTCTTATTCGGGAAACAGGATCAGTTAAACGCCGTCAAGCTGATGCTGGAAGACCTCAACAATACGATCCTGCTGAAGAAGAAGAAATCTTGCACTTTTTCCGGGCAGACGGTACTACTTCGACGAGAATTATGGCTAACCGGCTCGGTATGTCTCAGTGGAAGGTGTGGTTTACCCTGCACTCAGCTCGACAGTATCCGTATCATTACACTCCAGTACACGCTATTGAAGAGGGAGACCCAGCAAGAAGGATGGATTTCTGCAGATTTTTAATTAATGCTGATATCGAAGATCCCGAATACCTAAAGAGAATTTTGTGGACGGACGAATCTAATTTCGACCGTGACGGGATAACAAATTACCACAATCTGCACTTTTACAAAGTCTCAGAAGATAAAAAACTGGAGACAAAGTATGCCTTCGGCGAGTTTAAAACGACACAAACAAGTAAAGTCAAGTACGCTAAGTCCTGTACCAGCTCTGGTATTATTATTATTAATTGTAAAAAATGAGCATAAAATGTCATAAATTGTACCTTTTTAGAAAGCTTATGAACTGAGGAAATAAATTCTGTAATTTGTACTTTTTTTTAGTTATGCCTTAAAATGTAACAAGATTTGAAAAAAAAATACAAAAACTTCTGACTTCAGATGCTTTTATTTGCAAAATTTTGATATGTTTTGTACTTTTTTTATTATTTTACGTAATCAGTGATTCATTGGCTATTCGGAAAAACTTTTTTTTTATTTGAAATATACGTAGTTAAAAAAAAATACTAGTTTTAGGTCAAAAAGCGGGTATTTTATTAAAAAAATCTAAAAACTTGAATAACTTAAAAACCAATGAGTTTTGACCCCTGCTTGACTGGACTTAAATCACTCCAAATAAGCTGTAGAATAACCCCCTTGAAGGAATACGACGAATTACCAGTCACCCTGTATAGCCATGTACCTTCAGTGCCTAACCTCGTCACCGAAATGTGCGCTCATTACCTAAAGTAGTATTATGAATTCAGTGAAGTCATTTGATAGCACTTTACATTAATTTGTAAACCACTTTGTATGGCAGGAGCTGTCAGATTACTTAACTCAATTAAAATTACTACTTTAGTTATGAGATGAACCACATGTAAGGGAAAAATGAATTATGTCTACCCTGAGCGCATGGAATGGGGATGTGAATTTGAAAGCTGTAAAACATTGAAAATCTATGTCAAATCAATGTTATAAAACAAAATATATTTCAAAATCATCGCTCTAAAGTCCATTTTACCTAACGCGAAGAAACTAGTTAATAATCCACATTAGAGTATAAAATCCAATTTTCCCCGCTACTTTGCGGGAATAAAGAGGGTTTTGACGAGCGGGTATAGTAAAAATATGCTTACTTCATAACTTCATGCGCCTTTCCGGCACCTCCCTGACAGTTATTAAAACGGCAGTGCGATGCAATACAGTCTATGCTCTGTTGATCAGAAAGATCGACGCACTTCTTATGTTTAATTGCGTATTGTCCTTCAATGTTTCCTGTAAAAATCAAATTTCAAATTTAAACATATGTGTACAGTTTGATTTTCACATAGTACAAAAGCGAAAAAAAATATTCGCATCGAATTAAAGTTGTGAATTTTTGAAATGGATATATAGTGCCCCACGATGATTGTTTTTAGTTTTGGAGGTCGTTAGTATATGTTTCTGACCTTCATGTCTAAATGAGGGTCCCCGTGCAATATGTTTATTTAGTACTTACTCTCTAGTTGATGCTAGGGCTTGTGTGGTATTATTTTCGTATAAAACAGATATGCTGAATTAATTTTTGATAATTAAAATGTAAAATCTATCTATCTATCTATACATATAATAAAACTGAAGAGGGTCGAAAGTCTGTACATGGAAGATAATCGAAAAAAAGTTGGCTGGGGTTACTTAGAATCGATAACAGAATACATTCCAACAATTTTTAGAATTTTTGTCTGTTTATCTGTTTGTCTGTTTATCTGTTAATCTGTTTATCTGTTTGTCTGTTTATTTGACCGCGCATCACGTGAAAACGGCTGAACGGATTTTGATGAAATTTTGTATAGAGATAGTTTGAGTCCCAGGAAAGGATAATATATAGTTTTAATCCCGAAAATCAACCCTGGTGGGGGTGAAAATGGGGTTGAAAGTTTGTATGGAGAATTTTTAACCGCTGAAACGATTTAGATAGAAATGAGTATGGAGATAATTTGAGTCTCGAGAAACGTCATAGGATAGTTTTCAAACCCTTGTGGGTGTGAAAAGGGGGTTGGAAGTTGGTATGAGATTTTTTTTACCGCTGAACTGATTTAGATGAAAATTGGTATAGAGATAGTATGGGTCTCGAGAAAGGACAAAGGATAGTTTTCAACCCGAAAATCAACCCTAAAGGGGTGAAAAGGGAGTTGGAAATTTGTATAGGGAATTACATAGGCTGCTATTTATATATCCGGAAACCGGGATTACAATCTTCTTAAATAGCATATTTGACCTCCATGGTAAAATTTGAACTTTTTTAAGTACTGGCCGGTATATTTTTTCTTTCTTATTAACGCTCGTGTTTTGTTTTTGACGGGTTTTAAATGTCATCTCGCAGCAAGAATGGAACTCACTCGTGAAAATATTCGTGCTATGATTTATTATGATTTTCGGCGTGGTTTAACGCAACAACAGTGCATAGATCAACTAACTTCAACTTTTGGTGATGAAGCCCCATCTAAAACTACTGTTTATCACTGGTTTAGTGAGTTCAATCGTGGACGTAGTATGCTTACGGACGAAGTTAAGGCAGGTCGCCCGAAATCGGTCGTTGTACAACAAAATATCGAGGCTGTGCGAAAACTTATAATGGACGACCGACATGTTACGTACTGCGAGATAGAGGCGACTCTGGGTATTTCTATGACTAGCATTAATAGCATATTACATAATTATTTGGCTGTAAAAAAAATTTGTTCGCGTTGGATACCCCACAACTTAACAAAAGAGCAAAAAGATGCTCGCGTCGAATGGTGCAATAAAATGTTAAAAAAATATAACCGTGGTGACTCAAAAGCCGTTTATAACATCTATACAGGTGACGAATCCTGGATCTATGCATACGATCCCGAAACGAAGCAACAATCAACGGTATGGGTGTTTCAAAATGAGCCGAACCCTACGAAAGTTACTCGTGCAAAAAGTACATTGAAACAAATGGTGGCCTGCTTCTTCGGTATTAATGGCCATGTAGCTACAGTGCCACTAGAAAACCGTAGAACGGTTAATTCAGAGTGGTACACGACCATTTGCTTACCGGAAGTATTTGAACAAATTCGTAAAACTAACCAGCGACGAAGAATCATTCTTCATCATGACAATGCCAGCTGTCATACGTCACGCGAAACAACTCTATTTTTGGAGGGTCAAAATGTGGAATTAACGGGTCATCCGCCGTACAGCCCTGACTTGGCACCCAACGATTTTTATTTATTTCCAAATATAAAGAATAAATTACGCGGTCAACGATTTTCGACCGCTGAAGATGCTGTCGACGCATTCAAACAACACGTTATGGAGGTACCTCAGGCGGAGTGGCAGAAGTGCTTTAAAAATTGGTTCACGCGAATGCAAAAGTGCATAGATCATCAAGGGGAATACTTTGAAAAACAATAAAACCATTTTCAGCCGTGTACGTTTGTTTGTTTTTTTGTTTCCGGATATATAAGTAGCAACCCTCGTATTAACCGCAGAATCGATTTAGATAAAATTTGGTATGGAGATAATTTGAGCTCTGGAAAAGGAAATAATAGTACATTACCAAGGACTGTTAAAGAAAGAAAGCCCGAAATCGCAGGTATTTGTGACCCGAGCCGCAGGCTAGGGTTGTAAATATGCGATAGAGGGCTTTCTTTTTTACTGCCCGTGGTGAGTACACAATTTGAGCCATAATGTGAGTATTACCGTACGCGTAGCGTGCGGTAATACTCACATTATGGCCAGGTATGACGTAAAATAGTTTTATCTCGGAAATTATCCCTTAAGCGGATGCAAAAGGGGTGGAAGTTTACATGGGGAAGAAACAAAAAATAACCGCTGTACGTATTTAGATGAAATTTGGTATTGAAATAATTTGTAATTTTTTGGTCAAGGTGTTCATATTTCAAATTCAAATACAAAAATATTTATTTCAGACAACATGGTCCATTTTGTTAGTATACATTCTAAGTTGTTAGTAAGTAATCATATTAACATACTTAAAATAAAACATAAAACATCTAAAACTTATATTCTAAATTGGACTTTACCAGTTTGATCAACGGGCAATCAAATCTACCGGCAATCATCCTCAGAATGTTGTTGCTTCTGCATATTTATAACATGTTACCCGTCGATGCTTTAAATTTACCTTTACCCGCTCTTAAGAAATATTTGAAAATGTCATGAATTTCAATAGTACATTGTTGTAGAGGCTTGAAAGTAAGCTATAGGTGGATCGAGTTAGTTCAAGGGCCGACCCGCCAGGGGAGGCCCTCGAAGATACGAGTCCACCTATAGCGCTTTCGGCCGAGATATTACATAGTGCTTTTCACGACTACTGTGAGGAAATAAAAAAACATTTGTCATAATAATATAAATGCTCTTGTAGAATATCCAATTCAGTATTCCATTCCCGCCATTTTACTTTTTTTTTCACTTTCAAGAAGCGTTTTTCTGTTGTTTGCTTCAAACCGACTCATTACTTAGAGGCGTTTTTGATAAAAACCCACGAACGGCTAAAAAAGTAAAAACGCCTTAAGGATGAATAAATGGTTTTAACGTTTTTTTTTTTTAAACAGGTTGTTGGCCCGATAAACAACCTTATTTTATTTTTGAAACATAAAGTTGTGCCAAAAAAAGACCTTTTAATGTTTTTAATGCATGCAATGACAAAACTGGACAATTTACTTTCCAACTAATGACATTTCATCGCTACAATAACATTGCTGTAGTGGTGGTTCAGGTGCTACAGCAAATGCTTACTTTCCAGTTTGGATTTTGACCATCTTTTGTCACATTACCGAACAGTAGCGTGAAAAGGGTTATTGCAGGTTCGAGGACTATATATGACGGACAAAGTTGCATGGCCCAAACCAAAAAACTACTACAAAATCATCTAACATTTATAGGACACCGTTTAGGTAGGAAAACATATCAAACGTTTTGTGAAGCAGTCAGATTAGGAATGAAAAGTCGAGAACCTAAAAGTAAAAAATGTCGAAAATGACAAAAATGGCAAAATTTCTAAATTACAAAAATTTCAAAAAGTTCAAAAATTTCAAAAAAAATTAAATTTCATAAATAAATAAATTTCCACAATTTCAAAACTTTCCATAATTTCAAAATAATTAAAACCACAAAATTTACGAAAAAGTCAATAATAATATAAAATAAAATAACATAACTTCGTTCCAATCGCGTGTTTCACGACACTCGTGTATTTTATTTTTCTCTGACGTTCATTAGTGCATTGTAATGTGCTTACATTGAAGAATAAATATCTTGATCTACACCAATATCATAAATCCTCTATCGGAACCGTATGTAATTACCACCATTATTGCAACCAGTAACGTAACATCAGTGTATTATCTGTGACAGTGTGGTAAAAACGTATGAAAATTCATTACCTACGGTAACGTAATGAATATCCGCCCCCCGACCGCCGGCGCAATAAGGTTGGTCATGGCCTCATGGCGGTGTAATGGCGGTCATTCTAATGTTTTCAATGGATATGATTGTAGGTAAAGCGGTGTATGCTTCTGTACATAATTAGGCCTTATTACGTAACAGTTACATAAACTACTGTTTATCTCTTTTTAGGGTTCCGTAGTCAACTAGGAACCCTTATAGTTTCGCCATGTCTGTCCGTGGTCTAGCTCAGTTACCGTTCGCACTAGAAAGCTAAAATTTGGTGAGGCCTGATAAGAAGGTTCAATATAAACTATATTGAATAAAATCGGTTCAGCCGTTTTTGAATTATCAGTCAAAAACGCATATTGAAAGGAAGTGCCGAATAGTAAAATGACGTAAGCGCCGCCGAATATCCCTTAATAAACCACCTTTTGAACGGATGCTTTGTAACAGGGCGGCATCTACGAAACTCTACACTGAGTATCGCCCGACATGCTCTTGGCCGGGTTTTTTTGCATTCTTATCCCGAAAATCACCCCTTAAAGATTACTAATTCCAATTCAAGAAAATCCCCAGCCACGTAGCCTATAAAAATTCAACGTCTAAAAGGGGGGGGGTAGCCACTACACTCGAATGAGTTTAATTTGCTTGCCCCCCCCCCCCCTCCGAGTGCACCACAAATAGAAAAAAAAATATTTCTGCATTTGTGACCCCCCCCTTCTTCCTCAATTTCAACCGCGCCTGTTCTTACCTTTCATGCTTAGACTGATTTGACGGGAGGATCGATTTGGATGACATTTTCCGTGGACATGAACGTATAAATACAAAAGTGGTCCTGTATCGTCCGATATACACCTACTACTCTATGTCGTTTAAATCATGCCAAAAAAAATAAAAATAAAAAAGTATTAATTTTTGAGGGTAGTTTCATTTAGTGGTAATTGTAAAATATTTTATTAGGACTACTGTCCTCTAGCGTATCCATCTGTCAACTTTACTTCAAGTTCCGCCTCCAGGGAAGCGGGAGAGAAATTAGGGGTGAATTAGCCGCTTACTGACACAGACCGAATTCCACGCGGGCGGAGCCGCGGGCACAGCTAGTTTTAAATATAAAAAGAAATATCTGCGAAGAGGAATATTTATTTAATTTGGAACGTCATCGACATAGAAGGATTCTTACTACTTATTAAATATTGTTTATTTCAAACGTAATAAAATAACATATGAAGCATGTTTAAAGTAGTTTTTAAAAACATGTACATATTATTACAAAAAACTTCATAAAAATGTAGCTTACGTTGAGTATCATTACGATGAAAAACATTAAAAAAAATATTGCTTTACAGGGAATATTGAAGGGCAGTATGCAATAAAATACAAGAAGTTAATAGCTTTTTCTGAGCAATATGGATTAGACTGCCATTGGCAGAATGGCAGAGTTAATAATTGTCTAGAAGGTTGGCCTGACGATCTCATGCGGTATGTATATTCTTATAAATAAAAGACAAAAACCAACACTTTCAAACTAGATTTTCCAAAAATATGGCATGTAAAAATTCGTTAACGCTGTATTCTTAAATTAACGATATACAAAACAACTTCATCTTAACTATAAAGAAAAAAAATTTAGTTAATACAAATTATAAAATTTTAATTGACGTTGCCACTTTGCGCCGCATTTTACTGTGCCACTTTTTTGCGTGCTCATTGTGATTTTTGATCTAACAAAAATAAAAAAATTAGTAAAATTATTGATCTAAAACCAATTCTACAGTAAAAATTTAAATGTCAAAAAGATGATTTGTATACTAGTAAGATTTTTTAAAATACTAATAGCATATAATACCTTTCTCCTCCTACAAAATAATTTAAGAATATGCTACCATATTGTCACCAAATCTAATAGGAATCAAGACTAAAAAATATCTTGTTTCCGAAAAACCGCTTTACTTGAATTTACAGGTTTTTCCAGTGGTATTCCAAAAATAACTACACTGGTGTCATAACTGAAAACGAAGACCCTTATACTGGGATATCGGTTAAAGTTGGTTTTCAAAAGCTTTGTCTTGGTAGGGGTAACAAAAATATGACTCATGTTGCTACAGTAACAGATTATCAAGTACTTGTCCCGAAGGATGAAGAAACGTTGAAGCAGTTATTGTACGAAACCGGGCCTTTGGCAGTGGGTAAGTACCTACAATCAATGTTTTGAGGCAGACAAGACTAGCCCAGTTCCATTTAAGCCTAGCAGTTTTAGCAACAATACGTCAGCAATGCCTTTTTTTAAGTACCTACAGTAGTCGTGCGGATGCTTTTTAGTTGATGAAGAGCCTTATAAGGCGTCTTCGCTGAAGGGAGACCTTCTTATTTCGACCTTATTAGAATCGAAGTGAATTAATATTTGCGGGTTTTTATGACAAATCATGGTGCCGTACTTTTTAAAACTTGTCATACTCGTACATGTATGTAGTTTATAAGGAGGAGAATGTAGTAGTAAGACGTAATAAGGCCTAATTACGTACAGTGATTTATCTACACTCATATTATTTATCCTAAATGACGTGTTCGGAAACCATAGAATGGCCGCCATTGCACCGCCATGGCCAACTCTTGTGTGCGCCAGTCGCGCGGGCGCGTGCCGGCGGCCGCGCGGGCGCGTGCCGGTGTACATTATGTTATCATATCTCATAACCAGACCTCGGACAGGGTGAGCTGTTTTAAGAGTTTGCATAATATGGACATACCTTCGTAGTCATTCAATGGCAGATGTGATGTAATTGAATAACGAATTAAATTATTCTATTTAGATCTTTACATAACTAGCAAAACAAATTAATTGTATAGCAAGCCTCTTTAAATGATAAGCATATTATTACATATATCCATATGAAAGTAATATAACTGATATGATATCATACCTCTTTAGATAGACAATAACTCTATTTAACGATGCCATATTTAACATTGAAATATCATGACAAAGTCATTAATGTCATTCTAATGTTCTGTTGTGTTATTTTAATTTGTGAGCAATTTGAGTTTGCTAATAAAAAATAAATAATTAAGAAGAGAGATTATTCCGAATTTGAGTATGCCGAAATATAAAGCAAAAACAGTTCTTAAGTGGATTGAAAATGAACCTGACATGAGATATGACGGTAATAAAAGTATTTTTTGTGCAAAATGTAAAACCAAAGTGACAACTAAAAAAAGTAATGTGCAAAGACACATCAAGGGACCAATGCACAATGGCAATTATCGAAAGTTTGATGAGGATTTCAATCTCAATTTAATTCGATTCCTCATTTTGTGTAACATACCATGGTCACAAATGAAGAATCCGGCTTTCAAACAGTTTTTTTCTAAGTATTTATGCTGCCAGTGTGCAAACCAACCTACACTCCCGAGTGAATCATGGCTGAGGAAAGTTTATTTGGATAAATTGTATCAGAAGCAAATCAGTTCAATACACGATAATCTTTCGAATGAAAAAATATGGATTTCTCTTGATGAATCAACCGACTCTTTAGGGAGATATATAGTGCATTTTTTAGTGAAGCCATTGAATTCATTTAACAGACCATATTTAATAGCCTGCAAAATATTATCAAAAGTTAATGGTCAAACAATATCTGTATTCGTGATGGACACTCTGAAAAATATGTGGGGCGAATCTTATGACTACAAAATTGGAAATGTTCTGGTGCTAAGTACTGATGGTGTTGCATACATGTTGCTGGCTGGCCGAATTTTGAAAACTTATCTGCCTAATTTGAAACACGTTACATGTTTGGCACATGGGCTAAACCGCGTAGCCGAAAAAATACGTTCCCTGTATCCAGATGTGGATTTGCTCATTTCAAACGTTAAAAAAGTATTTTTAAAGGCTCCTAATAGAATCCGCATATTAAAGGATAAATATCCTAATATGCCCCTGCCTCCAAAACCAGTGATTACGAGATGGGGAACTTGGCTAGCGGCAGCAGCATATTACGAAAAATATTTTGACGAAATAAAAGTAGTCCTATGGGCATTGAGATCGTCAGACGCAATGTCGATAAGAGTGGCGAAAAGAATTATACAAACTGAAAATTTACGAAATAATCTAAAATATATTGTTGAGAATTTCCATATAATTGAATATGCCTTAAAAAAATTACAGGAATCTAAAATATCCGTCGTAGATACATTTTTAACGTTGGACCAAGTGAGAGCTGTTATAAGCTGGTCTTCGTCTGCTTCTGTCAGTCAGAAATTAGAAGACGTCATAGCTAGAAACCCAGACTTAGATCTGTTTAGGGACTATGCTGAAAAAATTTCGGAAGGAACAGATGTGGAAGGTATTTTAATGTACAACTTCACTCCGCTCACTTCAGTGGAAGTAGAAAGGTCTTTTTCCATCTATAAGTGGATATTAAACTCAAGAAGAAGTGCGTTGATAATTGAAAATCTAGAAAAAATTATAGTTCTTTATTACAATAACCAATAACAAAGAAAAATTTGAATAAATAAATAATACTTACTCGTTTTGTACATAATGCACTGTCATTTTTGTTTAATTATTATTCATGAATTCTTTTTAATATTTCATCTTGAGGCATATCTATATTAACATCTACACTTGACATTAATGACGTAAAAATGGCTCACTCTGTCCGAGGTCTGCTCATAACGTATCAATATTTGAGCATGTAAAGTTAAAATTACGTTACTGCCACGGATAAAAAGCTTATCATAGTAAAATCGGTTGTGGTAATGCTAGCCATTGCCTACCGTTTTTGAACACGTTTTAGAGGACTTACAATGTGAGTGTAGATAAACTATTGTAAAATAATAAAAACAGCTAAACTAGGGATTACAATCTGGACCCATTTTAAATCCGGATAGGTCCGTTTGGATCCGACCGGATTCGTGCTTTACTCTAAGCTTGAATAAAACCAATAAACTTATAACAAAAGAGCAAGAATATTAGGTAGAACCGGTTATAAAAAATCATTAAGCTTTTTAACTTAGCAGATACGAATACACAGTTAGTATTTAATAAATAATATTGATTACAGGCTTGGATATAACTTCGATATACGAATATACGAAAGGCATTTACGTACCCTTTATGGACGATTGTAAACACGAGGCTAATCACGCCGTGCTGCTAGTGGGCTATGGAATAGGTAAAGGTTAAAATATTCATATTTTATTGGCCTTCGAATATATTAGAGATGAATGAAACATTAACACTGGAGACAAACAAAGTTTTGACTGCAATGAAGATCTAATTGAGACCATAAGGCCCCAGTACACAGTGGTGAAGGGTGGGCCATGACGTCATTGTGTATAAGGGGCAATGGTATACAATGGCGGATGACCGGCCGTCAGTTGTCAGCCGTGGTGGCCAATCAGGAAGTTGTCGGTTTTTTTGTCACACTTCAAAGGAATCATGGCGTACCGTGGCCTGTGGTATTCACACAGTCGCCATTATTTGTTTAGTTTATCACTGACAGATTGAATTTTTGGCAAGTTCCAATGCTGGCTAGAGACTTTATGGACCCGCTGTTGTGAATGTATATGCATGTATATACACAATGATCTGAACACCTACGTGATGTTGGCCTACAGTTGCGCATTGCAAAGCATGGCTTGACCTGGACCATCCTTGACCACTGTGTACTGGAGCCTTTACATACTACTGACCACAGGGCGGACACGTCATACTACAAAACTCGATTGATTTGAGCTCCTTTTTGTGCGTGGCACATCTGTACACGCTTCAATGTGTGCGTGCATCTTAGGGCGCTGTTTCCGCTATCATAAATGACGTTTAACAAAACACTGACATTTTGCTTTTTATCGATGCGCTGCCAACCTGACGGATTAGCCTTTTAGTTTCCTACCAATCGGCCGCCGCGGGGTGAGGTAATTCTGTTCGGGGCAGGGCGTTGCGTGGCCATTCTGTATGAAATACTATTACTATTTATTATGTGCTACTGATAAAAGAAGTTTAAGGTAAACATCCGACCAAGTGTTCATCACTGTCCCAATACATACCATATTTAAACTTCAGTACCTAATTAGCAATAGAGGTAATAGCATTGTCTAAACTATTGGGTATTCATTAGCAGGTATAACCTTACCTCTTTGTGAGTCTCACACATCATCAGTTTGTTATCTGCGCAGTTCCGCACCCATTTCTCAGCTAATGACACAAACCAGTAGCAGGCCTACCGGGAACGTTGAAAATCGAAGTTTTATTATCTCCCTCTCTATCGCCCTTGATTAAGTATACGAGCGAAAGAAAGTCAGATCACGAAATTTCGATTTTCAAAGTTCACGGCAAGCCCTCAGGTTTCAACGCAGAACTTTCTCCCTCCAACCCGTTACTAGCATTTCTCAGACGATTATATGATCAGTATTAGTTAAAGCAATGGTGCGTAGTTTCAGTGACTGCGAAGCAACCGGATGGCTCGCGGTATTTTAGCTCCCGAAGTGATGAGGACCGCTCTGACCCAACTTTAACTGGGGCGGAAATAGAGGGGGGTTGCAATTTTTTTTATCGGGAGGCAACCGATTAAAACAGCGGTTGCCTGAAAGAATGTACGCTGGTTATATAACAAAATTTGTATGCCATCCCTCCTGGTTGGACTAGGGCCCTTTACGAAAGCGAAATAAAAAAAATTGTCAAACAACCGTTTGAAAATTAACATGCTTGTTCTTCATCACATCAGCGTTGTGACTACACTGCCATGACTCATGCTGGGTGGCAATCATTTTGGTGTAAATTTTAATTATTTGTATATTTCATGTTATGTTTCTGTTCGCTTTGCACCAAATAAATATTTTTCATTTCATTTCATTTCATAGAGATACTGGAAATAAATTGCCATCTGCCCAGGCCGGGCAGTTATCCAACCATCAGAGTTGGAATCGGACAAAAGGTGATTTTTTCTATCGCTGGAGGAGAACTTAGGAAAAACGCACTTACAATCATCGAAATCGGATGGCATTTGTTTATTGAGTTTTGTATGATGTGACAAATGATATGCCCAAATGCCATCCCTGTCCTATGAGATTTCAGCCCCTTGTGACCACCCCTACAAACGAGAAATTCATCAAATTTGAATACGCGCAATAAAATGTTTTGCAATCAATTACCACAGAGGGATGAGATTCCATAGGAGAGGGATGGCATTTGGGCATATCGTTCTCAATATCATACAAAACTCAAAAAACAAATGCAATCCGATTTCAATGATTGTAAGTACGTTTTTCCTAAGTTCTCCTCCACCGATCGAAAAATTCACCTTGCGTCGGGCTTCCAATGATGGTTCGATAACTGCCCGGACTGGGCGGATGGCAAATTGTTTCCGGTATATGTATGTGATGAAGAACAAGCATGATAATTTTCATGCGGTTGTTTGACAAATTTTATTTTTTTCGCTCTCGTACAGGGCGCTAGTCCAACCAGGATGGCATTAAAATTTTGTTATATATCCAGCGTACATATTTTCAGGCAACCGCTGTTTCAATCGGTTGCCTCGCGATAAAAAAAAATTGCGCCCCCCTCTATTTCCGCCCCAGTCCAAGTTGGATCAGTTCGGGTTGAACAGGGCGGTTCCTCATTACTCCGGTTGCCTCGCGGTCACTGAAACTACGCGTCATTGCTCTGAATATATAACTAAAGAACAAAACATTCAATCCCTCATAACTTCAATGATGCATGATTTGTTTGTTGTTCAATTTTAAATACGGCTATGTCCCGCTTGACGCCTTAATAATAATAACCTATTATTAATTTATGGCCTAAAGTTTGTCAAATACTTGCTTATTCAAATTTGGTGTTATGATATGATATAAGTAGGTAAGAACTGAAGGCGAATGAAAACGATACCATGCAATTAATAAGTTTGCCTTTGTACAAACTAATTGTGTTTTGACAGAAGAGGGAACGAGGTACTGGATTCTCAAGAACTCGTGGGGTGAAGACTGGGGGGAAAAAGGCTACTTCCGGCTGGTACGAGGACAGATGGCCTGCTACATGGGGGTGTCTTACACCGTATACAGCTTACAGCTATTTTTAATGCCTTAGGGTGTACAATAGCTTTTTTAAGTAGGTAATACATTTCTAATGCTGTATAATAGCAATAATATAAACCATTATAAAGCCAAGTAATTCACTATAAGGGGCTGTTCTAAAATTACTTCATTTCAAATGGAGGGGTCTGGACATCGGATGATGGTAGCATGACGTAGGGGGGGGGGGGGGGCGGTCATTCCGAAGATCACATCATCTCTCGCATCTTTAAAAAGTGCTTCAATGTGTAAAAAAAGGAATGAAATTCGTGTTTCTATAATCTTTGAATGCTATAAAATATTATCTACTAAATAGTTTTTTATTTTACAATTAAGCTAAAAACGCATTTTTTTAATGACGTCACTTTTTTGGCAGGGGTGGGTTGGATGATTTTAGGGGCGGGGATTTCAAACATCATCAAAAATTGATGACGTAATTTATGAACAGCCCCTATACAGATTTTAGCTGTTTTAGTGCCTTAGGGTCTACAATAGCAATTTTAAGTAGTATATAATGCTTAATGTTGTTTAATAGCATAATTATTCACGTGTAATGCTGTAGGCAATAATAAGCTTTTTTTAAGGGTCACTGAGCTGCTATTGGACTAAGAGCTAGCCACGTCAGATATGACACAATAATGAGAGCAACAAAACCCGTCTGGTTAGATTGCTATACTATTCTTATTGCTAGATCCTGCCATCTGGCAGCTTTTAATGGGTGGAGGTCACAGTGACAGACTAGCAAAATGTTTTAATTGGAAAATAGTAATACCAAACTAGGTAAAAACTGCCGAAGTTGTCTTAGTTATAAAGGACAGGGCCTATATTTTAAGGGGCTCCCTGGCGCCAACGACCTTAGGTCTGACTCCCTTAGTTTTCTAATGATTTATATAGCTTATCATATTATCAGTAACGACTTTAGACAATATAGTATCCTATATTTACTTCAATATTCATTGTCTTCGAGATATTTGACATGAAAGTCGAACCGGTTTAGGTTAAAAAAGTGATTTTGTGGTCATAAATTTTGTGTTAATTAGTTAAAAATTAAAATCTCTACAGTTTTTAGAGACATCAAAGAGGAACCCTAATATGTAGATTCCGTATATATAAGATTCTTTACACCATTTGCATTCGAATATCGATAAAAGTGTTTTTTAGACCATATTTTAAAGATATCATAAAAAAATAACGGCTCATTTATTTCAAGATCCGGCTCTACAGAATGGAGATAAAAGATTCAAGAACCGATAGTTTGCATTATAATTCTATCTGTAGTAAATATGTTGGAATATCGACTCAAAACAGGTCAAATATCGATAAAAAACGTTAGACCAAAAAATAATATGTATTATTACGGAAACAAAAACAGTAGGCGACAAACTATGAACTATATTATACTTCGTTTGACACTACTTTCCCCCAACATAAACTTTTGTATAATTTCTCTTAATATTGTATGGTATTTGTATAGTTTCTCATAATATTGCAACAAACCCAGATCTCTAGGATTTGTTTTCTTGAAATGGTTTGCATTCTTTGACCTCCACCACTTTAAAGCTGCCAGATGTCCAGATCTAGAAATAAGCATAGTATACCAAACTGACTAGAGGGGTTTGGTTGCTCTCATTATTGTGTCATATCTGACGTGGCTAGCTCTCCGTCTACCTATATATAGACCTATGCCATTTTGTAAATAATCTATAACCTAAAAATAAAATCATGCGATCCTATTTATACAAGGAAAATGCCTGTATAATAATGAAATAACTTAATTTAAGACTGCTCAACCAACACTATTATGTTAATAATGCAAAACTCGTTCTATACGAGGATTACACAATTGTTTTGTTTATTTGACGCATATCTTTTTATAATATTTTATAGCAAAACCACAATAAATCAAAGGCGCGTGAAAATTTTCAATGAAACTTCAACACATTTACAGTAAACTACATTGCGCAGTAATATTTCAAGGATATAATAACGTAAAAGAGTCAAAAACTTTTATAAATTTTGTTACGCAAACAAATATGACGTGTCACTCATTCAGTTTTTGTACCGTCTTCGTCCATTTTATATTGCGAGACAAAGTAGTTAAATCCCAACGTTCATTATATTATAACATTTGTTCCGTCGGTATTAGAGTCGTTTTTGCATTGACGTAAGGTTTATTTTACTACACTCTTAAGCTAGTACAATGCTTTTGTATTGCGATTGGCAACTTAATCGAGAGTACTAATGCTTCTTTACTGCGATTAGCAACTTTTTAGCCGTATTAATGCTTCTTTAATGCGGTTGGCAACTTAATAGAGCGTACTAATGCTTCTTTAATGCGATTGGCACTTTCCATGACAACGATAATGCTAATTGCGCAGACATAATGCGCCTGTAATGCTATTAAATAACCTATATAGGATCTCAAGCTGGGTAATTTGTGCCCATTTAAGAGCTATATCAGCACTATAAACGTTTATAATGCTACTATAAAACGAACTCAAAATGCTGCTTTGATGTGTTACTTGGGGTTCAACACATTTTTTTTACTTCTGGAGCGATTATTGCCGAAAATATTTACATTATCAAACAATGATTTTACTAAACCTCTATTCATTTTTAAATACCTATCCAACAATATATCACACGTTAGGGTTTAAATAAAATAAAAAAACCCGCACTTTACGTATAGGGGAGGTACCCTAATAAAACATTTTTTTGCACTTTTTATTTCACCTTTTTGTCGGCGTGATTGATATATAAATTAGTACCAAATCTCAGCTTTCTAGTGCTAACGCTCACTGAGATTATCCGCGGACGGACGGACGGACGGACAGACATGGCGAAACTATAAGGGTTCCTAGTTGACTACGGAACCCTAAAAATGGTTAATAATCTTGAAGTCTTTCTTTAGAGACCAGAGTTATTCAAAACATAAGCTAAACACTTTCGCTGTTTATAAAAAATCACAAACATACGTATCGTACTATTAGTCCCGTCACTAAACTTTAAGTTGTTCGAGGAGATCACATTTAATCCTACACTATTTTGTCCTTGGGATCTGGTAAAACAACATTTATTGAAAAGATGTATTAAGTTTTTCCCAAAAAATACATTGTGCTTTTTTTAAAAAAAAATTTTGAAAATTTTAATGTTTATTTACCACAAACATTAAATCCTACACTAGAGATTTTTAATCCAAGGGACATCCTGAATATTTAAAACAGTATATGAAATATTCACCACCTGTCAAGTTGAGAATGCATTTGAAATAATAAAAATGTTTAAAAAATTCAATAATAATCAAACACTAATTATACAAATGGTGATTTTTCACTATATTGTCGAGACAATTGTTACGCTTCGTTTAAAAGAAAATTTACAGCGGTGATTGTATTATTACTATTTCTTAAATGATTTTAAATTATTTTCGAACACGCGCATTAATTCTCCACTCATGATTTTGATGCTCCTCTTAGCTTTAATAATATGTTACATAATATCAAAATTTCACCAGTAGATATAGTGAGCATTTTCAGGAATTGTAAAATTAGTAATCAAAAAATAAACATAATTGGAGCGGGGCGCGGGGCGGAAACTACAACACATAAGACGTGCGGCGGCCGATACGATTAGTGCACCTAAGGTCATTGACCGTGTAGGTATCTAAGAAGCGCAGAAGGGCATAGCGTATGGTGCGTAGTTGCTTACTTAGGAGTAATAATCAGGGTGGAATAAATGATGGGCTTATTTTATTTATTAGTATTACACTATTTTTAAATCACACTGATAAAATATAATTCTTAATATTATTTTAATTTATTTTTATATAAATGCCTATTTCCTGACTGACTGACTGAATGATCCACGCAGAGCCGAAACTACTGAAGCTGGAAAGTTGAAATTTGCAGATAAGGTTACTTTTTAATTTGTACAAGTAATAAGAATCGATTTTGAAAAATTCAAGCCCTAAGGGGGTAAAAACGGGGTTAAGCGTTTGTACGGTTAGGATTTAAGAAACTTGAAACTTCGTACGTTTGTTGCTAATTAAAAAATAATAAAAGTCATTTCAGCGTTTTCTGGTATTTTTTTTTTTTTTTTTTTTTTTTTTTTATACCACAACGGTGGCAAACAAGCATACGGCCCGCCTGATGGTAAGCAGCTACCGTAACCTATGGACGCCTGCAACTCCAAAGGCGTCACATGCGCGTTGCCGACCCTTTACAAAAAGGAGGATTCACTGTGTTGACGACTAAAGGAACAAGAAGGTCCCTCATCGTCAACACACTGGGTCCTCTTTGAGCTCTTTGGCAACCTTACTCACCAGCAGGAACACAACACTATGAGTAGGGTCTAGTGCTATTTGGCTGTGGTTTTCTGTAAGGTGGAGGTACTTCCCCAGTCGGGCTCTGCTCCAGATTTGAGCGATGACATTCGCTGAACGTGCCCTACCACACTTAGCGAGATGCCATTCGCAGTGCCCATACCTCTCTTTTTGGCGTAGTTTAAGGACATACCCAGGTCCGGACGTAGTTTAAGGACATACTCCGGGTCCAGAAACTCTAACGGGGTTAAAAAGGGGTTGAAAATTTGTAACGAAATATTAAAATAAAAATTGTGACAGACTTGAAAGTTCGTTTGTAGGCTACTCAGCTCCAAACAAAAAAATGATTTCAGCGTTTTTTTTATATAGAGACTTAAAAATTCGTACGGTCGCTGATGATTAAAAATAATAAAAGAAATATCAGCTTTTTGAAATTCAACCCCTACAGTGTTAAAAATGGGTTGAAAATCTGTAGCTTTTTTTCGTGACTGACTTAAATGTTCGTTTGTACGCTTAAAAGTAAAAAAAAAGTAATTTTGGTGTTTTTCAAAATTCCACCCCAGAGGAGTTAAAACGGGGTTGAAAAGTTTGTATTAAAGCGAGGCCGTTACATCGGAAGCTACAAAGTTGTAATTTGCGGATGGGGTACATTTATAATATGTACAAGTAATAGGAGTCAATTTTGAAAAATTCAAAAAGGGGGTTCAAAATTCGTATGGGTAGAATTTAAAATTTTAAGTTAGAATCTTAAAACTTCGTTCGTCAGTTTTTGAAGTTCAAAAGAGGTTAAATGGGGTTAAAATGAGGTTGAACCCCATTGAAGTTGAAAGTTTGTATAGAGATTACAAGTTTTGAAAGACAGACTTGAAACTTCATTTGTAGGCTACTCTTTATAATCTGTACAAGTAATATGACGCGATTTTTAAAAATTCAACTCTTAAAGGGGTAAAAAGTTGGTTTAAAATTTGTATCGGTAGAATGTTTTTTTTTTAATTTAGAGGTTTAAAACTTCGTACGTTTGCTGATTATTAAAAAATAATAAAAAATATTCTAACGACTTTTAAAATTGTACCCCTAATGGAGTTAAAAAGGGGTGGAAACTTTCAATCGCATTGATGTTGAAAGTTTATATAGACATAACAAGTTTTGAAATACAGACTCGAAAGTTCGTTTGTAAGCTACTTACTTAAAACCAAAAAAGTCATTTAAGCATTTTTTTAAATACCACTCGAGTTTAAACGGGGTTGAAAAGTTTGTATTAGAAAGAGGCTAGAACAACGGAAGCTAGGAAGTTGTAATTTGCAGAGCGGGTTACATTTATAATCTGTACAAGTAATAAGAAGCGCGTTGAAAACTTGTTTGTGTGGTGTTTATAATTTTAAGTTCGAGACAGCGTAAGTTTACTGCTAATTTAAAACAATAAAAGTGATTTTAGCGTTTGTTTTAATTCAACTCCTAACGGGGTTAAAAAGGGGTTGCAAGTATGTATAGATATTTTGTGAAAAACTTAAAACGAAGTTTGTGGACTTAAAAGAAAAAAAAAACTTTTAAGGGTATTTTTTAAGAACTAGCCATATTGTGCGAGGTGATTTGGTAGGCCATACTAAACAACTTTTACTATTGGGTCAACTCCAAAATCTAAATTTTATTTGGCTGTTTCATACATTTCGGCTGAGCCAAATTTTTTTTTGGATTTCAGGGTCGGTCCTATAGCAAAAGTTGTTTAGTAAGACTTACTTAATCACCTCTCACAATATGGCTAGTTATTAAAAAAACATCCTTTAGAGTTTTTTTTTTCTTTTAAGTGGATAGTACTACAAACTTTTCAACCCTAGAGGAGTTGAAACGGCGTTGAATACTTTTTATTAAAGCGAGGCCGAAACTACTGAAGCTAGAAAGTAGTAATTTGCAGGTTGGACACTTCGTAGTTTGTCTGCTTATTTAATGCAGCAAAAGCTGCTTATTTAAAGCATGAATTAAAAGGTCTCTTGGATTCTCAGAAATCGATTTTCGACATGATCGGATTAAATTTTACAAACTTTAAACTGGTCGCCGTTTTACAATTTTGATGTTATAGTCTGGCAAACCATTTCTGTCAGTAGAAAAACGCGGCTAATTCAAAATACGTACATGTGGCAACCCTTTGTAATGAGACACCGTATTTCATGACCAACATTTAAATTCACATTGAATTTGTTTCTAGTGCATTTCACTTAAGCGCGAGTGAGATAGAACTCCTGCAACGTTCCCAATGAAATTTAAATTCATTTTTAAGGCATATGTCAATTGCCTCAACCAGATTATCTGTTGATGTTGATGACAGATCAGATGAAATATATCCGTCTCCTTTTTACACACCGTAAATGTCACCTAATGAAAGGGGCGGAAATACCAACTAAAATTAAAAACATAAAATTTGATGATCATTGCTGCTTTTTTCACTGATTCTTAGTGTTGACATACTTTTGTTCGCTGTACATTGCTACTGCGTTCGTTGGCTGGCCAGACTATAGATTCGTATTAGCCGTGCGGATCCTCAGATATCGATTTTCAAAGTGATCAAAAATAAACAGATCAAAATAACATTACGGCCTTTTGTATTGATGATAATCACATAATTTCAGGATGGTGCTACTTTTTCGAATTCAAACCCTGGACAAAATTATTATATTAACAAGCTGTGCCCGCGGCTCCGCCCGCGTGGAATTCGGTCTGTGTCAGTAAGCGGCTAATTCACCCCTAATTTCTCTCCCGCTTCCCTGGAGGCGGAACTTGAAGTAAAGTTGACGGATACGCTAGAGGACAGTAATCCTAATAAAATATTTTACAATTACCACTAAATGAAACTACCCTAAAAATTTACTACTTTTTTTTTCAATTTTTTTTGGCATGATTAAAACGACATAGAGTAGTAGGTGTATATCGGACGATACAGGACCACTTTTGTATTTATACGTTCATGTCCACGGCAAATGTCATCCAAATCGATCCTCCCGTCAAATCAGTCTAAGCATGAAAGGTAAGAACAGGCGCGGTTGAAATTGAGGAAGAAGGGGGGGGGGGGGGTCACAAATGCAGAAATGTTTTTTTTTCTATTTGTGGTGCACTTGGAGGGGGGGGGGGGGTCCATGACCCATGCAAATTAAACTCAATCGAGTGTAGTGGCTACCCCCCCCCCCCCTTTTAGACGTTGAATTTTTATAAGCTACGTGGCTGGGGATTTTCTTGAATTGGAATTAGTAATCTTTAAGGGGTGATTTTCGGGATAAGAATGTAAAAAAAACCGGCCAAGAGCATGTCGGGCGATACTCAGTGTAGAGTTTCGTAGATGCCGCCCTGTTACAAAGCATCCGTTCAAAAGGTGGTTTATTAAGGGATATTCGGCGGCGCTTACGTCATTTTACTATTCGGCACTCCCTTTCAATATGCGTTTTTGACTGATAATTCAAAAACGGCTGAACCGATTTTATTCAATATAGTTTATATTGAACCTTCTTATCAGGCCTCACCAAATTTTAGCTTTCTAGTGCAAACGGTAACTGAGCTAGACCACGGACAGACATGGCGAAACTATAAGGGTTCCTAGTTGACTACGGAACCCTAAAAAGAGATAAATAGTAGTTTATGTAACTGTTACGTAATAAGGCCTAATTATGTACAGAAGCATACACCGCTTTACCTACAATCATATCCATTGAAAACATTAGAATGACCGCCATTACACCGCCATGACCAACCTTATTGCGCCGGCGGTCGGGGGGTGGATATTCATTACGTTACCGTAGGTAATGAATTTTCATACGTTTTTACCACACTGTCACAGATAATACACTGATGTTACGTTACTGGTTGCAATAATGGTGGTAATTACATACGGTTCCGATAGAGGATTTATGATATTGGTGTAGATCAAGATATTTATTCTTCAATGTAAGCACATTACAATGCACTAATGAACGTCAGAGAAAAATAAAATACACGAGTGTCGTGAAACACGCGATTGGAACGAAGTTATGTTATTTTATTTTATATTATTATTGACTTTTTCGTAAATTTTGTGGTTTTAATTATTTTGAAATTTTGGAAAGTTTTGAAATTGTGGAAATTTATTTATTTATGAAATTTTATTTTATTTTGAAATTTTTGAACTTTTTGAAATTTTGGAAATTTTGAAAATTTTGGAAATTTTGGAAATTTTGGAAATTTTTGAAGTTTTTGAAATTTTTGTAATTTAGAAATTTTGCCATTTTTGACATTTTCGACATTTTTCACTTTTAGGTTCTCGACTTTTATCACTTGTGACGTGACGCTTTTTCGTGACGGTCACGTGATTATTTTTCGCCTAGCCCCCCATCCACGAACCGTCCGATAAGGAACTTCGTTCCAAAACTACCACCGGTTCTTCAAGAAGGCATATCAAAACATCTTGAGAGACAGATAATGCACCCATTGTTTAATTATAAATAAAAATAAATCCTAATCTGACTGCTTCACAAAACATTTGATATGTTTTCCTACCTAAACGGTGTCCTATAAATGTTAGATGATTTTGTAGTAGTTTTTGGTTTGGGCCATGCAACTTTGTCCGTCATATATAAGTCCTCGAACCTGCAATAACCCTTTGACATTCATGACATTTTCAAATATTTCTTAAGAGCGGGTAAAGGTAAATTTAAAGCATCGACGGGTAACATGTTATAAATATGCAGTAGCAACAACATTCTGAGGATGATTGCCGGTAGATTTGATTGCCCGTTGATCAAACTGGTAAAGTCCAATTTAGAATATAAGTTTTAGATGTTTTATTTTAAGTATGTTAATATGATTACTTACTAACAACTTAGAACACTACAACTAAGAACAAAATGGACCATGTTGTCTGAAATAAATATTTTTGCATTTGAATTTGAAATATGAACACCTTCACCAAAAAATTACAAATTATTTCAATACCAAATTTCATCTAAATACGTACAGCGGTTATTTTTTGTTTCTTCCCCATGTAAACTTCCACCCCTTTTGCATCCGCTTAAGGGATAATTTCCGAGATAAAACTATTTTACGTCATACCTGGCCATAATGTGAGTATTACCGCACGCTACGCGTACGGTAAAACTCGCATTATGGCCAGGTGGAGACGTAAAATTGTGTACTCACCACGGGCAGTAAAAAAGAAAGCCCTCTATCGCATATTTACAACCCTCGCCTGCGGCTCGGGTCACAAATACCTGCGATTTCGGGCTTTCTTTAACAGTCCTTGGTAATGTACTATTATTTCCTTTTCCAGAGCTCAAATTATCTACATACCAAATTTTATCTAAATCGATTCTGCGGTTAATAATTCCCTATACAAATTTCCAACTCCCTTTTCACCCCTTTAGGGTTGATTTTCGGGTTGAAAACTATCCTTTGTCCTTTCTCGAGACCCATACTATCTCTATACCAATTTTCATCTAAATCAGTTCAGCGGTAAAAAAAATCTCATACCAACTTCCAACCCCCTTTTCACACCCACAAGGGTTTGAAAACTATCCTATGACGTTTCTCGAGACTCAAATTATCTACTCATTTCTATCTAAATCGTTTCAGCGGTTAAAAATTCTCCATACAAACTTTCAACCCCATTTTCACCCCCACCAGGGTTGATTTTAGGGACTAAAACTATATATTATCCTTTCCCGGGACTCAGACTATCTCTATACAAAATTTCATCAAAATCCGTTCAGCCGTTTTCACGTGATGCGCGGTCAAATAAACAGACAAACAGATAAACAGACAAACAGATAAACAGACAAAAATTCTAAAAATTGTTGGAATGTATTCTGTTGTCGATTCTAAGTATCCCCAGCCAACTTTTTTTCGATTATCTTCCATGTACAGACTTTCGACCCTCTTCAGCTTTATTATATGTATAGATTGTATGTCAATTTCAAAACCAAATAACAATAAGAATAAATAAAACTTGTCAAATTTTTTTACAACCCTGAACCTTCGGCAAAGACGAGAAACAAATAGGTTCTATGAAGTTAGATGACTGTATAGATTATATAATTGATACGAATACTATTCACATCCATTTTTATTAAGTGATAGCTGTGATATTATACAGTCGACTACAAAGATATGTATCCACTTTTGAACCTTATTACAACGGATTAAGGTGAAAAAGTAGATACAGCTTAGCTCTTTGTAGTCGACTGTACAATCCATTTTTAGGGTTCCGTAGCCAAAGTGGCAAAAACGGAACCCTTATAGTTTCGTCATGTCCGTCTGTCCGTCCGTCCGTATGTCACAGCTGTTTTACTCGGAAACTATAAGACGTATCTTAATAAAATTCAGACATTAGGTGTATTTTGTAAGCCGCTATAAATTGCAGAAAAAAAAATTTTTAGGGGGGGTGGTCCATACATGTAACAAAAAAAAAACAAATATCAACATGTTGCACATCAATCGATAGGTCTTCAAAAATAGCATTGAGGTTTCTTTGAACATTTTATGATTAAGTGAAAAGTTTCAGAAATAATCGCTTCGAAACTCGAAAAAATAGCGTCCCCCCTGTAACTTTTGAACCGTAAGTTCAAAAATATGAAATAAATTAAGAAGATGCGCGTTAGCATATAGTTTGTAAGAAAATTGTTTTGAACATTATCGGTTTAGCCATTTTTGAGTTATTTCCAAAAATACTTCTTCCATAGCAATAAGATACGACCTTTTGGCATTAGTCTGGTTCTTATTCCATTAAAGCTACGGAACCCTCCATTATGCGTGGTCCGACACGCACTTGGCCGGTTTCATTATTAGTCTTTCAGCGCCGTAACCACCAAAAAAACAAACGCAATAAACCGAAAACATCAAAACAAACGGTATTATCCGATGGGTATCCTAGCAAAGAAGCTATAAATAGCAGGTATAGCTCTCCTATTCATTCATAGCTTACAAGCGAGTCACATGAAGTCTGCGAACAGATTACTGGTCACAAGACTAGGCATTATGAAGCCTAAATCGATCTACCATTAAGTTATTTTATGTGTTTAATTTGAAGTTCGCAGTGCCTTGGATTTACTGTAATGCTGTGTAACTGTTTTGAATGATAAATAAATAAATAAATGTGTTCAATACGCATTATGAAGTTTCTCATGACGTGACCACTAAATTCAGAGCTGAGAATGGCGTCACTCGCTTCTATCCTATACAAAATTTACAACAATCCATGTGAATGATTTAACTCATAAACTCGATTTTTGTTGATATTTTATTTGAGTATAGCAAATAAATTCTCTTGGTGTATCGTCCTTTATATTGACCGACGTTTGTCCAATGCAAGGAGTGTGCTTCCCAGGTACGAAAATAACAGTTCGATTGCATCTATCTAACCATCGAACCTAAAACCACAATATGCTCTGTTCTGAAATGACTGATTGGGGCAAACATAATGACATTTCAATATCGGAAATCAGAAATACAGAAAAAAGTTTAAATAAAATATCTCTTTACCAACCTGTAGTACTAGCGAGTCTTCTGATTTGCTCTATCTAATACAAGTAGGTAAGTAATCTGTGCTACGTAGTATAGACCCGTACCGATAAATTATGAAGTTTCGATAATATTAAAGATGCTTATTATTCGCATACAGAGTTCAGGCCATCCAACTTAGCTAATAATAATAATTTGTGTCTTCCTAGGTTGTTGCGTAGGTAGAAACTTAGACATTTCTATTTTTAAACATTATTCGTTAAATAGAAAATTAGAGATCAAAATTGTTTTTTCACTGTAACAGCAAAGTTGATACTGACGCACGCACGCGTTTTGTGTCACTTTCGTCAATGGGAATACTGACGTTCAATCGGCACATATATGTGGACTTTTACAAGTCTATATAAAATTAGAGTTGATCGATTAGGTACTGTGCTTTCTAAAATATCGGTATCTATTATTTGAATAAATTTGTGCCATATTAATCAATGATATTTATTTACTTAATTTTTTTTTCTTGTATGACCCCTGTTAACAGTACAATAAAATATTAAAGTTATTAAAGTTTGCATCAATATTTTTATAAAAGCGTATCGAAACAATGTTTGAAATTTGTGTCATTATAATCAATGGATTATTCTTATTTCTCAGAATGAAAACTTGTTTTGCGTAAAGGGCATGCGCGGGGAAGGGTAAGGCGCGGGCGGGGTTCATGTGCCGACCAGGCTGCCTAGCGGCTTGTTTGTTTTCTATTATTACTCTATACATACATATAGTAATAAGTGCGACAAAGACAAACAGCGATTTTTCAGTCGCTCTTCTTTATTTTTCATAGTAAAGAAAGTAATAATATAATACTTAAGTAAGTTAAGGATAATTAATGTAAACGTAGTCGATAAGGGACTGCAACGGCCGATCTGTGTGCCACGGTAAACCTAGTTTACCATTTAAACAGTATTTTGGCAAATTGTCACAGATAATTTGTAACTAATAAATACCTATGTAATTTATGCATCAAGGCGGTTTGTTAACAGAGTGGCTATCGTGAAACGCGAAAATCGAAATATCGTTATCTGCCTCTCGGTTAGACTAGCAAAGGGCCAGGCTGGACTTAATAAATTTTTCATCAGGGTGATGTCATAATAAGGCTATGTTTTTATTAACTTATCGTATATAACACATAAAAATAAGCAACTTTTCTTTAACACATTTTTAATAACTCAATAATTTCGAAGTTATGGGGCCCTGAAGATTAAGTACAATTTGGACTATTATGGTTGGAATGGTGTCATTATGACACATACTTTATTTTGTAGAATGTGTTAAAATAAGCAAGTTTTATAAGAAACATTTTTTTTACCCAAAAACATCGAAGTTACCGGACTTTGAAGATTGACTACATGGACTAATTTGGACTTAAAAAATAAAATGGCGACGGGGTATCATTACAACGTGTACTTTTAATGATTTTTTCCGTATAGAATACGCTAAAATAAGCGTCTTTTATTTGAAAAACTTTTCCCTAAAATCAAAAATGGCCGAGGTAATGGACTCTGAACTTGTATATAATTTGGACTTCGAAAAAACACCGTCGACGGGACTTCATTATAACGTGTACTTTTTATGATTATTCCGCATAGAATATGCTAAAATAAGCGTGTTTTATTTGAAAAACTTTTCTTTATAATCAAAAATGGCCTAGATAATGGACTTTGAATTTGTATATCCCGATATACGTCAATATAACGTGTACTTTTTATGATTTTTCCGTATAGAATAAGCTAAAATAAGCGTGTTTTATTTCGGAAGCTTTACTCTAAAATCAAAAATGGCCGAGATAATGGACTTTGAACTTGTATATAATTTGGACTTCAAAAAAAAATACCATCGACGGGACGTCAATAATGACGTCCCGTCAAAAACCGTGTTGTTATAAAACAAGTACTTTTTATGATTATTCTGTATAGAATACGCTAAAATAAGCGTGTTTTATTTGAAAAACTATTCTCTAAAATCAAAAATTATTATTATTATATCGGGACGCCATTTTAACGTGTACTTTTAATGATTTTTCCGTATTACGCTAAAATAAGCATGTTTTATTTGAAAAACTTTTCTCTAAAATCAAAAATGGCCGAGATAATGGACTTTGAACTTGTATATAATTTGGACTTCGAAAAAAAACCATCGACGGGACTTCATTATAACTCGTGTACTTTTTATGATTATGCTAAAATAAGCGTGTCTTATTTTAAAACTTTTCTTCATAATCAAAAATGGCCGAGATAATGGACTTTGAACTTGCATATCGAGACGTCATTATAACGTGTACTTCTTATTATTTTTCCGTATAGAATACGCTAAAAAAGCGTATTTTACTCAAATAACTTTTCTCTAAAATCAAAAATGGCCGAGATAATGGACTCTGAACTTGTATATAATTTTGACTTCGAAAAAACAACCAGCGATGGGGTATCATTATACAGCATATTTTTAATGATTTTACTGTATAGAATACGCCAAAATAACCATGTTTTATTTGAAAAACTTTTCTCCAAAATAAAAAATGGCCGATTGGACATGAAACCCTGAAGCCCTGAAGGTTAAGTACAATTTGGACTATTATGGTTGGAATGGTGTCATTATGACATACTTTATTTTGTAGAATGTGTTAAAATAAGCAAGTTTTATAAGAAACATTTTTTTACCCAAAAACATCGAAGTTACCGGACTTTGAAGATTGACTACATGGACTAATTTGGACTTAAAAAATAAAATGGCGACAGGGTATCATTACAACGTGTACTTTTAATGATTTTTTCCGTATAGAATACGCTAAAATAAGCTAGTTTTATTTGAGAAACTTTTCTCTCAAATCAAAAATGGCCGAGATAATGGACTTTAAACTTATATATTATTTGGATTTCGAAAAAAAACCATCGACGGGACGTCATTATAACATGTACTTTTTATTTTTTTTTTCATATAGAATACGCTAAAATAAGCGTGTTTTATTTAAAAAACTGCTCTAAAATCAAAAATGGCCGAGGTAATGGACTCTGAACTTGTTCCTCCTTTTTGTAAAGGGTCGGCAACGCGCATGTGACACCTCTGGTGTTGCAGGCATCCATATGCTACTGCTTACCATCTGGGGGGCCGTATATTTGCCACGTTGTGGTATAAAAAAAAAGAGTAAAATAAGAATACAATAAAACAAAATAAAAACAGAATCAATACAAAATGACAAAATAAAAACAAAATACAGACGAAAATAAAAAACAAAAATAAAACAAAAGTAAAAGAAAATACGTTAGTGTCATGGAACACTCGGTTAGAACGAAGTAATATTATTTAATTTTTGACTTTTTCGTATTTTTTGTTTTTGTGATTTTTGTGATTTTTGTGATTTTTGTGATTTTTGTGATTTTTGTGATTTTTGTGATTTTTGTGATTTTTGTGATTTTTGTGATTTTTGTGATTTTTGTGATTTTTGTGATTTTTGTGATTTTTGTGATTTTTGTGATTTTTGTGATTTTTGTGATTTTTGTGATTTTTGTGATTTTTGTGATTTTTGTGATTTTTGTGATTTTTGTGATTTTTGTGATTTTTGGGACTTGTGATTTTTGAGATTTTTGAGATTTTTGTGATTTTTGTGATTTTTGTGATTTTTGTGATTTTTGTGATTTTTGTGATTTTTGTGATTTTTGTGATTTTTGTGATTTTTGTGATTTTTGTGATTTTTGTGATTTTTGTGATTTTTGTGATTTTTGTGATTTTTGTGATTTTTGTGATTTTTGTGATTTTTGTGATTTTTGTGATTTTTGTGATTTTTGTGATTTTTGTGATTTTTGTGATTTTTGTGATTTTTGTGATTTTTGTGATTTTTGTGATTTTTGTGATTTTTGAGATTTTTGAGATTTTTGAGATTTTTGAGATTTTTGAGATTTTTGAGATTTTTGAGATTTTTGAGATTTTTGAGATTTGAGATTTTTGTGATTTTTTAGATTTTTGAGATTTTTGAAATTTTTGTAATTATTGTAATTTTTTAACTTTACTTTTTTCACTTTGTCACTTTGTCACTTCTCACTTTCACTTTCACTTCACTTCACTTTATTCTATTTTTAATTTTTTTATTTCATTCCATTTCACATGTTTCTCAATGCTTTTTCGTGACTGTCACGTGACTTGTTTTCGCCTAGCCCCCCATCCGCGAACCGTCCGATAAGGAACTTCGTTCCAATAAAACAGAACAATAAAAAATTTACGTTGCGTTTTCTACCCATAATTCACGATGCTTGAAATCTTCGAAAATGTACTCAACAGTCTAGTCAAAACACAAACAAAGCTACCGCTTAATAGGTACGTATTGGCGAGACACGCACGGGTTCATTGCCCTACTCGCCGGCTTCCCGCGACTCGCTCCTCCGCTCAGTTCCTTTGTCGAGTATGTCAGCTTTATCACCCCGCGCGCGCCTCCGTGAGCAAGTACCTACATCGTAACAGCTAAGATGCCAGCGCCTGGCTGACCCATGGATTAGCTTGTTAAGAAGCGAGCCGGGGGTCTACTTCTAGTGGTCGCTACAGAAGTAAGCCGAACAGGCGTGCCATCAAGGTCACGCGCTATAGTTAAGAAGATTTCCTCTGAACGCAAATATTGTTTCTGTTTAATTTTAGACGAAATATCATTGATGAAAGTGACACAAATTGAAATATCTAATTTAAAATCCCTTTTTGATTATTAGAATGTGAACTCTGATGACTTTAATAATTTATTAAAACGATAACAGCCTAAAAAAACGAAATTACCAAGAAACTTAAATTTTCATTGCTTAATTAGACACATTGATTTTATTGACATATTTTGAGGTGATGATATAGTTAATCCTTATTTTATGAACTCTAATTTTTTATACGTAGTTTTTTAGCGTTGTCATACTATATAAAATTGCACTCGACTTAAATGACACAAACTAGTTTTGTACAACAATAAAACTGTTCTAAATACAAAACAGTTATATTTTCTAACTCTAATATTCTTTTACTCAAGTTATGGCAAGCTAAAAAAGTTAACCTCAAATTATTGAATTACAAAAAAAGCACCAATTGAATATGACACAAAACGCACTGAAAGATTCTCATGTACACACTGTATTTGCAACTTCAATAATAGTGACTTTAGAATTTTCGAAACTTAACCCTCAAAATATTGCCAACGAGACGGGACTAGTAACCTTGCCGCGGAGGCGGGAGTTTTAAAATATGAACCTTAAATTATATGAGTAAGTTGTTTATTTCGATTGCTCGTAAAGCACTTAGTATATTTACGATATTTTTTTGATTATGTATGTTAAATAAATAGACAATTTAAGGAAAAAATATTCACAAGTGTAGGTTCGTATAAAGTGATCACATTCGCCAAAAAAACTAAAAAAATGTCATAATAAATAGATGTAAATATGTCACCGTGGTGAAAAATTACTGTAACACTTAGATCTGTATTTGTACCATACTACCAAATTTTCGAATTGTGTTCGAATTTCTAAGTCTCTTTTTTATAAATATAAAGAAAAAATGTCACTCAATGAAGCTTATAGACGAAAGCTCAGAGAAACAATTCGGGAAATCTTTAAGTTAGTCATCATTTATTTAAACAAATACAATAGTGCTAGATCTCCAGTGTAGGATTTAGTCAATGTAGTGTTTCAGACGTTGTCTAGAATGTTTTCGATTTCCTGAAATGCACAATCACGTCACTGGGGAAAAATGTGTAGTGTGAATCTGACTACCCTACTTATTAACTAGAAAAAGATTCCAAAAGTGTAGGATTTAATGCAAGGTAAAATTTTTTGGCCCCCGTCTATATTTAAAAATCATAACTATTTTCGTACATCAGCTATCAACATAGATTTTATATTTTAGCATGCGTGATTTACATATATTTCTGAAGGCACAATAGTTATTTAGGTCACACCTGGCCATAATGTCAGTTTTACCGCACGCTACGCGTACGGTCAAACTCGCATTATACAGGACAGGACAGTAAAAAAATGCCCCCTATTGCATATTTACAAATTTTCTATAGTTGCAGCGCAAAATTTCAGCTCAATCGGAAACCGAGAAGTGGGTCAAATTTAACTTAAGAGATTTAATGACAGACGACGCAGGTGAAACTGAATAAAAGCGTGTAAAAAGTTTCAGAAAAAAAGAATAGTAATTTTTATAAAAATTGTAATTGATTTATCCCGTAAGAAAAAAAATTCAAGTATCATTATTGTTAAGTCGCCTTATATACGGGGTTATCATGCGATGTTTTTATTTAAATTTATCGCCTTCTTCCAGGGTCTAGATAGAGCTTAGTTGTTGCTCGTTTAAGCTGAACACAAATGTTACGAAGACATACGGTTACTCAATCGGATGAACTCCGTTTACGATTGGTTAATTTGACGTATATGCCGGTGCCATACGTTAAGTTTTGAACACAGTTTTTTGTTGCTCCACACACTTCAGGATCCAGCTACCATAGAGAAAAATCAGACAGAAGACGGATATCTGGCTGCAAATTGTCTGTGGTTCCATACAAAAATTTCACTACCATACACAAATTTCCCACTTTTACTAAGATGTCTATGATATTCCGCGCATAATTCCTCTCAAATGTGTGATGCGCGTTAGTTGAAATTATCTGTCGGCGAAACGTTCGTCGTCGAAAAATCAAAAGATGAATAGTGCTGTCGGCGAAACGTGCGTCGGAGAAAAGTTCTGTCGACGAAAAAAAAAAGATGAATAGTTCTGTCGACGAACAGCCCGTCGTCTAATCGCCTGTCGAAGAACCGTTAGGCTTCGTTCACACGGCATTATCCTGCACGTTTTTTTGCAGTATACGTCTTAACGGATAAATAGTGGCACATACTTTGTGCATAGAACCATTCACACGGCGTTTGTACTGCAAAAAAACGTACATTCTTTATACGTTAAAACAGATAGGGGACACCTAGGAGAGTTAACACAGAGGTAAGTTGACACAACGTCAAAATATCAGCAACTACGTGCGTTAGAAATCTGTCAAGGTCGCAATTCTATCCCTAAGGTTCCCCCCGCCGACTTACTTGTCAGTACACGCCGCGGCCGCCCGGCGAACGGTTGTGGAGTTATAGCGTCGGTGTCAAAAATTGTGCAAGAAGTAAGTTTTTTACGATTTTTTCAATGCCGTTTATTTACATGTTATGTTACGAATTATGGCTCTTGCATACATCATTTGTAACGTGTATTTAACAACATTTTAATTTGTTTCGTTTCATTTTTAAGCCAAGGACCCCTTGTAGGTAATAATCGCCGAGATATGAAAAAAGTCGTTAATTTTGATGGGAAGGTAAGTTGAAACAACTTGTTTCAACTTACCTCGTTTGTTGCAACTCTCCTCGATGCTAATTTTTAGACTAAATATTTATTTGTTTTTTTTTTCAGAATGCCGAATAAGTACATACGCAAGACAAATAGAGGCGACGCGAGCGTCGAAATATATGCATTGGCTGCCGAGGAAGTGACTTTAAGAGGCAAAAGTCTTCGGGATGCGGCGAAATCTTATGATTTAAACTATTCATCGTTGTATCGGTACATTAATAAAATAAAAAAGCAAGGTGGTGATGGCAAGAATGATGTTACAATGGGGTATGTGCACAACTATATATTTACTCCTGAGGAGGAAAAAGTACTGGCCGACTATTTTGTAAATTGTGCAGCAGCTAATTATGGAATGAGTGCTAAAGATGCAAGGCAACTAGCTTATCAACTTGCTCAAAACTATAATAAAAAATGTCCCGCTTCTTGGGAAACTAATAAGATGGCAGGAGAAGTTTGGTTGCGGCAGTTTATGCAGCGAAACCCCTCGCTATCATTAAGAACGCCTCAAGCGACCAGCCTAGCTAGGGCCACAAGCTTTAACGAAGCCAATGTGAAACTGTTTTTTGACAATTTTGGCACGCTTTTAGATAAGTATAAATTTCATGCCAGCGATATTTGGAACATGGACGAAACTGGAGTTACAACAGTCCAAAAGCCCAATAGAGTAATTGCTCGCAAAGGCGACAAACAAGTAAGTGCTATGACATCTGCGGAGAGAGGGACGCTGGTTACTGTTGCCGTATCTGTAAATGCTATTGGAAACCATCTTCCACCAATGTTCATATTCCCCAGAAAACGATTCCATGACCACTTTATCCGGGATGCACCAGTTGGTAGTGTTGGTTCCGGCAATGCTTCGGGCTGGATGCAGGAAGACGATTTCCATATGTTTTTGCAACATTTTCACAGCCATGTCCGATCGTCACTTCATCATAAAGTCTTGTTGATACTCGACAATCACAGCTCACATGTAGCTGTGAAGAACATACAATTTTGCAAGGATAACGGCATTATACTATTAACGTTTCCACCACACTGCACGCATAAGCTGCAACCATTAGATCGCGCTGTGTTTGGCCCTTTAAAGAAAGCAATAAATACCGCTGCCGACAGCTGGATGCGTTCTAATCCAGCGAAAACAATGACCATTTACGACGTCCCTGGGATGGTAAAAACGGCTATGGAAATTGCAGTAACAGGCAAAAACATAACATCTGGTTTTGCCGCATGTGGTATTTCGCCTCTGAATCCAGACATTTTTACACCACAAGATTATCTACCAAGTCAGGTAACCGACCGTCCATTAAACGAACCTCCAGCCACTGCCACAAGAGAAGAAACCCAACCAACACTCTCAGAATCTACAGCAAGCACAAGTGCGTCAGCAAATGCTGTTTCTGATATGACCTTAGTTGTGCCCGCATCAGCAAATGATTTACCTTTAACTCCACCCAATCTTCGCCAAACAAATGCAATTGCAGATATGTCAACATCTTTGCAAAACGGAGATGATTCTCACCTAAATCGTGAACGTGATGATCCTCCTATATCCCTTTCCGGCGTGGATGCTAATCCTTCTACTTCAAATGCAACTGTCACGGATAAGACTCCAGTAAAAATATTTTCTCCAGAGATTATAAGGCCATTACCCAAGGCTCTACCAAGAAAATGCACGCAGAACAGACGAAAGGTTAAGTCAGCTGTTTTGACAGACACGCCAGAAAAACAAGCACTTGAAGCAATAGAAGCAAACAGAAAACTGAAAAGCGTAAAGAAACGAGTTTTAGATGATTCAAAGCAAACAAAAACACTTAAGAAAAAGAAACCTACCAAACAAAACAAAAAGACTGGTAAGAACAGAAAGAGGAAAGATTCAGAAAAATCCAATAGTGAGAATGAAAATGATAATGATTGTTTATGTCTGTGTTGCTTAGAGCCATATAAAAATAGTAGACCAAACGAAGAATGGGTTCAGTGCTTAGACTGCAAGGGCTGGGCACATGCAGAATGCACAAATGGTGAACTGGACTACACGTGCCAAAATTGTTGGTCTGATTAAGTAGGTACCTAAATCTATTTGATAAGTATTTTTTATTATGTAACATTTTTGTGTTTCGTGGTGGTAAAACTACCAATTACCATAAGAAGTTAAGTTGGTTTGTTTTTGTTAAAACTCTTGAAATATTTTTTGTTATTCCTAAAAGAAGAAAACTTAGGATTTGATTTTTAATTGATCTCATTTATGGTATTATCGTTAATATGATTATAGATAACTTTAGTGTGTTTAAATACTCAAACTTATTTAAGTATTTAGGAGCTGACTGATTATAAAGTAGGTAAAAAAACCAAATGTGTGCTCACAGATGTACAATTAATGTGCCTTATTATTTTTATAAGATAAAACATATTTTTGTTACTTTCTTTTTAAGATGCGATCTCGTAGCTGTTTTGGATAAGTTTGTCCATTAAAATAAATATGATTATAAGCAAAATTGTCTTTATACTTATCGTTAAACTCGAATACATGTTTATGTGTTAACTTACCCAGGTACCTGTTTCAACTTAACTCGGTATTAGGAAGGTTGAAACAACCTGACTTGTTCTAGAAAAAGGATGTTTTTGCAATGTTCTAATGACTTATTAGTATTCAAATTGATATTCATAATTAGATTATGAAATTTGCTATCTAAAAATCACAATTCTATACTTCTAGCTTGTATAACCAAAAAGTTATGCGTATATTTGTAAAATTTGTGTCAACCCTCCTAGGTCTCCCCTACCCACCGGACTTGTCAAGCAAATCGAATAAACTTTAACGTATTCGGTTTGCAGTGGCGCGTAGTATAGTTCTGTTTCATTCACACGGCACGATGTTATACGTTTTTTATCGAATAGCAACCGAATAAGCGTCTATAGTACTAGAGTAACTTTTGGCGGGAACGCACGTACATATTTTGTTTGCAATTTCAAGATTAATTCAAAATGATTGACGAATCTTTGATAGACAATGAATTATTCCGCATATTCGTATTTTTTTTCGGTAATGAATGTAATGATGAATTTTCCAGTCGATTTAATAAATTGTCAAAACTTTCAATGGACATCCGAAAGTAATTGAAAAACTTTGTTTCATCGTTCCTAAGTTGTGCGTATAAATTTTCAAACGTTTTATTACGCACTGATTCTTTATTTATGGGATGTACCCAAAACCTTCTGTTTTGTCGGCGCCGACATCTTTGTCGCCATCGATACCAATATAAAAGTACGATGAAGCGTGGATCCATCTCAGACGTCTGCCCACTGCGACAACTGCGTGAAAACTGTCGCTAAATATTCGGCGTGAAAACGGTTTTTAAACGCATGAAAATCTACCGTGTGAACACCCGACAGTTTGTACGTTTAAAATCGAATACGTCCTGTACGGCAACGTCCTGCACGTTTTTTCACGTATTCGATTTTAAACGTACAAACGGCCGGGTGTTCACACGGTGAATGAAACAGAACTATACTAGGCGCCACTGCAAACCGAATACGTTAAAGTTTATTCGATTTGCTTGACAAGTCCGGTGAGTATCCGTTTAAACGTATAAAGAGTGTACGTTTGTTTGCAGTACAAACGCCGTGTGAATGGTTCTATGCGCAAAGTATGTGCCACTATTTATCCGTTAAGACGTATACTGCAAAAAAACATGCAGGACAATGCCGTGTGAACGAAGCCTTAGAGTAGGTTCACACGGCAACGTCCTGCACGTTTTTTCACGTATTCGATTTTAAACGTACAAACGGTCAGGTGTTCACACGGTGAATGAAACAGAACTGTACTACGCGCCACTGCAAACCGAATACGTTAAAGTTTATTCGACTTGCTTGACAAGTCCGGTGAGTATCCGTTTAAACGTATAAAGAGTGTACGTTTGTTTGCAGTACAAACGCCGTGTGAATGGTTCTATGCGCAAAGTATGTGCCACTATTTATCCGTTAAGACGTATACTGCAAAAAAACATGCAGGACAATGCCGTGTGAACGAAGCCTTAGAGTAGGTTCACACGGCAACGTCCTGCACGTTTTTTCACGTATTCGATTTTAAACGTACAAACGGTCAGGTGTTCACACGGTGAATGAAACAGAACTATACTACGCGCCACTGCAAACCGAATACGTTAAAGTTTATTCGACTTGCTTGACAAGTCCGGTGAGTATCCGTTTAAACGTATAAAGAGTGTACGTTTGTTTGCAGTACAAACGCCGTGTGAATGGTTCTATGCGCAAAGTATGTGCCACTATTTATCCGTTAAACGTATACTGCAAAAAAACATGCAGGACAATGCCGTGTGAACGAAGCCTTACAGATTCGTGTAACACAATTGCCAGGACCAGTTAACGGTACGACGGTCAGCGATCTCGTACCTCTCAAAGACTCACATTTAAGAAACCTATTTCCTGACTGGAAAGAAAATAAAGCACCGCCATTGGATAGGACAAGGTAAAAACCGACTGGTGAAAGAAAAATATAGTATGATTCTCTCTGCATACTTGAAGTGAGACAGACTGGCCAAACTGTACGAGTATAACATCACAGCCGCATGAAGTACATAGACTTTTTTTTAAAGAAAGATTTATTAATTTTCACTTATTTCAATCCGGAAAATAAGCTCAACGATATTGTTAAGGCTCCTTATTCCCTAAAAGGTCGAAAAACTGTATTAATAGAAAAAGCCGCATAAAATGCTATTTATAAGATAGTTTGAAGTATTAGTAATACGAAAAAATACTTTAGAACCATATTTATTATTATTAAGTACCCAAAAATACGATTCTTACAAAAAGTGTCCTGTGAAGTGTGATTTATAGGTCATTTTTAAAAATTCATACTATTTTTAAATTGACCACTATAGTAATGATATTTTTTTATCGTGATAGAAATATAGTCTAACTTTGTTATGGTAATATTTTTAGGGCTAAATATTTCTAGGGTTTTCGTGGAAAAAATTAAATGTAACCGTGTTTTCATCAAAAAACTGGCATATAATCAGAAGGTATTTTGTCTATTATCCAAGATGAATCTTCGATTTTTATTTCGATGGCCGTCTCAGACATGATATACTCAATTGAATTTTATTCAAATTGAATAAGAATTGTTACCCTTTTTTGCGTAGTTTGGAAACAAACGTTACATCTAACTGGAAAATCCGAAAAGGTCATCAAAGGCAACCAATTTTTTTCATATTTTTATTTTTAAAACGTAATTTTTGCTCCGATGGCCGCCTAGATAAAGAAATGAACCATTATATGCATCAATAGTTGATTTAAAAAAACTAAGATTTTTCGCCATAGCCTTCGAAGAAAATGAAGCATTTCGTGAAATTCGTGCGTTTTGGGAATAAGGCCTTAAAATTTGATCAGATCCCTTGTTCCTCTCTCTGCGGACATAAACAGTGTGGCAGCCTGGGCCTTTCTCCGTTACTGGCTACATTTGTATAGTTTAGATGTAAACCTCGACGCAAAAAGAGAGGTGGTAATCGTTTGCCCGCTGCTGCATATATCATATATGCAGCAGCGGGTAAATAGGTAATCTAGCTATCTGTCCATGGCATGTAGCGCTAAATCGGTTGAAGTGATTTAAATGCAATTTTGTTTAGGTATTAGAAATAAGGTTTTGCAGCGAGTTACCATAGATATATTTTATCAAAATCGTTCAGCCAGTTTTCCTATTTATTTTTACTCTTATAAAAATGTTAGAAACATTTCTAGCTTGAAATAAAAAATATGAAAAAGGTAAATATATATAAGCCAGCAATGGATAATGATCATTGTTATTACTTTGTTAATTTTAGAAACGTTTACACGAAACAACAATACTTGAAATAAAACGAATAATGGAAAAAAAGCCTCTAGCCTAGCGAGACTTACGAGTAGCCAGCTCGTAAGTTATACATAAAAAATGTTGGGAAAATCGCTTTAAAAAGGTTATAATTGATAGCCCAGTTAGTTTTGCGGTAGGCTGGTATTCCGAAGTCGCAGTTCGGGTCTCATCTCAGGCAGCAAATTTGTACATTTCTTGATGATCATTCTCATAATATATTGCAAATTGCAATTATGTTACAGTGCTGGTAGCAATGTACTGACCCAAATCACACGCATGGACTCCTCGTAACATCCGGAAGTAACCATTTTCACCCCATTTGGGCCCATAAGATGTCTTGGAAATCCAATACTTGTGCCCGTTTTCTGTAAGACATAATTCACATTTAATACATGATGAATATGATGATTGCGGGGTCGTGGATAGGGATTGGAATCCGACCCGGCGGATCTAATAATCCAGCCGGATCCGGTCTGCCAGATCCGCCGAAATGTATAATTGTCCGGATCCGTGAACCCAAAAAGTATCACCAAAACAAAACAATAGTAACGATATTTTTACCTAAAATTAATGTTTAACGTGATAATTTCAGCACGAATAAATATGATATAGGTACAGTCAAGTGCAAAAATACGTATCGAAAAAATCGTCTCATAAATATTGTACTACGCACTTATTACAACGGAATAAGATACTATGGGAGATATTTTTGAGTAAGATGAGTACACCTATATTTTTACACTTGACTGTACCTACTTGTTAAACGTAGTGCGTATTTCCCACATTTCTATTAAATAAAAACATGCGAATAATGCATATCAAATAAAACATTCGAATCATCATACATATAGCTTTTGCTAGACTAGCTTTTGTTTATTGTAAGATACATTTTTGACTAACATTATATATTATTAAACTTTTCGTTGATCGTCCAAAAACTCCGGTTAAAAAGAGTGTTTCAGAAATCTGGTCCAGTTCAAAACATATAAGAACTTAAGATTTAATAAAATTTAAGAACTTATTACCTAAAGTTTCGTATGGGATTATTGATATAGATATTACCTGTTCCGTAGCCAACTAATAGCACTGCCCCCATATGATACTTGTTTCTACACATGTCTGGGACTAAAATACCGCCTTTATAGAGGTACTAGCTGTGCCCGCGGCTCCGCCCGCGTGGAATTCGGTCTGTGTCAGTAAGCGGCTAATTCACCCCTAATTTCTCTCCCGCTTCCCTGGAGGCGGAACTTGAAGTAAAGTTGACAGATGGATACGCTAGAGGAAAGTAGTCCTAATAAAATATTTTACAATTACCACTAAATGAAACTACCCTCAAAAATTAATACTTTTTTATTTTTATTTTTTTTGGCCTGATTTAAACGACATAGAGTAGTAGGTGTATATCGGACGATACAGGACCACTTTTGTATTTATACGTTCATGTCCACGGAAAATGTCATCCAAATCAATCCTCCCGTCAAATCAGTCTAAGCATGAAAGGTAAGAACAGGCGCGGTTGAAATTGGGGTAGGGGGGGGGACACAAATGCAGAAATGTTTTTTTTTCTATTTGTGGTGCACTTGGAGGGGGGGGGGGGGTCCAAGCAAATTAAACTCATTCGAGTGTAGTGGCTACCCCCCCCCCCTTTTAGACGTTGAATTTTTATAGGCTACGTGGCTGGGGATTTTCTTGAATTGGAATTAGTAATCTTTAAGGGGTGATTTTCGGGATAAGAATGCAAAAAAAACCCGGTCAAGAGCATGTCGGGCGATACTCAGTGTAGAGTTTCGTAGATGCCGCCCTGTTACAAAGCATCCGTTCAAAAGGTGGTTTATTAAGGGATATTCGGCGGCGCTTACGTCATTTTACTATTCGGCACTTCCTTTCAATATGCGTTTTTGACTGATAATTCAAAAACGGCTGAACCGATTTTATTGAATATAGTTTATATTGAACCTTCTTATCAGGCCTCACCAAATTTTAGCTTTCTAGTGCGAACGGTAACTGAGCTAGACCACGGACAGACATGGCGAAACTATAAGGGTTCCTAGTTGACTACGGAACCCTAAAAAGAGATAAACAGTAGTTTATGTAACTGTTACGTAATAAGGCCTAATTATGTACAGAAGCATACACCGCTTTACCTACAATCATATCCATTGAAAACATTAGAATGACCGCCATTACACCGCCATGACCAACCTTATTGCGCCGGCGGTCGGGGGTCGGATATTCATTACGTTACCGTAGGTAATGAATTTTCATACGTTTTTACCACACTGTCACAGATAATACACTGATGTTCCGTTACTGGTTGCAATAATGGTGGTAATTACATACGGTTCCGATAGAGGATTTATGATATTGGTGTAGATCAAGATATTTATTCTTCAATGTAAGCACATTACAATGCACTAATGAACGTCAGAGAAAAATAAAATACACGAGTGTCGTGAAACACGCGATTGGAACGAAGCTATGTTATTTTATTTTATATTATTATTGACTTTTTCGTAAATTTTGTGGTTTTAATTATTTTGAAATTTTGGAAAATTTTGAATTTGTGGAAATTTATTTATTTATGAAATTTTATTTTTTAAAACGTTTTAAAATTTTGGAAATTCTGGAAATTTTTGAAATTTTGGAACAATCATATCCATTGAAAACATTAGAATGACCGCCATTACACCGCCATGACCAACCTTATTGCGCCGGCGGTCGGGGGGCGGATATTCATTACGTTACCGTAGGTAATGAATTTTCATACGTTTTTACCACACTGTCACAGATAATACACTGATGTTACGTTACTGGTTGCAATAATGGTGGTAATTACATACGGTTCCGATAGAGGATTTATGATATTTGTGTAGATCAAGATATTTATTCTTCAATGTAAGCACATTACAATGCACTAATGAACGTCAGAGAAAAATAAAATACACGAGTGTCGTGAAACACGCGATTGGAACGAAGTTATGTTATTTTATTTTATATTATTATTGACTTTTTCGTAAATTTTGTGGTTTAAATTATTTTGAAATTTTGGAAAGTTTTGAAATTGTGGATATTTATTTATTTATGAAATTTTATTTTTTTTGAAATTTTTGAACTTTTTGAAATTTTGGAAATTTTGGAAATTTAGAAAATTTTGGAAATTTTGGAAATTTTGGAAATATTGGAAATTTTGGAAATTTAAGAAATTTTGGAAATTTTGGAAATTTTGGAAATTTTGGAAATTTTTGAAGTTTTTGAATTTTTTGTAATTTAGAAATTTTGCCATTTTTGACATTTTCGACATTTTTTACTTTTAGGTTCTCGACTTTTCATTCCTAATCTGACTGCTTCACAAAACGTTTGATATGTTTTCCTACCTAAACGGTGTCCTATAAATGTTAGATGATTTCGTAGTAGTTTTTTGGTTTGGGCCATGCAACTTTGTCCGTCATATATAGTCCTCGAACCTGCAATAACCCTTTTCACGCTACTGTTCGGTAATGTGACAAAAGATGGTCAAAATCCAAACTGGAAAGTAAGCATTTACTGTAGCACCTGAACCACCACTACAGCAATGTTATTGTAGCGATGAAATGTCATTAGTTGGAAAGTAAATTGTCCAGTTATGTCATTGCATGCATTAAAAACATTAAAAGGACTTTTTGGCGCAACTTTATGTTTCAAAAATAAAATAAGGTTGTTTATCGGGCCAACTACCTGTTTAAAAAAAAAAGAAACGTCAAAACCATTTATTCATCCTTAAGGCGTTTTTACTTTTTTAGCCGTTTGTGGGTTTCTATCAAAAACGCCTCTAAGTAATGAGTCGGTTTGAAGCAAACAACAGATAAACGCTTCTTGAAAGTGAAAAAAAAAGTAAAATGGCGGGAATGGAATACTGAATTGGATATTCTACAAGAGCATTTATATTATTATGACAAATGTTTTTTTATTTCCTCACAGTAGTCGTGAAAAGCACTATGTAATATCTCGGCCGAAAGCGCTATAGGTGGACTCGTATCTTCGAGGGCCTCCCCTGGCGGGTCGGCCCTCGAACTAACTCGATCCACCTATGGCTTACTTTCAAGCCTCTACAATAATGTACTATTGAAATTCATGACATTTTCAAATATTTCTTAAGAGCGGGTAAAGGTAAATTTAAAGCATCGACGGGTAACATGTTATAAATATGCAGTAGCAACAACATTCTGAGGATGATTGCCGGTAGATTTGATTGCCCGTTGATCAAACTGGTAAAGTCCAATTTAGAATATAAGTTTTAGATGTTTTATGTTTTATTTTAAGTATGTTAATATGATTACTTACTAACAACTTAGAACACTACAACTAAGAACAAAATGGACCATGTTGTCTGAAATAAATATTTTTGTATTTGAATTTGAAATATGAACACCTTCACCAAAAAATTACAAATTATTTCAATACCAAATTTCATCTAAATACGTACAGCGGTTATTTTTTGTTTCTTCCCTATGTAAACTTCCACCCCTTTTGCATCCGCTTAAGGGATAATTTCCGAGATAAAACTATTTTACGTCATACCTGGCCATAATGTGAGTATTACCACGTGATAGTAGTATAGTAGTATTGTGTACTCACCACGGGCAGTCAAAAAGAAAGCCCTCTATCGCATATTTACAACCCTCGCCTGCGGCTCGGGTCACAAATACCTGCGATTTCGGGCTTTCTTTCTTTAACAGTAAGTAATGGTAATGTACTATTATTTCCTTTTCCAGAGCTCAAATTATCTCCATACCAAATTTTATCTAAATCGATTCTGCGGTTAATAATTCCCTATACAAATTTCCAACTCCCTTTTCACCCCTTTAGGGTTGATTTTCGGGTTGAAAACTATCCTTTGTCCTTTCTCGAGACCCATACTATCTCTATACCAATTCATCTAAATCAGTTCAGCGGTAAAAAAAATCTCATACCAACTTCCAACCCCCTTTTCACACCCACTATGGTTTGAAAACTATCCTCTGACGTTTCTCGAGACTTAAATTATCTCCATACTCATTTCTATCTAAATCGTTTCAGCGGTTAAAAATTCTCCATACAAACTTTCAACCCCATTTTCACCCCCACCAGGGTTGATTTTCGGGATTAAAACTATATATTATCCTTTCCCGGGACTCAAACTATCTCTATACAAAATTTCATCAAAATCCGTTCAGCCGTTTTCACGTGATGCGCGGTCAAATAAACAGACAAACAGATAAACAGATAAACAGATAAACAGACAAACAGATAAACAGACAAAAATTCTAAAAATTGTTGGAACGTATTCTGTTATCGATTCTAAATATCCCCAGCCAACTTTTTTTCGATTATCTTCCATGTACAGACTTTCGACTCTCTTCAGCTTTATTATATGTATAGATAGATCAATAACGTTTATAACTGAAAAAACAAGTGGCGTTATTATAAAACCGATCAGCCTCAAAAATATGGAATGCAGACTGGTATTTTTTAGAATTAAAATAAACGGTTTTTAACCGAAAAATAACCGGTTTGCATTTCCTAATCAGAAGTAGCTAATAGGACGAAATGTTGAAAATAAAATAACGACAAGGTTGTGCGAAGATTATTTTGAACACCTTGCCCGATTTGCAGCCTCTACGAATAGGTACATCAAATTACTCGTAAACAATACGGGAACAAATAAGGCCAAGTGAGATGGGGTAAAGCCGGCTCACTTCTTGGTGTTTTATTGAGTTGTATCGGTTCGTCACATTGGTTTGACACGTTGAGTAAGGAAATACAAATATCGCCCGATAACAAACCACGAAGTAAATTGTCAGTTTTTAAGATTGTTATTTAAGGCTCTTCTACAAGGTTGGAAAAAAACTAGTTTCAATACAAATTGTAATGCGGTTGGCAATCAAATTGTATAAACCATGCACCGATCGAGTGTGATGTATCACACTATTTTGACAATCATCGAACATTGCATTCCGTACACGGAACCCTTAGGGCGTGACTCGCACTTGGCTATTTTAACGGCCTCCTAGCCTAGTCGGTAGTAACTCTGCCTACGAAGCAGGAGGTCCCGGGTTCGAATCATGGTCAGGGCATTTATTTGTGTGTTTATCACAGATTTGTTCCTGAGTTATGGATGTTTTCTATATATTTAAGTATTTATCCATATTTATCTATTATATATATCGTCGTCTAGTACCCATAACACAAGCCTCATTGAGCTTACCGTGGGCCTAGGTCGATTTGTGTGAGATTGTCCTATAATATTTTTTTTATTTTTTTTGTTCACCGATAATTCGAAGAGGCCAGATTTGGAAAATTATTTTTTGTTTGAGAGGATACTTGACAGTTGGTCCCAATGTCATCAAGTCAGGATCTGATGATGGGATCTTGGAGAAATCAAGGGAACTCTTCTACTATTATAGGCACACATATAGTGATTTGAGTATTTTTTACAGCAACTCGGGCATTTGCTCTTCAAAAGGTGGAGCCTAAGTGTAGTCGGTTTATTTATTTTTTTGTTTAAAATTACGAGTATTAGAAGGCACTTTTATAATTCACCAATTTTGGCGAGTTTTAACGCGTGTTCAGTTTTTAAGCACGTGTACTTCACAATAGCGTCAAGACAATAAAAAATTGAAACCACACATACATACTGCCAAAGGTCCTGTTTCAAACAATATTTGTTTCAAAGTTTCTTCATCAGTGGTATTGAAGACTTTAACTGAGGTTACACTGGTGATTGCAGTCATATTCTGATTTTCTTTACAAAGGCCTGGTTTTGCCTTGAACGGGTATTCTTCCTCTAACGTTAAATACTTTTTGTACTTGCCGTATCCTTCGTAGTGTCTGGGGATTGAAGATATTTAAACTGTTTACCCCGTCATCGAATAGAGAACATGCATGAAAAATATTTAATTGAATTTGTTCCATAAACACGTTCAACAACCCCAAATTAATATAAATAAGTGGAAATCCGTAATAATTTTTAACAGTTTTTTAAAGATCAATGTGGTTTAAAAACTTAAAAATTTAGACATTTTTTTATACATCAAATGTATTTTCGAAACTTCAGTTCGATTACTTATGTTCTAACAAGAAAAAAAATGTATGACAACTATATAGCTAAACGCATTTTTTCGTGCCTAAAATTACAAAAATCTCCCAAAAACTTGTTCCTTCCAAACAGTTTTCTGCAACTTTGTGGTCGGTGACGTCAGAATCCTCACACTTTTGTATGGGGTGTTTTGACGCGCGGCGCAGACGCCTAACGTATTTTCACATTTTTGACGTTTCAGGGCTATCATTGATAGTAGGTTTATTAGAGACATTTGAATCTACAGGGAAAAATAATCGAATGACGTCTTCCAAAAAAATCATGCATGTTCCTAATTGTGAACATTGTGCGCTATTAGCTCAAGTAGTATTTTGAATTGAGTGAAGTCATTTGATGGCACCTTAATTGAATTTGTAAACCACTTTGTATGGCAGGAGCTGTCATATTACTTCACTCAATTAAAATTACTACTTTAGTACTGAGATATTTACCACATGTGGGGGAAAAATGAATTATGTCTACCCTGAGCGCGTGGAATGGGGATGTGAAATTAAAAGCTGTAAAATATTAAAAATCTATGTCAAATCAATGCTATAAAACAAATATCATTCAAAAGCGACACTCTAAAGTCCTTTCTACCTAATGCGAAGAAACTAGTTAATAATCTTCATTCTCTAATGAATTGGAGGTTATCCTCTGATAACCTCCAATTTTCCCCACTACTTTTCAGAATCTTTATTCCTGGTTTTCGACGAGCGGGTATGGTAAAAATAGGCTTACTTCATAACTTCATGAGGCCATGCTCCACCTCCCTGACAGTTATTCCTCTCCCAGTGCGGTGGAATACAGTCTATGCTCTGTTGCTCAGAAATATCGAGGCACTTCTTGTGTTTAATTGCGTATTGTCCTTCAATATTTCCTGTAAATATCAAATTTATGGTATAGATTTTACTTAGTACAAAAGCGTAAAAAATTGTGCGCATGGAGTTGTGAATATTTATTCTTTCAGTATAACCGGTACGGACACTACAATTCGATTTAAAGGCGAATAGTGCTTATTTTTGTAAATATAATATACTCGTACAATGGAAAAAAATTACGTAATACCTATCCAATCTAATGTAATCATTTTGTAATCCATTATCTGGCTTTTTATTACAAAATGTCATATAGATAAAACCACCTCAAAAACAACTAAACCGATTTCGATGTAGTTATCAGGATTAATTAAAAAGTATGATTAACTCTGCTATAAAAATGTTTTACAGACTTTCCTCAGAGTTTAAGTAAATATAGTTTTCCACGATATATAGGAATAAATTTTAAAGACACAATTTGGGATCCTTTCGTTTTTAGGGTTCCGTAGTCAACTAGGAATCCTTATAGTTTCGCCATGTCTGTCCGTCCGTCCGTCCGCGGATAATCTCAGTGACCGTTAGCATTAGAACGCTGAAATATGGTACTAATTTATATATCAATCACGCCGACAAAAAGGTGAAACAAAAAGTGGAAAAAAATCTTTTATTAGGGTACCTCTCCTATACGTAAAGTGGGGAGTGATTTTTTTTTTCATTTCAACCCTAACGTGTGATATATTGTTGGATAGGTATTTAAAAATGAATAGGGGTTTACTAAAATCATTTTTCGATAATGTAAATATTTTCGGAAATAATCGCTCCAGAATTAAAAAAATATGCGTCCCCCCAACCCTCTACCTTTTGAACCATAAGTTTTAAAAATATGAAAAAAATCTCAAAAGTAGAACTTTATAAAAAGTTTCTAGGAAAATTATTTTGAACTTGATAGGATGAATAGTTTTTGAAAAAAAATTACAAAATAATTTCTGAACTAAGTTTGTAATTTAACCGTATAAGCAGGTGTTTATTGTACCTGTAATTTCTACCAAATCACAATGAAATGACGTGCTTTCAAATAAAGTAAAAACGGTGAAAATCGGTTCACGCAATAAAGAATTATTCCATAAAAATCATCTTCCATACTTTAAGCTCGCGCGCAATAGTTTACTTAATTGCCGATAGATGTCGCTGTACGTGGAACTCTCATATCATATCCTACATGGCGGTGTTATTAACTCTTAAGTGGGGACACTTACTGTGACGGACGGAAAACTACGGAACCCTACACTGAGCGTGGCCCTACACGCTCTTAGCCGGTTTTTAACTCTTAAGTGGGGCCATTTACTGTGACGGACGGAAAACTAGGGAACCCTACACTGAGCGTGGCCCGACACACTCTTGGCCGGTTTTTTGTCTACTTGTTTTGCTAATTTTTTTTAAAGATTTATGATAAATAAAGTAGTTTTCTTTCATCTGACATATGTATTATTACAATCAGTTTTACCGTCAATCTTGTACACTTTTCTAAAAAATTCTTAACAGACCTCGCTTATCTCGGCCACCTAATTGATGAAATTGGTGCTGCTCCGGAAAAAACCTTGTTTTGGATCGCTATTATCACCATGCAAAGCGGCGTGATGCCATACCAAAATGCAGCGTTTGGATAAAAAAAGATCCATAATTAGTATGACTAATAATCAGTCCTTGATTGTTCAAAAACTTCCTAATTTTCATTAAGAATAGTTTCGACTAATCAGTACAAGACAGATGATACTGACCATGTTAGATATGTTTGAAAAACTTACCCGTTGCGGTAAATATTCCATCAGCATAACATTTGCCTGTGTGTTTAACACCAAGGACTACTGCCCCGTGGTCTCGCCAGTCCCAATGGTCAGGAGCCGTGATCGCTTCAGCAGGGTACTGGACCTCCGTCATCAGACCATCAAGCGAGCCATCAAAAGTCAACCGGCCCATGTAACCCCACCTCTCCTCTGCCATGACTGTCTGCGAAGTGGGTGATCCCAAACTCTGTCAGCGAGTGTTTGGCGTTGCGTTCATTTATTTCCTTTACACTTTGCTTGAAGACCTCGAGTCTTTCGAAGTATTCTTCGGGACCGTATACTTTCCCATATTCTTGTACATAGTCCTTGAATAGATCATGAGCGTGTTCTAAGTCGTAATATGGCTTGATCGGAAGTTGCGTCGCAGCAGCACAGACTAGTAAAAAGATATTTAATAGGAACATTGTGTTTGTTAGTGTTGCAATTGACAACACAGTGGTTGTATTAAATTTATCTGTTTTTGTATACAACTGAAGTCGTAAACGTATTTAAATTTGAAATTGTTTTATCAGTAGAAGTGTATTTTTATGACAAGGAATTCTTGTGCTTTTAACTGCAGAAGTTATTGGAATAAATATTACAAGTGGAATTCTAGTTTTATCGAAAAATATATAAAATATGACACTTAAGGTCAAATGAAGGTTGCACGAGCAACCGCGGCGATCATGTCAACATACCTTCGTCCGGCGGAATTTGCAACTTGACTGTATATAATTTTTTTTTAATTGGATGGATTTTATCAAAAACACTTAAATATTGCATTTAGAAAGCCGGGGAAAGCTAATACCATTTTGTCGAGAATTATGAGGAATCTCTTAAAGAGCCAACGAATCTAAAATCGGCAGTTAATACTTAATTCAGGGTAGTTTTCCAAATATATTTAAAAAATCAGTGTTGAATTGAAATGAAACCCCATCATTAAAAGGATGACTGAATATGAAGAGAATATAAACTGAAATGTGTAATTACCGATCGATAGCTTTAATTTATATGTTCTCCAAAATGTATGAAAAAGTTATGTATAATAGGATAATACATTTCCTTGATGAGTACAACATAATTTCCGACCAACAGCATGGCTTTCGTAAATCTAGATGCACCACTCTAGCCACATTTAAACTGATAAAACATATACTAGATGCGGTAGATAATCAGATTCCTGTCACAGTACTATTATTAGATATGAACAAAGCTTTTGATTAAGTGTGCCACAAACGGCTATTACTAAAACTATATAAATACGGCATACGCGGCCCTGCTCGTGACTGGATTAGGACATACAATTACATTACTGATAGAATCCAATGTGTTTAAATCTTAAAGTACTGCTCGAACTCTAAAACCCTAAATAATTACCGATCATATTTCAAATCAATAATAATTACGGAGTGCCTCAAGGCAGTATTTCAGGACCACTTTTCTTCTTAATTTATATTAATGATATGCCTAAATGCTTGCCACATGTTAGCTTATTATTTGCAGATGATACTTGAATTACAGTTAAATGTAAAGATTTATTAACGTACAATAATGATATTAATGAAACACTTGCTTTATCAATTAAATGGCTACAAATAAATAATTTGAAAATGAACCTAAATAAAATTAATTATATTCAATTCCATACAAACAGAGCCAGTCCTCAACGATTAACTGTCAGATATATGATAATGTATCTATAGAAGAAGTCCAACACGCTCGCTTTTTAGGAACATTAATTGACAATCAATGCGACTAGAAAGTACATGTTGATAAAGTGTGTACCCAAGTAATTAGATTTGTGTTTGCATTAGGAAGAATACGTCAGACAGTTTCCATTCAAGCAGCGTCAACAGCTTACAATGGATATGTAATCTATTTTACGATATGGTTTGGTACTTTGGTGTAACTGTACTGACAAACAAACTGTTTTTATCATCCAAAAGCGCTGCATTAAGGCCATCTTCGCAATGAATCAATTAGACTCTTTCCGTTCACATTTTAAAGAATATAATCTGCTTACCTTCCCTAGTATGTATATATTTGAAGTTTGTGTTTTTATACATAAATACAAATATCTTTTCATAGGTCCAAATTTATCGGGTCCACGTGAGATTTGATCTCAGTACAAATATAAACTACTCAGACCATTAATAAATTTGTCACTTTCTGAGAATAATTCGTATATCATCTGCATTTCAATATACAATAAGCTGCCTGACAATTTTAAAGTTTTGACATTAAATTCATTTAAGTCTAAAATTAAGTTATGGCTCACACAGCGATGTTTTTATACCTTAGAAGAATATCTTACTTTCTCATAAAAATTGTATTAATGTAGCGTGTTATCATGAAAATAAATGTATATTATATTCTATAGGTATAATAATGTATGTACACCTGCAAGGGTAGAGTTTCTGTGTACTTAACCAAAATTTTAATTGTATGTAAGACCTGCAATATGTAACCTGAACCGCATATACAATAAAAAACTTTGAACAAGAAGCTGAATTAAAATGTCCAGTTTATAACAATTTATAACAATTTAGCGCCATACAGCTTACACGTGAGGCTCTGGAAGTGGTCAAAATATATTTTAAGAATATCGTTAGAGCTGATTTTCCGGATTGAAATAAGTGAAAATTAATACATGTTTCTTTAAATAAAAGTCATTGTAGTTCATGCGGCTGTGATGCTATACCTACAGTTTGGCCAGGGTCTGTCTCACTTCAAGCATAGACAGAGAGAATCATACTATCTCTTTCTTAAGCTAGTATCCTCACCACTAAAAAAGAGATGAGTAAAGCTTATTTTTTTAAATAATTAAATCCATTATTACTTCTACTGTTACTGCACTCTTTGGTAAGCCCGACTATAGAAAATCTTCCGCCAGTCGGTTTTAACGTTGTCCTATCCAATGGTGGTGCTCACCAAAATGTGGGTATCGGCAATTTTTACTTAACGAGGTCTCTTTATTTCCTATCCAGTAAGGAAATAGGTTTCTTAAATGCGAGTCTTTGAGAGTTACGAGATCGCTGGCCGTCGCACCGCTAACTGGTCCTGGCAAATATCGGATTACACGAAGACCCATTCGAAACTATGTACTATCGTTTTCTAAACGTATATCGTATGTAAATATGTTGTCGTAAGAACATCTGCGTCGCTACTCACGTTAGGCGTTTTATATACTTTTCTGCCACAGTCAAAAGCTCACTGCTAAGTAATTATCCTAGTAGAAGACAAAACTTGTGCCATTCGAAAGAAATCATAAAATATTAAAGAAAAAAAAATCTGGCCAAGTCCGAATCGGAACTCGGGACACCAAGTGTTTCGTACCACAAGGTTAACGAATAATCCTCACCGTGTGACCTCAAGTTTTTATGTTATACTAGCTGTACCCGAGGCTTCGCTTACGTGCGTTTTAGTAGGCTTTACCACGTTTCCTACACTTATATACGATCATCTCCGCATTAAAAGAAAGGCAGCCTTAGTGGTAAGGCCGAAAGCTGAGCTCGACGTAAAGTCGAAGGCCCCAAGCATCCCAGTCAAAAGAGCTTCTGCAGTAGCAAGTGAGAGATCAAACACAACTTAATCCCGCCTATCCCGTGGTTAACTATATTAATACTCTTTTTTCTCCCGTCATAAACATTCAACCTCACTATTTTTGGTATGAAAAGAAATCGTCCAGTGTCTTTTTTCTTTGTTCGGCGGGCTCGGCGGGCAGAGGCTTTCACTAACTGTTATTTAAGTGCCTTATACGCGAACCGGTATAAGGCACTTAAATAACAGCCCGCCCCCCGAGGTCCTCTCTTGAACTTGTCACACAGTTAACTTTATCGATACTCGTTTTGCTCCCGTCTTACACATATAACCTAACCATTTATGGTATGAATACAAATCGTTTAGTGTGTATTTTCTTTGTGCGGGGGGCTACGCCCCACGAGCCCCCCTTTTACCTCCTGACATGTAGTAAACTCTGTCAGCATTCTTATTTTCCCGTCTTAAACATTCAACCTAACCATTTTTGGTATGAATGAATATCGTTCAGTGTATCTTTTCTTTGTGTGGGGGGCTCCGCCCCCGAGCCCCCTCTTACACTTGTCACTCGGTTAACTTTATCGATACTCGTTTTGCTCCCTTCTTACACATTTAACCTAACCATTTATGGTATGGATATAAATCGTTTAGTGTGTATTTTCTTTGTGCGGGGGGCTACGCTCCCCGAGCCCCCCTTTTACCTCCTCACGTGTAGTAAACTCTGTCAACACTCTTTTTCTCCCGTCTTAAACGATCAACCTTACCATTTTTGGTATGAATTAATATCGTTTAGTGTATTTTTTCTTTGCGCCCCCGGAGCCCCCTTTTTTTGTCCCCAATCTGCACTACGAACTTTTTTGTCAGATAACTAACTGGTGCTCAGTGACGTCTTAGTTAGTAAGACAATCCTGCGAGAGATAGCGTTGTGGTTCATTTAGCTCTGGGCATTTTTTCGATTTCCGTTTTTAGGGTTCCGTATTTACTACGTTTAAATACTTTTTATTAAGAATATGAAAAAACCTACTACATTATTTATGTATAATGTCTCCAAATATACCAATATCAATTTGTGACTTGAACTCAGCGTCATCAAGTTAATATTATTTATAGAAATCCGTGCAGCCGTTTTTATGCCAACTGGTAATATAAAGAAACGGACAAAAACACAAACAGACAAAAGTTTTAAAAATCGTCGACTACTGATCTGTTATCGATTTTATTTAAGAGCTACTTTTTTGACGGCCTCTTAGCCCAGTCGGTAGTGACCCTGCCTACGAAGCCGAAGGCCCCGGGTTCGAATCCTGGTCAGGGCATTTGTTTGTGTGTTTATCACAGATATTTGTTCCTGAGTTATGGATGTTTTCTATGTATTTAAGTATTTATCGATATTTATCTATTATATACTAGCTGTGCCCGCGGCTCCGCCCGCGTGGAATTCGGTCTGTGTCAGTAAGCGGCTAATTCACCCCTAATTTCTCTCCCGCTTCCCTGGAGGCGGAACTTGAAGTAAAGTTGACAGATGGATACGCTAGAGGACAGTAGTCCTAATAAAATATTTTCAATTACCACTAAATGAAACTACCCTCAAAAATTAATACTTTTTTATTTTTATTTTTTTTGGCCTGATTTAAACGACATAGAGTAGTAGGTGTATATCGGACGATACAGGACCACTTTTGTATTTATACGTTCATGTCCACGGAAAATGTCATCCAAATCAATCCTCCCGTCAAATCAGTCTAAGCATGAAAGGTAAGAACAGGCGCGGTTGAAATTGGGGTAGGGGGGGGGGGGGGGGGTCACAAATGCAGAAATGTTTTTTTTTCTATTTGTGGTGCACTTGGAGGGGGGGGGGGGGTCCAAGCAAATTAAACTCATTCGAGTGTAGTGGCTACCCCCCCCCCCCCTTTTAGACGTTGAATTTTTATAGGCTACGTGGCTGGGGATTTTCTTGAATTGGAATTAGTAATCTTTAAGGGGTGATTTTCGGGATAAGAATGCAAAAAAAACCCGGTCATGAGCATGTCGGGCGATACTCAGTGTAGAGTTTCGTAGATGCCGCCCTGTTACAAAGCATCCGTTCAAAAGGTGGTTTATTAAGGGATATTCGGCGGCGCTTACGTCATTTTACTATTCGGCACTTCCTTTCAATATGCGTTTTTGACTGATAATTCAAAAACGGCTGAACCGATTTTATTGAATATAGTTTATATTGAACCTTCTTATCAGGCCTCACCAAATTTTAGCTTTCTAGTGCGAACGGTAACTGAGCTAGACCACGGACAGACATGGCGAAACTATAAGGGTTCCTAGTTGACTACGGAACCCTAAAAAGAGATAAACAGTAGTTTATGTAACTGTTACGTAATAAGGCCTAATTATGTACAGAAGCATACACCGCTTTACCTACAATCATATCCATTGAAAACATTAGAATGACCGCCATTACACCGCCATGACCAACCTTATTGCGCCGGCGGTCGGGGGTCGGATATTCATTACGTTACCGTAGGTAATGAATTTTCATACGTTTTTACCACACTGTCACAGATAATACACTGATGTTACGTTACTGGTTGCAATAATGGTGGTAATTACATACGGTTCCGATAGAGGATTTATGATATTGGTGTAGATCAAGATATTTATTCTTCAATGTAAGCACATTACAATGCACTAATGAACGTCAGAGAAAAATAAAATACACGAGTGTCGTGAAACACGCGATTGGAACGAAGCTATGTTATTTTATTTTATATTATTATTGACTTTTTCGTAAATTTTGTGGTTTTAATTATTTTGAAATTTTGGAAAATTTTGAATTTGTGGAAATTTATTTATTTATGAAATTTTATTTTTTAAAACGTTTTAAAATTTTGGAAATTTTGGAAATTTTTGAAATTTTGGAACAATCATATCCATTGAAAACATTAGAATGACCGCCATTACACCGCCATGACCAACCTTATTGCGCCGGCGGTCGGGGGGCGGATATTCATTACGTTACCGTAGGTAATGAATTTTCATACGTTTTTACCACACTGTCACAGATAATACACTGATGTTACGTTACTGGTTGCAATAATGGTGGTAATTACATACGGTTGCGATAGAGGATTTATGATATTTGTGTAGATCAAGATATTTATTCTTCAATGTAAGCACATTACAATGCACTAATGAACGTCAGAGAAAAATAAAATACACGAGTGTCGTGAAACACGCGATTGGAACGAAGTTATGTTATTTTATTTTATATTATTATTGACTTTTTCGTAAATTTTGTGGTTTAAATTATTTTGAAATTTTGGAAAGTTTTGAAATTGTGGATATTTATTTATTTATGAAATTTTATTTTTTTTGAAATTTTTGAACTTTTTGAAATTTTGGAAATTTTGGAAATTTAGAAAATTTTGGAAATTTTGGAAATTTTGGAAATTTTGGAAATTTTGGAAATTTTGGAAATTTTGGAAATTTTGGAAATTTTGGAAATTTTGGAAATTTAAGAAATTTTGGAAATTTTGGAAATTTTGGAAATTTTTGAAGTTTTTGAATTTTTTGTAATTTAGAAATTTTGCCATTTTTGACATTTTCGACATTTTTTACTTTTAGGTTCTCGACTTTTCATTCCTAATCTGACTGCTTCACAAAACGTTTGATATGTTTTCCTACCTAAACGGTGTCCTATAAATGTTAGATGATTTTGTAGTAGTTTTTTGGTTTGGGCCATGCAACTTTGTCCGTCATATATAGTCCTCGAACCTGCAATAACCCTTTTCACGCTACTGTTCGGTAATGTGACAAAAGATGGTCAAAATCCAAACTGGAAAGTAAGCATTTACTGTAGCACCTGAACCACCACTACAGCAATGTTATTGTAGCGATGAAATGCCATTAGTTGGAAAGTAAATTGTCCAGTTATGTCATTGCATGCATTAAAAACATTAAAAGGACTTTTTGGCGCAACTTTATGTTTCAAAAATAAAATAAGGTTGTTTATCGGGCCAACTACCTGTTTAAAAAAAAAAGAAACGTCAAAACCATTTATTCATCCTTAAGGCGTTTTTACTTTTTTAGCCGTTTGTGGGTTTCTATCAAAAACGCCTCTAAGTAATGAGTCGGTTTGAAGCAAACAACAGAAAAACGCTTCTTGAAAGTGAAAAAAAAAGTAAAATGGCGGGAATGGAATACTGAATTGGATATTCTACAAGAGCATTTATATTATTATGACAAATGTTTTTTTATTTCCTCACAGTAGTCGTGAAAAGCACTATGTAATATCTCGGCCGAAAGCGCTATAGGTGGACTCGTATCTTCGAGGGCCTCCCCTGGCGGGTCGGCCCTCGAACTAACTCGATCCACCTATGGCTTACTTTCAAGCCTCTACAACAATGTACTATTGAAATTCATGACATTTTCAAATATTTCTTAAGAGCGGGTAAAGGTAAATTTAAAGCATCGACGGGTAACATGTTATAAATATGCAGTAGCAACAACATTCTGAGGATGATTGCCGGTAGATTTGATTGCCCGTTGATCAAACTGGTAAAGTCCAATTTAGAATATAAGTTTTAGATGTTTTATGTTTTATTTTAAGTATGTTAATATGATTACTTACTAACAACTTAGAACACTACAACTAAGAACAAAATGGACCATGTTATCTGAAATAAATATTTTTGTATTTGAATTTGAAATATGAACACCTTCACCAAAAAATTACAAATTATTTCAATACCAAATTTCATCTAAATACGTACAGCGGTTATTTTTTGTTTCTTCCCTATGTAAACTTCCACCCCTTTTGCATCCGCTTAAGGGATAATTTCCGAGATAAAACTATTTTACGTCATACCTGGCCATAATGTGAGTATTACCACGTGATAGTAGTATAGTAGTATTGTGTACTCACCACGGGCAGTCAAAAAGAAAGCCCTCTATCGCATATTTACAACCCTCGCCTGCGGCTCGGGTCACAAATACCTGCGATTTCGGGCTTTCTTTCTTTAACAGTAAGTAATGGTAATGTACTATTATTTCCTTTTCCAGAGCTCAAATTATCTCCATACCAAATTTTATCTAAATCGATTCTGCGGTTAATAATTCCCTATACAAATTTCCAACTCCCTTTTCACCCCTTTAGGGTTGATTTTCGGGTTGAAAACTATCCTTTGTCCTTTCTCGAGACCCATACTATCTCTATACCAATTCATCTAAATCAGTTCAGCGGTAAAAAAAATCTCATACCAACTTCCAACCCCCTTTTCACACCCACAAGGGTTTGAAAACTATCCTATGACGTTTCTCGAGACTTAAATTATCTACATACTCATTTCTATCTAAATCGTTTCAGCGGTTAAAAATTCTCCATACAAACTTTCAACCCCATTTTCACCCCCACCAGGGTTGATTTTCGGGATTAAAACTATATATTATCCTTTCCCGGGACTCAAACTATCTCTATACAAAATTTCATCAAAATCCGTTCAGCCGTTTACACGTGATGCGCGGTCAAATAAACAGACAAACAGATAAACAGATAAACAGATAAACAGACAAACAGATAAACAGACAAAAATTCTAAAAATTGTTGGAACGTATTCTGTTATCGATTCTAAATATCCCCAGCCAACTTTTTTTCGATTATCTTCCATGTACAGACTTTCGACTCTCTTCAGCTTTATTATATGTATAGATATAGATAGATATCGTCGTCTAGTACCCTAGGCTTGTGTTATAGGTAATCCTATAATATTTATTTATTTATTTACTTATTAATATTTTTGGTAATATCTCCAATGTACAAATTTTCTACACTCCTTTGCTTTATTATATGTATATAATAGATAGATAGATACATATGTAGATGTTAGGCGACTCAAATATTAAATAATGAGTCTTACTAAAGTCTGTTCGGAAAGAGAAGTGTAGTGGTTAATACTGTAACTCATACATACTACGACACTCCTCTTTCCGGATAGACATGGGGTAAACTCTTAGAGAATTCAACCCGGATGGAGTAGCCATGTCTGTCATTTTCCATACAAAAAGTCTGCCGATTTTTGTGGGGGAGGGGAACGTCAAATGTATGGCTATTCGTACGTAACGTACAGCGTAACGTATAGCTACGTCAGATAAACGTCAGTCCATACAAGTGTATGACCACTGGTCATATATTTTCGGCAGAGAGGAACGCCTATCAATGGCGACTCCGGTTGGTTGAATTTTCTATACTGCCAGGTGACAACTAAATCTAACAAAATGCAAAAAAATAAGTAAACTAAAATCCGCCTTGTTTTGTTACCAATACGGTTCATTACGGCTATAAACTTGTGGTAGTAGGTAATTAGTGAATCTAAGCTGTTTGTCAGCCGACGACGTGCGTTGCTTTGAAGGCCTGTTCGAAATTTAAACTTATTCAAATTCAAATTATTAAAATAATTTTCCTTGGATAGGAAGGCTCGTTAAATATTTACACTTATAACCGTTGAGTAAAGTTTAATTTTGTATGTACTATTTTTCATAGTCATATAAGTCATAGGAAATTACCACTGTAAATTGACTGTAGGTACATATCGAGTCCTATAGTAACCTAAGGTCAATCTGTGGTCTGAAAACTGTTAAAGATAGGTCTACCAAATAATTATGCCGTCATCTGCAGGGTCTGTTTAGTGGACTGTTCAATTCACAGTTCCTAGTTAGCTATAGTTTCTGAAAAAAACGCGGGGGCAGAGCCGTAACTTTTGTATGAAAAACTGCATTTTCAAATGCGTTTTTTATCAAAACTACTGCTAGTAAAATGAAGTCAAAATCAGTCAGCTGTCCTAACTTTTTGCAGGATTTCTATCGGTACCCCACACGATTCTTACAAATGAAAAATAAAATTCACTTTCCCCCTTAATCCCCCTAAACTTCCTCATAAAATTAAATTTAAGCAGTTAAAGCCTCGGTACCTTGTTACAGCCGACATTTTCTATACCTGTTCCAAATTTCAGCTTTCTACGTTAAACTGTTTCCGAGAAAAACGCGTTTTACCTATTTCGGCGGCCGGAGTGATCCCATAAGTGTTTCGTAAACCAAGTATTGGTACGAAACACTAAAAATCATAAAATGTCAGGTCTTTGTGAAGCTACCACCATTTTTTTGGCACTTCTCGATGAGCACTATTGAATGGGCCACGTACCCACTTGCGAGTCGTTGAAACATTTGTTGTCAAAAATTTAGGATCATTTTTGCTGACTGTACAAAATGCTCCAAGTTTGGCTCAGGCTATCAGGTTAGAACATAATAGTCATAATATTTTACGGTGCATTACCCCAAATAGCCGAATTTTGCTACTCGACGAGGTAGGGTTGTCTACGGCCTATCTTGATCTTCCCCAGTAGTTCTGTGAGCTGTGGACATCGTGAGTATAGCTAAAACGGAGTAGATGTATGGCCCCGCCAATTTGATAAATGTCCAAAAACTGAATCGAACCTACCTATGGTTTAAGAGGAATTTCCTTCCGCGAACGCTTCCGCTGAGGAATTAACTCCCTGCCGAGAATTTCCCATGGGACCACAGTATGGGTTTTTTTCAAAAAGGAGTATATAGATTTCTAAAGAATCGGCAACGCTCATGTGACACCTTTGGAGTTGCAGGTGTCCATAGGTACCGATACCGTAGGGTAGCTGGTTACCATCAGGCGGGCCGTTTGTTTGTTTGGACAATGGACACTTCCGGCCAGTAAACGGTCACTGGTATGGCGGAGCCTTGGCTGGTAATCGCCTGGTACCTGAGGCTACTCGACTTACTGGCATCTGAGCAATGTGTAACCTTTGCAGTGTCTTCAGTGTATTGGAAATAAAGGGACAGGTTTCGTTCCAATCACTTTATTTTGAATTAAACTTTGAGCCTGAGAATCGTGACTAAATCACATGATGAGCCATGGCTTTGTCACCTTAATAATCCTGTTTTAAAGTTTCGCTTTTGTCTGAATAAAAAGGAAATTTAATTTCTATCTGAGATACAAGTTGGTTGGTAAAATTAAACAAACTCGATTGAAATATTTGAAAATAAAAGTTTTAAAATTATAAAGTTCCCTATAAAATGGTTTGCAGTTGCAATTTGTTATACAATTGCTGTTATTTAAAAAAGTGAAATCTTAAAGTAGGTTAGATTTGACTTGGTCAGTTTTCATTACATCAGTCATTTTATAAAGTTATTCAACATATATATATATACAGGCTGATTCATGAGACGTGAGCAGGAACAACCCTACACACTTCGTTAACGATAATTAATCGACCGTCATCATGTTTAAGTGAAACACTAACGCCTTTCAATTTTTTTTTACCTTTTTGTTTCGTAGAAATTTTATTCTCTGTAATCATGGTCACCCTACATAAACAAATCAATAAAGATAAAACCTCTTTGACAATCATGACAGCACTTTGATTATGAAAAATTAGAAAAAATAATTAAGTGAGATACGATGTTTCAAAAGTAACCAGACATCAATTTGATACATATCACAGAAAAACAAGAGAATATCAGTACTCGACGGAGTATTCTAATTGTAGAGTGACCATGCGTGTCGTAAATAATTTCAAACGTTTTATTTTTATTTAAAAAAAAAATTTTGCGCTTATCACACTAATACTGATATCAAACAATAGCTTATTTTTAACTGAATCCGTAGTGTTAAGCCTGCTCACGTCTCATGAATCACCCTGTATATATATACATTTTTTTTTTTTTTATTCTGATAAAAACTGGCCAAGTCAAATCTAACCTACTTTAAGATCTCACATTTTTAAATAACAGCAATTGTTATAGGTATCCAATAAATCAAAGAAATAGAGTTTAATACTCGTTTGTCTATCTTGTGTATCTCTCTCAATTGCTCAAAGGTTAGCTGGAAGAGATCCCTTACAGGGATAAGTTCGCCTTTGTACGTTGTATTTTCTTTTGTTATGACTGTATTTTGTCCTGTTTTATGTACAATAAAGTGTTTACATACATACATACATACATACTTGTTCATAATGTTATTTTGTTCGTATAAATACATATTTGGATTTTGCATAGAACTTGGCACTCATTTAGATCTCCATTCTTTTTGCGGCGAAGCCCACAGCCAAGCATAATTTTTGTATTGAACTTGGCTCTCTTTTTTACATTTATGTTTTTGGTGGGATATCATTACTTTTTGTAAAGAAAACTAGGCAGGTATTGAGATTTAATGTTTTTTCTTGCGTTTCCGCTGCATGGTTTTCTTTTTTATGCACACATTCTCTACATTCTCTTTATTTCTGTTCTGTGTATAATTATGTGGTGCAGCGCGCCGCCGACGACACACCGTTAGCCGGTCGTTTAGCGTGTATTACAAGTTTTTTGTATGGGGACACCACTTATTTTTTGACTCAACTTTATTTTTATATATCTGTTATATAGCAAATATAATGATACATATATTGGGATAGTTTCAAATATCTGCTTGTAAGGGTTCCAACGATACAATTAAAAAAAAAAAATTGTATGGGGACCCCTCCTATTTTTTTACTTTTTTTTATTTTTAGATTTTTTCCTACGCTTACACACAATTACCGAGCTGGATTCCAAATTTCATCCTTCTAGGTCATCTGGAAGTAGGTTAGGTTTAGGTACTATATTGACATATAGTACCTAAACCTAACCTACTTCCAGTCGTAAATTTTAGCACTGACTGACGTCAGTCAGTGCTAAAATTTACGACTTTTTGACCTTCATATCCTTATAACCGTTTGAGCCAGCTTCATGAAATTTGGGCTTCTAGATGCCCTTATGGATATAATTAAACACACGTAGTTTTATGTGTTTACGTTAAAGAGGTTTTGAGTTATAGAAGGGTCAAAAGTGGCACCAAGTGGTTCGTGTAAATATACACTTGGCGCTGGCTAGCCAGTTCCTTTGCTTGAACTTGGCTTGACACGCTGCCGCGTGTCTAGATAAGAATGAGGTTAGACTTATTGGTCTGAAGGATTTGGGGTCCGAGTAGTCACTTTTACCTGGTTTTGGTACGAAGATAACTTTGACATCTCTCCACGGTAACCAGGTAATAAAAGATTTAGTGTTCTTTACATTAAAAGTCAAAGATTCAAGTCAAAAATTGAGCAGTGTCATGGTCAGATAAATAGAGTCTACGAGTAACTGCTTGTACTTGTTTTATGTTTGAAGCTGATCTAAGCAAGCGCTAGGTCTGGTCGGTGTGTTTATATAAAGTTCAAAACCATTACTTAATTGGATATCCTTAAGATCTTTTGCAAACGATGTGTATGTGTCCTTTAAAATATCTATATTCCATTCACCACATAATTTTATTTTATTTTTCCTAAGTTTAGTAGTAAACTTAAAAAGCATTTTGTTAAGTTTATGAAAGAATAATCCTATGTGGGCTTTAGTATTCTCGGGTATTCTGTAAATAACTAAAACTATAAGGTCTAATCAGAATTTATGTCCCACAACATTAAACAAAATTGGCTGAGGCTAATTCAGAGAAGAATGCAATAGGTTTAACACCCAGTCTTTTCTTCACAAGAATACCTCTGCCTTTCTCTCTACATCAAGATGAAGCCAGTTTTAAGTTGTCGAAAATATTATTTTCAGTCAAGTTTACAAGTATTTATTTAAAACATAGAAGGGATGGGTAGCGAAGTATTTGTTTATGAAATTTTCCACTATTCCCAACAAAACAATAATATAAAATGAAACATAAAAAAAAAAAAAAAAACTTCCTAGCAACGGTCAAACAAGATCCGGAGAAAGTTTTTTCTTATTAAAATATTTGTACGTAGCTTACTGCTACCCAAGCCGATCCTAGCTTATTTATTAAAGCTATAGACTAATAAAATCTAAACCTTAGCACAGGACCGTAGCCCGAGCGCTCACAAGGGACCTCTACGCTTTCTGGTTGACTTGACAATTAGTTGTCAATCAGTGAAATGTTTGTAAATAAGAGTTTTATTCAACAAATCGAGTAGTAACAACAAACGTTTGTAGTGTTTACTAGTGCCGTCCATATTACGTACCTAAAGTAAGTGCATTAAAATATATCGTTATCCCGTAATAACGTGAGAGACAAATTCCCCATCTTTTTTTACGGAGTCCATCCAAAAGCACCATCTCATCAGCATATTACGGCTGATACTCCGGCATAAAGGCCCTTTACCCCCGGTACCCCTTCGTTCGAAGACTGGACACCGCAAAGACAATATATATAGTGTTACATAATACTTTTTTTTTATGTGTTTTTTTATAATCTTTACCTTTTTATCCTAATTTTAATTAGTTTTAAAAGTTAGTCTAAGTTTTTATATTGTACATACATTTTACCTCTCGTTGATGTCCCTTTCCTGCCCTACTCCAGTTACTGCGTCATCGGAAAACTATGTCCGCTGCCCCGAATGTCTGGAACCGCGGTTTTTCAAAGGCCCCAGAGGCCTCAAAATTCACATTACCAGAAAACATCGCCAGAATCTCAGTCAACCGACACCCTGTGCGGCGCCACGGCTCGGTTCCTCAGCGCCCGCCCAATCGCAGGTACCTAACCCAGACATACCGTTTTGGAAAACCCTCAGCGATTTAAAAAATACACGGCCAGTTTTAAAACGGATCCCACGGGGTGCCCGCATTTCTGTCGCTAAATTTCTATGTAATTTAATAACCGCAATTAAATCAGACAATTCACCTGCTAACTGGGAAAAATTATTAACCTTTTCTTATCACGTGCTGCACATTTTACCGGATCAAAATTCTAAATCTTTAACCAATTTAGTCAAGGACAATTGCCTTTCTTATTCTTCGGTTCCCGAAGCTGAATACAGACCTAGACCATTGAGTAATAATTTGTTTAAAAGAGTAGAAACCAAAGTTACCGACGGCGACATTAAAGGGGCCGCCCACCTACTTTTTTCCGATGATGCGGTTGCCCCCGCAAATTCAGAAACTCTAACAGCACTTCTGGCTAAACATCCACCTTCGGACGTGAATCTTCGCCTTCCCGAACCCCCACAACCTGACGATCCTACCCTCACCACCACTACCGAGGCCATCTTCGCAGCCATTATGTCTTTTCCTAATGGTTCCGCAGGCGGGCTCGATGGACTGGCACCGCAGCATCTGAAAGATCTTCTCTATTGCGGATGTGGCGACACAAAAGAACTTGTCTTAAAAAGCCTGACCGCCTTAATTAATATAATGCTGGCTGGCAAAGTACCTGAAGCAACCACAGATATCCTGTACGGAGCGAATTTATGCGCTCTCCAAAAGAAAGACGGTGGCATTCGCCCCATCGCAGTGGGCACTACATTTCGCCGTCTCGCCGCCAAAATTGCTTGCCGCTCTATACTCGGAGACCTAAGTGCGGAATTACAACCTGTGCAGCTAGGATTCGGGTCTAAGAGTGGCTGCGAAGCCGCCGTCCACACCGTGCGTACATACCTCGAGCATCAGTCGGGAGAAGTTGTTTTGAAGGTGGATGTATCGAACGCCTTCAATTCCGTAGACAGGGGCGCCTTGTTGTCACATATTAAAGAAAAAATCCCCACAACATACCAATTTTTGTGGCAATGCTACAGTTCACCATCCAAACTGTTGTACAAAACAAATGTTCTCGATTCTTCTGTAGGCTGTCAACAAGGCGACCCTTTAGGTCCAGCAATTTTCAGTCTCGCGATTCATCCCTCTATTAAAGATCTAAATTCAAAATTAAACATTTGGTACTTGGACGATGGCACCCTGGGTGGTGATGCGACTACAGTTTTAAATGATCTCGAAACTTTAATCGCCAGTTTTGGTAGTATTGGTCTCTCACTCAACTATTCAAAATGTGAACTCTACGTCACAGATTCATGTTTAGATAAAGACCGAACAACAGAACTATTTAAACAATTAGCTCCCGGCATTAAGATCGTAGATAAAGAGTCGCTTCACCTCCTAGGCTGCCCTATTTTTGATCAATCCTTTGAAAATTTTATTAACGTTAAAATTCAAAATTTTAAAGCAACCTCACATCGTTTAAACAAAATTAACATGCATTCGGCTTACGCGATCATGAAACACTGTCTTTTCGTTCCAAAATTTACCTATATTCTTCGCGGATCCCACCTTTGGAAACACCCTATATTGCTTTTAAATTTGGATTCTATAATTTTGGACACCCTCACTTCCGTATTTAACATATCTTTTGGCGAGTTAACATGGACCCAGGCCACCCTACCCATTAGGTTTGGCGGCCTGGGTATCCGCAAAATTTCGAGTATAGCTCTTCCTGCTTTCTTGGCCTCGGTTCATGGCGCTCAGATCCTCATTGGGAAAATTTTAGCCCCATCCATTGGGGTCCTAGAGGCTGCGCACTGTGCCGAGGCCAAGAACGTATGGTCACTCACATGCCCTACCACAGACTTTCCGGATAACCTCGGTTCGCAGAGGCAATGGGACGAGCCCCTCTGCAGACTGACAAGGAACCAGCTCCTGGAATTAGCAACCAGTCCGATAGACCGGGCTCGTCTCATTGCGTCAGCTGAATGGGAGGCTGGTCTGTGGCTGCAGGCACTTCCATCTACAACAATTGGAACATTGCTGGACAACACCACTTTCCGTCTGGCCACATGTCTAAGGATAGGGGCATCGACTAACTTACCGCACCGCTGTATATGCGGGGTAATGGTGAACAATCTTGGTCACCACGGCCTGTCATGTCAGCGAAGCGCAGGCAGGATCCCACGACACGCCAGCATTAACGACGTCATCCGTCGGGCCCTTGTCAGCGCCAAGGTGCCTGCGATCCTTGAGCCAAACGGACTGATGAAAGAGGATAGCAAGCGGCCCGACGGGATGACGCTGGTGCCCTGGAGTATGGGTAGGCCGCTTGTATGGGACGCTACGTGTGTAGATACCTTGGCGCCGACCCATATCCCGGGCACCAAAGTTGCTGCTGGTGCAGCTGCGTCCGAGGCTGAAATCCTCAAACGTCGCAAATATGCTGCCCTAGGAGGGAGTTACTTATTTGCGGCGTTTGGGGTAGAAACCCTTGGACCGTGGGGTCCAAATGCACGACGCCTCTATAAGGAAATATCGACCCGACTTATAGAGGCGTCTGGTGACCAGAGGGCTGGTCACTATTTCGCCCAGCGGATAAGCATTGCTATCCAGCGGGGCAATGCGGCCAGCCTTCTGGGCACCCTACCCAGAGACAGCGGTGCGGACCTCGGCCAAATTTTTTATTTATAAGTTTTATATATTCATTATAAATCTTAATCTTAATGAAATAAAAAAATTAATGTGGTATAATTGTTATAAAAAACAAATAAATAAATACCTACTTTTCATTAAAAAAAAAATTAAGCATTGTTGACATACTTTGTAATCAAACTAGTCAAACGATAGCACATTAAAATACGTAAAACATAACTTGAATGTCATAAATGGCTCCGGTAGGAAAGTATACATAATAGTTAAAATAAAACCTAAAAGCTATAAAATACGCTATTTCAAGTAATAAGACATACTCGTATTACGTATAGTTTACCATAAGGCCAAGTTATTTGAATAAATAGTTAAATCAACCACGTAGAGGTAACTAAAATAAATATTTAATGCTATACTTATCACCTATAGGGTACACATCCGAGCGCTTTTTACTGTCCCAGACCCTCGTAGATGTTATCCTTAACCTTATGTGATTACTACTAGAGATGAAAGCAAAGAATCAACCATTGAGCAGTAGCATGTCAAGCATTAGGAAGTTTACCTTACTTCTTAGTTCTCTTCTTATAAATATGTAGAAAACCAGGTATTAAGATGCCTGAATTGCACAAATGGCTCTTTAATAACTTTCGATATGTATATAAAAATTTTACACGTAGTTTGATGGGAGAGTTTGGGAAATCTGTAAGAAAGAATACGAAGAACTAACTGCATGGAGTTCTATCTTCGGTTCACCTTGTAAACCTCAGGAACCCAAGGGCAGACCCTAAACACCTACATCTATTAGTATTCAGAGTGCACCTGGTATCTAAATGTAATATTTAATAGATTACAAAGTAATTAAAAATAAGTACTTTAGGAGGTCTAGGCCTTAACATCAGTGACGGCAAATTTTACTATAAAAGAACAACGTCTCCTTTAATGCGTCAATTGTCTTTGCCTTCGTTAGATAGTATGTTTCTATTGGTCCCATTACTGGTGGTTATTACTGCCTCTGCGCAGTCGCTGCCTAAACCAGATTACGACTTGGGCAACGCTCACAACCTGTTCAAACAATTCGTACAAAAACACGGCAAAGTATACAATCCTGAAGAATACTTGACACGTCTTGATATTTTCAAGCAAAACCTGGAACGAATCAATGAGCGCAACGCGAGATATCCACAAAATGAGGTTGGAATCAACCGATTCACAGATTTGACATCGGAAGAAAGACGCAAATATCTAGGTTTCAAGCGTTTTAATGCCGCCAGTCATGATCGTGCGATTAAGCTGGAGTATCCCGCTGAGGCGATAACAGCTCCGGAGCAGTTCGACTGGCGCGACCACCACGCGGTCACTCACGTGAAGGACCAATTGCATTGCCAGAGCAGCTGGATATTTAGTGCCATTGGTAAGTATTTTGAATGTGATCGAAAAAACTGATCCACAATATTTAGGTGTAAAAAACAATTTGCCTCTAATAGAATGTTGCGTGTCTGAACGGCTTCTTCCAACGCCAAAAGTTCTACATATCCACCAGGAACGTATCCATCAGGTTCGTAATGTATCCCCACTCCTCTCTTGTTTTACCAAATGTGCCAAATCCCAGCTCCTTTCCTTCTCTCCCATCCTCTACTTCTACCACGCCTCTCCAAACTCTCCTCGGTCAACTCACACAGTCTACTTCAATAATCAAACGTATACCACGGGGTGCGCGTTCGGAAGTATTCGCAAACGTAATCAACGATTGCGTCAGAAATAACAACAGTCATTCTTGGCATGAACTTCTTACTTTTTCATTTAATTTCAGAAGAAACACTAACCAATATATCCCTAACAAAAGATTAAAAATAACATTATACATCCAATCATAACTAATCCAACCTCCAAGGGCAGGCCGGGGAGAAAATTTATGGTGGAGATCTTAAAGGTGCTACGCGTTTTTTTATTTTCAAATGGCACGCTAGCACCCGATAGACCGGAGACCGCAGCCGCATTACACTCGAAGCATCCTCCAAGCCCTTCGACTCCATTTTCGTTGACCCTCCATTCGACCTCTCAGCCTGCCTACATGCCACGGAAAGAAATGTTCTTACTGCTCTCGCCTCTTTCCCTAAGGGATCAGCGTCGGGTCTGAATGGTATCTCCCAGCAAGATCTCACCAATTACGACACAGGAGTGGCCGGTGAACAGCTGGCAACTAGTCTTACAAAACTTGTGAATCTGGCTGGGAGATGTTTGTCCGGACGTGACGCCGATCATCTACGGGGCTAACCTTATTGCCCTGAAAAAAAAGGATGGTGGAGTGCGACCAATCGCCGTAGATTCGATATTCCGATGTTTGGCAGCTAAGATCTGCGTCCGGCCGACCAGAGCAAAATTACAGGCCAATTTTTAACCCGCACAAGTCGGCTTTGGTACACAAGGAGGTTGCGAGGTGGCGGTACATGCCGTACGCACCTTTGTACGTACCCCAGATTGTGCGGGGCGATGACGGGATGTCGTTGATCCCGTAGAAAATGGGCCTCGCGCTGGTGTGGGACGCTACTGGCACTGATATACGCTGGCGGCGTCCTACCTCCCAGCCACCAGCAATGGTGCGGGAGCAGCGGCGAAGCGACCGGGAGCAACTCAGGGCAGGGACCGGAAAACCCCTTCATTTGATTAATCGTTTCGATAGGGTAACCCTATCAAAGTCTTACCCTAATGATAGGGTTACCCTATCATTGGGTTACCCTATCGATATGGAAATCATTTTGAATAGGCTTAATCCTTTTCAATGTGGTTTCCGAGTCGAATGGGGTAAAGATAGCCTTAATATTTACCGCTTACCCTATCATAGGGCTACCCTTTTCCTGTCTCTTTTCCACGCAGGCAGGCGGTTCTATCTTTCTCATTTGAAATGGAACAGGAGAGGTGGCGGCGGAACAAATTGAGTGAATATAAGATTTGCTGTCGGTTATTCATTCTGGAAAAGTCACACTCACAGTCCAGTCCTCTGCTCGCGTACACAACTTTAAATTAAATAATTTCTGTTAAAGAAATGTGTCTTACCTTTAGTTTATTTTTGCATAGTTCGCACGTACTGATGAGTTGGGCAATAATTATTTTGAATAAGAATAAAAACACAATTTTTATTCATATTCAAATCGATTTGACACAAACCAATACATTCATCCTCCTAGCGTTTGTCCCGGCTTTTGCCACGGCTCAGTTGAGCCTGTGGTCCGCTTGGCAACCTAATACCATGAATTGGCGTAGGGATTGGTAGTCGTTTTCAGCTAATTATGGGATATACGATTTTAAGCTCACATGGTCATTCACATTATAAATATTATTTGAAACGGGGTATTTACCATGTATATTAGCGTTATTGGGCATCCGATATTTCGGGTGCGAGGTAAATACCCCGTTTCAAATAATATTTATAATTAGAGGATGTAGATTTCGAAAATAATTTGTTTTATAATCCAAGATGGCGGTTATATACTTTTTACTGCAAAATTGTCATGGTAATTATTTTCGGCTAATTATTCGGGGTGTATAAATTATATCTGTTTTAAAATTCAAGATGGACTGGTATCTTTATTATTATTATTATTATACACGGGGAATCTGAGTAACCCGACAGATTTTAACCATAAATTCTTGAGGTCATAAGGAGTAATAAATGTTATATGAATTTAGGTCGATTTCAGCAAAAAAAAATTTTTTTATTGTTTTTGGATTTGAAAAAAATGCTTTTGAACATAAAAACATAAATGTTATTGGTAAAACTGACGATTAAAATAAATTAGTACATTTTGGCAACGACCACTCTGGAAAGAGTGTATCGACAAAGAAGAAGAACTCTGAAACTAGGCTAATTCCAGACAAGTTTATAAGACATTTAAGTCTCAGTCAGTTATTTATCAGTCAATCAAATCAGGAATTTATGGTTAAAATCTGTCGGGTTACTCAGATTCAGATTATATATTTTTTCATTTTATATCATTTTATTTTCAGTTTATAATATTATTATTTTTCATTTTATTTTATTGTTTATTTTGTTCTCTTTCATTTTCATTTTTTTTTTTCGTTTTATTTTCGTTTTATGTTCGTTTTATTTTCGTTTTATTTTCGTTTTATCTTTGTTTTATTTTCGTTTTATTTTCATTTTTCATTTTATAGAACCCTACTCTTAGGTGAATAAATTAAACGCGTGGGTTTATATAACAATCAGCTTTATATGTAGTTTTTTATTCGAAAAAAGGTTTGAAGAAGATAGATAGTGAAGAAATGAATGAAGGCGCTAAGCTAAACAATTCTAGATAGCGGAGCGCGCGTAACCAAAGGCTAGCGATAAGGCGGGGCAAAACGACGTGCGGTCAGTGCGTGTCTCGGATGACCACTGTCCGAGCGCAGGCGATGCAGTGAGCTCCGGCCAGCGCCAGCGCGGCGGGGCGTGACGTCACAGCCAGGGATCGCCATCCCGCGGTCCGCTCGTGCCGTCGCCCCTGACTTGGGCCCGCTGAAGTTGTTAGGAGTGTGGTGCTGATGGCCACCACAATTTTATTTTCATTTTATTTTCAGTTTATTTTCATTTTATTTTCATTTTATTTTCATTTTATTTTCATTTTATTTTCATTTTATTTTCAATTTATTTTCAATTTATTTTCATTTTATTTTCATTTTATTTTCATTTCATTTTTATTTTATTTTCATTTTATTTTCATTTTTATTCCATTTTTATTTCATTTTCATTTCATTTTTATTTTATTATTGTTTTATTATTGTTTTATTATTGTTTTATTATTGTTTTATTATTGTTTCATTTTTATTTTATTTTTATTATATTATAATATAATAGTAGATTGTACAACAAGTGCATAAAACGTACGATATTACACGAGGCGTTTAATCATCCAAGCGAGGATTGATATAAAGTCGAGTGTAAAATGGGTTTTATGGACGAGGGTTACACTCTAATTTTCACTTCAATTGCGAGAACATTATTTATCGGTAATCGTAAAACAATTTCAAGTTGCAAAAATATTACAATGAAAACAAACATGGTTTAATTTTTGAATATATTTTTTTGAATTTTCAACATGTGAATTTATAAATTTTCTGCCAAGTCATCAAAATATTTCGGGGCATTTCTAAACTATTATCAACTCCTATTTTATTTGATTTCATTTATTTAATTATAGAAAACACGCAATTCAAATAATTATAGCAAGAATATAATAAATGAACAAGTTTCAGTATTTTACGAAATTTTACTGCTTAATTAAATTGTGCAATATATTTTGACTGTGTTTGGCTGTTGAGCCACATTCTTGGTCTTAGAAGAAAATTTTACTTTATGCCCTAGAGCTTAAAATGCGATTTTATATCGTCCACGCACGATTTAAAGTCGAACTTTACGAGCATGAGAAGTGAAAAGAGTATATCTGCCTACCTTGGATTTTAAAACAGATATAACTTTTGCTGGGCATAAGGGAAGGTACGCCTTATTGGGATTAGGTCCAGTTTCCACGCGATGTATTCTTACACCGAAAAACCCAGATTACATTCTTATACGCGGAACATTATTTAAAATAAAAAGGAAGATTAAATAATTCTGTTAAGAATCAATTATTTTTATTACATTTTCTCGCATATAAATTAGTCCCGACGAAATTATTTTGAATTATTTTAACGGGAATACAATCAACATAAGTTTATTCTTACGATATCTTTTTCAAATAATGATTTTATTCTTGAGTGTCCAACTCTGACTGATATTGATCGTTTCATTATACTAAAAGTATCGGTGAACGGCGTCACATTTTGCTGGAGCCATTGAAACAAAGTACTACCTATAACTAGAATAACACAAAATTATGTATTTTAACACTTCACAATATGCATTTGATTTTGGTTCCTATAAGCCTGGGTCTTAGATTCAATCAACACGAGCCGTCACGTTCGAACAAAAACATCGGCACCACACAACGATCTTTTAGCGCACTAACAAGCAATAATAGCGTCTAGATCAAAGGCGTAAGTACGAAAACATACGCAAAAAGATTCTTGTTTGTCTGTAGGCTCGCTCGTGCCGCCATACCGGCAGCGCTTAGCTCGTAAGGTGCTCGAATAATAAATAAGCTAAATGTATTGGTCACAGAGTTTAAAATAGCTTAATCGCTTTTGAAAAACCCTATCTGATAGGGAAACCATATGCTGGGTTGTAACCACTTACCCGAATTAACTGTATTGATATGGTTAGCTTTTCGTTCGGGTAATTCAACCGATACGCTTATCGAATTGATAGGGTTTTTAAAAACAACTCTATCAAATACCCAATCTAATACCCCTATATTGGTTACCGGTTCCGGTCCCTGCCTCAGGGTCAGTAAGTATTGTTATCTCGGCACCCAATACGAGTTCTCACCATTTGGCTTCGTGACACTCGGACATTGGGGCAAGAGTGCGCTCGGGCTCCACAAGGAGCTCAGTAAACGCTTAAGGGAGGCAACAGGCGACCCTCGCGCGGACAGCTTTCTCGCACAAAGGATTGCCATTGCAATACAGCGCGGGAATGCTGCCTGCGTGATGGGAACCATGCCGGAGGGCTTTGATAATTAAACGAACCGGATGCGAGACGCGCACTAATTTCTATTAGAAAAAGTCTGCCAATTTCGGCGCGGGGGACGAGGAAACGCACACTAATACTGTTAACCTTAATGCATTTTCCATTGACGTCGCTACACACGCACACGATAAAATTATCAAACACTAGCATAAAATATACTCACACAAGTACAAACACATACACAGACAACCTGTCCGTGAACGAGATAATGTCATCTTTAAGTAAACGTATATAGTGCGAGGAACGCGTCGACAATAATATACCTAAGTATCGATATTTGTGACATTTTCAAGTCAAAGTATTTATCATTGTAGGTTGTTAATAGAGTTAATTTCTAAATTATTTTTTTATGGTAACGCCTTATTGACAACCGATAATAATGTAATTAATGTACCTTTGACTTGAAAATGTCACATTTTATCGTAGATTTATTTATCGTATGCCTACATGTCACTGGATATAAATAGGCATTTCTTCCCTAGGGTAGTGGGAAAGCAGATGATGAAGAAAATCCAGTAATGGGCATCTGTTTCCAATTTGTGTTTCTATTTCTATTATCTCTTCTTCATTTTCTATTATAAATAAAAAGTATAACATACTGCTAATGTTAATATCGACATTTATTTTTGTGTGATACCAGAGTCAGAAATTAAAAGTGCCTATTTAAGAGGATAAGTATGTATAATGTACCTTATAATAAATAAAGTATAATCCATACAAAATTAAAATGCTACATAAAATGTATGGTGAAAATAAAGGAACGAATTAATTTCTAAACCGGAATATCGTTATTTCAAGCATCTACAAGTATATTTCACTTAAGGGGCGCCACACATTAGATCGGAATTCATCACACAAGCTGAAATTTGTCTATTAAAACGGAAATTTGTTTATATTTGAGACCATAGTGTATTTTTGAGACCATAGACAAATTTCAGCTATTGTGCCCATACTACAAGCACACATACGCTGAGTTTCTTACGCAGGTTCTTCTCAGTTGGGGCTCCTTTCCGAACCAGTAGTAGTTTATTGCCCTTCCCATAATACGGTTTTAAAAAGATTTAAATTCAATACAGTTGTTAAACCAGTGTTTATGTTTCATTTCATTACCGTGCGTCCGTGCGTAATGTGCTATAGGCTAGGTTATCCTTATAGTGTCAGTTTTTTGAGTTCCAAACCACCTTACTGCCCTGCCCTCGGCGGTCCTCGACGACATATATCATTTAAAAAGCTATGCGTGTGAATGAGTTTTACCTTTGAAGTACTGACGTTAATCTTTTCATTTTTTCAATATGTAATTTGAATAATTTAAAAGTCGATTAAAATATGTTTAGAAACAGTTTAATAACAACACACACAAAGAGACACACTTTTTAGGGTTCCGTAGCCAAATGGCAAAAACGGAACCCTTATGGATTCGTCATGTCTGTCTGTCTGTCCGTCCGTATGTCACAGGCATTTTACTCGGAAACTATACGACGTATCTGAATAAAATTTACACATAAGGTGTGTTTTGTATACAGCTACTTAGTTATGTAGTTAAATTTGAAAAAAAAAATAGTTTTAGGGGGCGCTCCATACAGGTAACTAAATTTTTTTTTTAATTAACCAAATATCAACATGTGATATATCAATCGATAGGTCTTTCAAAATAACATTGACATTTCTTTGACTATTTTGTGATTAAGTGAATATTTTCTGAAATAATCGCTTCGAAAGTCAGAAAAGTTGTGTAGCCGCCCCCGTTACTTTTGAACCGTAAGTTCAAAAAATATGAAAAAATTTGAAGAGATGCGCCTTATTATATACTATCTACGAAAATTATTTTTAACATTATTGGTTCAGCCATTTTTGAGTTATCTCCAAAAAACTTCTTCTATAGGCATCAGATACGACCTTTTGGTATTAGTTTGGTTCTTATTCCATTGAAGGTACGGAACCCTCCTATGCGTGGTCCGACACGCACTTGGCCGGTTTTTTTTTAACAGAGCAATGCTTTACAATTATGGCTGTATGCCGAATGGGTCTCTGCCTAACCCACGGAGTATCTTTTAAGTGTATTGCCTAACCTGTCATAACAATGACAATGAATGGCATAATGGCGGACGTATTTCTGCCGCACTGGAGTCGATTACTCTTGTTTGCAATATTTCACTTACCTCCCTCGATGTAATCGTGTTCATAATTGCATACCCAATTTATGAATGAATTCATTATTGCATACCCAATTTATGAATGAATTCATTGATAAATTGGGTAAGTATGCAATTATGAACCCGATGGTACAATGAACTATGAAGAGTCAAGTTTAAAAATTACCCTAAAGCAGATGAAGTACCATTAAGTGGCAACACTTTTTGATTGACAATATTTTTTAGTTTTTTGCTAATTTCGTGCACTATTTGATGATATTTAGACGTAATTATACTTACAGATGAAAAGAAACGTTATCCTTCTGTACACTAAATAATTCAGATCTTTTCTTACATGAAAACACGCAGCAATTCGGCATTTTTACCTCAGATCGTTCCGCGCTGACTGACATTCATTGAATGGTGTTTGACGCGCGACAACTAGTTTTATATAACCGCTACGACCAGTGGTCTTGTACTTTTGGCAGAGGGGGACGCCTGACAATTACCACTCCATTGGTTTATTTCTCTGAGCCGGAGGGTGCTGGTTTAGTAATAAGTTTTGAGTAGTTTATTTAAAGTTAGGTTTTTAGTTTTTACAAAGTTAACCAGAGACGCGTTTATTCATAAAATATACATTTTACACGTAAGAATTACATTGAAATTGAAACCTTAAAACCTAATTATATTAAAACTAAATTAAAAACTAACTTACAACTAACAAAAAAGGTCCCCCAGATCTGCCCCCTGCGGTAGGGTGCCCACAATGCTGGCTATATTTCCTCGCTAAATCGCGATGCCGATTGTTTTAGTTAAATTATTTTAATATAATTATATTATATTATTAGTTTGATATAATTACCTACTAATTATTGTTATTTAAGTTTTTATGAATAAAAACTATTTGAAAATAAATTATTACACGCATGCGTAGCGTGAGTTTAGGAAAAGTCTTAGTACCTAGGAAGTTATGGATATTTTAGTAAAATATTTTACATTTATTTTTATTGTCTTAAAATTTTATTTTTTCTTCGCAAGTGTGATGAAAAACATTTAAAAAAAAATATTGCTTTACAGGGAATATTGAAGGGCAGTATGCAATAAAATACAAGAAGTTAATAGCTTTTTCTGAGCAATATGGATTAGACTGCGATTGGGAAAATGGCAGAGTTAATAATTGTCTAGAAGGTTGGCCTGACGATCTCATGCGGTATGTATATTCTTATTCTTATAAATAAAAGACAGAAACCAACACTTTCAAACTAGATTTTCCAAAAATATGGCATGTAAAAATTTGTTAACGCTGTATTCTTAACGAAAATATATACAAAACAACCTCATCTTAACTATAAAGAGGTAAAATTTAGTTAATACAATTTACAAAATTTTAATTGACGTTGCCTCGTTGCGCCACATTTTACTGTGCCACTTTTTTGCATGCTCATTTTGATTCTCAATGTAACAAAAATAGTGTAGGAAAGTTATTGATCTAAAAAAAATTTAACAATAAAAATCGAAATGTCAGAAAGATTATTTGAACAATAATAAGAATATTTTATTTAATAACTAAAAGTTTATTTCTCTCTCCTCCTACAAATAAATTTAAGATTACGCTGATGTCAACAAATCTTATAGAAATCAAGACTATAAAATTACTTTTTTAACAGGAGCGCCGTGTGAGTCTGTTCACTTTTAGGTTATTATCCTGTACAAATAACGTTTTCATCCTTTTGAATTAACCAGGTGGTGGTATATTTTTAATAAAACGGGTTCATTCATTATATACTTATTCTGAGGTAGGGTCAGGCCTGTTTGGCCTTTAGGCCAATGGAGGGAAACGAGAAGGAGAAGCCTCAAGACGAGGCCGATGATAATTCTCATGTCGACATGGATACTGATAATAATTCTAGGAAAAGAACCCTGGAGACATCAGAATTATCACCTAGCGTAGAATCGCCAGAGCCGTCTTTAAAAAAAGTTGTGACATCTGAACCAAAAGACATGTTGGAACAGGTTCATACACCTAGTGAATCAGATGCCAGTGCCAACCTCCAGTCAAACAAACAGGCTAGCGATAACGACAGCAATCCTCACTTGTACAAACACCCCGATCTGAGTGAGGAAGCCCGCGCGTACAATACTGAGGATGAAGGCCCGTGTGCTGTACATATTTCACGGGAAACATCTACAAATCCCAATTCCGCACTGAAAGCCATCTATGTAGGTATAATCTTCACTAGGGCCAACGTCAAAAACATTAAGATGGAAGGGATCAAGTCTGTCGGCCGCAACAGAGTTTCGGTAACCTTTAATTCAGCCATCGATGCCAACTTTGTCCTCAAAAATCCAGTCCTAGAAAAAAACAATTTAACTGCGAGCATTCCATCATATTATGTCGCACGCATGGGTCTGGTTCGAGGTGTTCCCACGGATTGGTCCATGGTGGACCTAGTTAAGGTCACAAATTTAGAAGAGGATAAAGGTAAGATTTTGAAAGCCCGTCGTTTGCAGAGAAAGATATTCAAAGAGGATGGCTCCCCATCCTGGGTCCCAACCCAGTCAGTGGTGGTCACCTTTGAAGGTAAAACATTACCGTCGAGAATTTTCGCCTATTACACCTCACTTACAGTGGAAGTATACCAGCTACCGTCAATCCAATGCAGGAAATGCCTTAGATTTGGGCAAGGCTCAATGTCGTTCGGATGCCCGTTGCTATAAGTGTTCCCAGAAGCACCCAGGTAATATTTGCAACGTAGCCCCTGAACATGTCAGATGTATTTTCTGCAATGGTCATCACTTTGCCACTGATAAAAACTGCCCTGAACACCACCGTCAGAAAACAATTAAACTGACGACAAAGCAGCTACACAGGTCACTGTTGCACGTAGAGCCTATGCTGATATAGCTAATATGTTTGCACACGAATCTTCCCCACTTCCGCAATCTTCTGTAGATCAGTCTTATGCAACTTCCACTCCCCCAAGAACCTCATACCATAAAACACCCAGTCTTTACAACACCCCGGCCAAGGGCCCCCCTGTCTCCTGGATATGACCAGCAGGCCTATAATAACATGGTTCGGCCCCCACCATCCCAACTACCCAATGGACACGCTCTTAATGACTCGGGCAATAATGTGACACCAAATGAGGATTTAATGACACTTATTCTTAAGTTACAGGCTAACATCATCGCTAAATGGAGCGATTGTTTACCGCACAACGTTGCACCATCTTTCATGACACTTGTTCAAAACCTCGCCGCTAGTTTTCTTAATGGCCCACCACCCGGCCACATTTCTACAATGGAATAGCCGCAGTGTTATTCCCAAAAAAACAGAAATTATCCAGCTGATAAATGACCATTCTGTCTGTGTTGCGGCCATCTTGGAGACATGGTTGAGGCCCGGCTCCCTTTTCCGAGTCCCGGGCTTCGCGTGCCTCAGGGAGGACCGTGATGATGGACGTGCCGGATGTACATTATTGATTAAACGTTCTTACCCCTTCTCTCAAATTCCCCTTCCTCCGCATGCAAATGGAATTAATGTCGTAGCCGCTAAGGTTATGGGCATTAGCTTAATTTCCATATATATTCCCCATCCTGATTTAATAATAATAATAATAATAATAAATACTCTTTATTGCACACCTCATACAGTTACAAGCACAAATTTTACAATTAGATAAATTTAGGTAGAGGTAACAACAGGCGGTCTTATCGCTAATGAGCGATTTCTTCCAGACAACCTTTGGGTAGTGGAGACTAGAGAAAAACAATAAGCAGTAGGTGGTGCATAGAACCAAAAGAGACGAAATAGATAACACAGCACATTCATATGAATATACATACTTAAATAAATACAAAATAAACATACATATACGTACATATATACATATATAATACACACAATAAGAAACAACAGTGTCAACTTAAAAACCTAAGGAAGAGATAAATAGTATTCCTTAAGTTGCGATTTAAAGCTACCAATAGATTGCGCGCGTTTAATGTTGAGAGGGAGAGAATTCCACAAACGAACGGCCTGGAACGTAAATGAGCAATTATAAAATTTGGAAGATGAAGATGGCACTTTTAGGAGCAATTTTTGAGAGGATCTAATAGAATTAAGATAAGAGAAACGCTCTTTGAGGTAGCCGGGAGTTGCAGGGTTAAAAAGTATAGAAAAGAGTAAAGAAAGTATGTGAGAGTTACGGCGGTGACGGATAGGGAGCCATTTGAGTTGAGAACGAAAACTAGAAACATGGTCGAATTTGCGTAATCCGAAAATGAACCGAATGCAGGCATTTTGAATACGCTCAAGCTTATTAAGTTGCTCCTCGGTTAGGTCTAAATAGGAGATATCTGCATAATCAAGAATGGGGAGAAGTAACGACTGAGCAAGCGCAATTTTAGTAGCATTTGGCAGGAAATTCCGGAGCCGTCTGAGAGACCCTATGGCAGCAAACATCTTCCTGCTCACTTCACTCACCTGAGGCACCCATGATAGACAACGATCCATGATTACGCCAAGATTTTTCACTTGGTTGGAAAAAGGAATTTGGATACCATCGAAGACTATCGGAGATTTAGATCTTATTCCAGAATTTACTTCTCTTTTAAGCTCAGATCCACCTCCTCATATAATGCGACTTCAATGCTCACAACATCTCTTAGGGTTCATGTCACTCTGATGCATTCTCATCAGCCTTAATAGATATTTTTGATAAAATAAACGTGTGCGTTGTCAACGATGGCACACCTATACACCGAGTATATCCTGGTCAGAACCCACAATCAGTACCAGACTTGTCCGCCTGCTCCCCTAACTTGGCTGCATTATTATCTTGGACGGTACTACGTCAATCATTCGGAAGCGATCACTACCGAATTATTCTTTCGAAGCCTTCTTCCGTTCGCCCATTCCCCTCACCGGAACCGCTTCTGAAACACAAATTATAAGCTGCCGACTGGCCTAATTTCGCCTTTTATGTTGAGGGTAAGATAAAAGAATGGAACCTAAGCCTTATAGACAACACAGAAAAATACAATAAATTCAAAAATTTACTTTTAGAATCAGCTGACAAGTTTATCCCACTCAAAAAACCCAGGAAGGATGAAATTCCCTCTCCTCCATGGTGGACCGCAGAGTGCACGGCTACTGTTAAGGCAAGATAGGAAGCAAAACAGACTTTTAATGAAACGGGCGACATAAAAGACTTCATCACTTTTAAGAAAACCGCAGCTCGCACCAAACGAATGCTCGCTAACATTAAGAAAAAGGGGTGGAAGGGGTTCTGCGAGAGCCTGTCTCCCAGAACCCCTCCATCAATTTTATGGAGAAATATAAAGCGATACAGGGGTTCCTTTAGACCAGATACAATAACCTCTTCTGATAGTTCTGCCTGGCTATCGGACTTTGCCGACAGATTAGCTCCTCCAACTGTTCCTGAAGCAGCCTGCATACTTTTAACTCAGGCCCTTCCCTCGTCAAACCCGCTGGACGAGCCATTCTCTCCTGCAGAACTTAAACTGGCATTAGATGGATTGCGCAACACTTCACCAGGAGAGGATGGTATCTGTACACAGAACCAGCCCGATAGCTACAGTAGGGCGGTTATGTACTTAGTATACTCCACCACAGCTGTCGCGACGCTCCGGCATGATGCTGAAAAGATGTTCAAGGGCCACCACCATCTGTGTCGTAGATGGGTACGCCGCCACTCCTGCTGCAGTAATGGGGGATGGATTGTCAAAGAGAAACAACGGCTTCACTTGACACGTATATTTACATTGAACTTAACCTAAAATAACAACTTGTCGCGCACCGCGTTTAATAATCACCGCTCGCGTCACGGATTAAACCTTTAGCGGCGAGTCACTCCGCGGCGAGCGCTCGGAAAACAGAAAAATAGGCAATCGGCCTTCGAGACGGCACGTCCGAACGGGACGCTAGACAAATGAACAGAGAGATGACCGGATGAATGAACGAATAAGGGCGACCCGTTCATTGATCCGTTCATTGATTAGTATAGAGCTCATTTCAACTAGAGGTCGCTGATTTGCGTGAACATTCCTTCGGGCCCCAGGGGAAAGGTGAGCTGAAGACCTGAAGTTTACATCGCTACGATCTAGCATAAACAAGAGATATGAAAACAAAACAATTATTAATAATAATAATGTTACATGAGTTGTCTACAGCATAAGTAATCTGTGACCATCCAGTGCACTTGCACTCAATAACATTCCAACAGAATATCAAAACATGAACCATCAACAACAATGGTAATCTACTTACTAAGTTAGTTACATGGTTTCCCGAGGAAACAGTAGTACATAGTTCACAATAGTTAGTACTAATTGCTACAATTTAAACCAAATTTATAATTGTTAAGTTACAAGAGCTACTCAAATAATTAAATCTCCATAGGTAGTCTACATAATTTGACAACGGGTCGGACGAGTTCGCCCAGCGGAGTTTTTAGTTTTACAGATCTGACGACTCCGTCCGGAGCCTTTGAAAACTTGGATGATCCTACCTCTGCGCCATTGTAGAGGCGGAGCATTTTCGTCTTTGATTAAGACTAGATCATTTAATGCTACATTAGGTACGTGCCTGTTCCATTTGTTACGTGCTTCCAAATTATTCAAATATTCTAACTGATACCTAGTCCAAAATTTCTGAGTCACAGCTTGTATAAATTGAAAATGCGACAACCGTGACATATTCATGTGCTTCCATGAAGGTTCAGGTAATAAAACTAAAGGTTGGCCTATCAAAAAATGACCTGGGCTGAGAACTTCCAGGTCACAAGGATCCTCTGACATTGGAACCAGCGCTCTAGAGTTGAGGATAGCTTCCGCCCTGCAGAATACCGTCTGCAGACCTTCAAAGGTCAGGATACGATCCCCTATCTCTCTTCTGAGCAAGTTCTTGCTACTCTTGACCGCTGCTTCCACTAGGCCAGACATGTGAGGCGCGCCGGGAGGATTGAACTCGCAGCGGACGCCTTGGCGACGAAACTCATCCTCTAGGATGGTTTCGTTGTCAAGCAAGAACTGGTTAACCTCTCTGAGGTATGAGCTATCAGATTTAAAATTGGTACCTTGATCACTCCGGACAAGTGCGGGCAGCCCACGTCGACTCACAAACCGTGTGAACGCAGCGATTAATGCCTCGGTGCCCAGCGACGAGACGACCTCGAGGTGTACAGCCTTGGTACTTAGACATACAAAAACACACAGGTAAGCTTTAACAGATTTAGCATTTCTGAGCTGGCTACTCTTAACCAAATAAGGGCCAGCGAAATCCGTCGCTACGCCGGAAAATGGACGCGTCGCCGTGATTCGGTCCGCAGGCAGATCAGCTATGAACGGCGCCTGATCTGTCGTGTTGAATCTGAAACAAGACGTACAACCCCTGATGACACGTGACACCTGACGTCGTGCCGACGGAATCCAGTATCGTTGTCTAAGTATATTGATCAGTGCACTCGTCGATGCATGATAATAGATCCGGTGATAGTGCTCCATCAATAATTGTGACCATCGGTGGTCCTTAGGTATAAGCATCGGGTGCTTTGCGTCATAACGTAAGCTTGAATTACGTAGTCTGCCTCCGACTCGAATAAAATGGTTTTCGTCCACGAAGACCCTCAACTTCTGAAGTGATTTGCATACCAGCTTCCTTCCTTTTTTCAGTAAGATGACTTCATCTTGGTATTCATCCAACTGAAGTTCTTCTTGATCCAGTGATCCGTTGCTGCACGATTTTTCTATATAGTAAGGTTCTGTTTCAGATTTCATTGCTGCTTCGTCAAGCGAATATTCCTGCAAAATCTCATAACGTATGACGTCACGTT